>WQNJ02000096.1:977500-1446941 GCA_016584745.2 Phylloscopus trochilus trochilus
GATTTACCTGTGTCACAGCTCTGCTCTGGCCATGATTTACCTGTGCTAGAGCTCTGCCCTGGCCATGATTTACCTGTGTCAGAGCTCTGCCCTGGCCATGATTTACCTGTGACAGAGCTCTGTCCTGGCCATGATTTACCTGTGCTAGAGCTCTGCCCTGGTCATGATTTACCAGTGTTAGAGCTCTGCCCTGGCCAAGATTTACCTGTGACAGAGCTCTGCCCTGGCCATGTCTCACCTGTGTCAGAGCTCTGCCCTGGCCATGTCTCACCTGTGTCAGAGCTCTGCCCTGGCCATGATTTACCTGTGTTAGAGCCCTGCCCTGGCCATGATTTACCTGTGCTAGGTCTCTGTCCTGGCCATGATTTACCTGTGCTAGAGCTCTGCCCTGGCCATGTCTCACCTGTGTCAGAGCTCTGCTCTGGCCATGTCCTACCTGTGCTAGAGCTCTGTCCTGGCCATGATTTACCTGTGTCACAGCTCTGCCCTGGTCATGTCTCACCTGTGTCACAGCTCTGCCCTGGTCATGTCTCACCTGTGTTAGAGCTCTGCCCTGGCCATGTCTCACCTGTCCTAGAGCTCTGCCCTGGCCATGTCTCACCTGTGTTAGAGCTCTGCCCTGGTCATGATTTACCTGTGTTAGAGCTCTGCCCTGGTCATGATTTACCTGTGTTAGGGCTCTGCCCTGGCCATGTCTCACCTGTGTTAGAGCTCTGCCCTGGTCATGATTTACCTGTGTTAGGGCTCTGCCCTGGCCATGTCTCACCTGTGTCAGAGCTCTGCCCTGGCCATGTCTCACCTGTGTCAGAGCTCTGCCCTGGCCATGTCTTACCTGTGTTGTATGCTGTGGGCATGGCCGAGAAGGGCAGCCCCTGCGTCAGCAAACTCGGAGTCGCCACGGAAACAACCGGTGTGGTCAGAGAGTGAGTTGCTTGAGAGACACCCAACCGCTGTGTGTTTTGCTGTGGGGGCAAACAGGGAGGGAGTTAAAGCCCAGATGGTTGGACTCGGTGGCTTCCATGGGTTGTGGCCTCCCCCCAAGCTCCCTGGGCATGTGCTGGGGCTGAGCGTGGAGACCACGGGGCAAGCAGGATTGAACCTCTGGCCACTGCACACTGCGAAAAAGCAAAGTACCAACCACACCAGCTACTGACACTCTGGACCTTGCAACACTCATCTGCAGGTCACAGCCTTGAGCCCCCCTCCTGCCCAGGGCTGGGCTTCACCCACCAGCACCAGCCGTGTCCCTGTGTGCACAGAGAGGGAATATCAGCAGGATGCCTCAGATAATTCCTCACTGCTTTCCAGAGCTTGCATGTGAGGCTTGCTGAGCTTTCAAAGAGTGACAAAGGGACCAAAGCAAACCAAGCCCGGCCGAGGCAGCACAGACTGGACATCTCCCTGCAGCTCTGGTGGCCAAGAACAAGCCTCTGCCTCAAGGGAAGCTGAGGACAATAAGCACTGGCCTCAGGACTTTAAAGGGACTCTGGCATCCCTAAACTCAGAGTCCAGTGCTCAGCAACCTGCCAGCTCTGTGCCCTCACAAGGTTTTGGTGACTCAGGTACTAGCAGGGCCACTGTGGAACAATTCTGCCCTTGGACCAGTGCACACCAACTGCCCCCCATGGTTTTCCAGGCAGTTACGTGGGTGGATCTATAGGTCAGATTCAGCCCTGTTTACAAGGCAGATAATCTGGGCTGCCTCTGCTGATCTGATTTAAATCAGACTCAAGAAGCTTGACTCTAATCCGAAGCACCCCAGCACACGTCACCCTGTGAAGACTGGGGCAGTGCCCAGCTTAAATCACGGCTGGCACGAGGCTGGCTGGGACAGCCAGCAGCCCTCCCGTGGAACCGAGGCCTCCCAGGGCCTTGCAGGGCTGGGCACGGACTCTGCAGTGCTTCCCCACGGCCAGGGAGACTCTCCTGGGACAAGGCTGGAGGGTTTTACCCTGCTCTGGCCACCTCCAGAGGGTTGCAGCACCTGGCTGTGCGGGATTTGCTCACCCCGCGCCCACACGCCGCAGGTCCCTCCTGTGGCCCGGGGAAGGCGATTAGCAGGGCTCTAATTGCTAAAGCTGTGGGGGGCTGTAGCAGGGGGTGTCCTGGCACGCAGCCTGCTGGCAGCCATGCCCACTGCTGTGGGTTAAGGACACGGCAAGAAATGTCTTCATTCAGAAGGCAAGACACAGCCCTGTCCCTGCCCTGCCCGCGCCAGAGCCTGAGCCAGCCCGGTGAGATGCAGCCCCCACAGCCTCACCCCTCCTGCCCCTCTCTCCAGGGCTCCTTCCTGGGGGAGCACAGGCACAGGGACGAGTGTGGCCACGCCACAGGGTGGGACACCAGCTGGGCAGGCTGTGCCAGCCCCAGGAACCTCCCCAACACCCCGAGGTCAGCGTGGGGAAGTCAGCCCCAGCTGTGCTGAGGGAAGCACCCCGATTTTCACCACAATCCATGCAGGGAGGAGGTGTGCAAGCTGCCCCCCACATCGTGCTGCTCACACCCCGTGCCCACGGACGAGACTCCCAGCTGGTAACACACCATGCAGCATGCTCCCAGGGAATGGATCCAGGGGATGGACCCAGGGAATGGATCCAGGGGATGGACCCAGGGAATGGACCCAGGGAATGGACCCAGGGAATGGATCCAGGGGATGGACCCAGGGAATGGACCCAGGGAATGGACCCTGCTGCCCCGGGCATATCAGGAGTGTGGAAAGGAATGGGGGACGCCTCTCTGAACCCTCTAAGGGAAGAGAAGATGCTCAGAGCTGCTCAGAGGGTGGCAGGGCTGGGGCTGCGGGCAGTGGAGACACAGCAGAGGGGCTGCTGAGTCATCTCACAGCTGCCTGGAAAGAGGTGGGAGCTGCCATTTGGAGAGAGGATCTGGTGTGTGTAGGTTGAGTAAATCTGGTGAGGAGGTTAGCAGAGCAGGGGGGCACCTGCACCAGGCAGGAGGGATCTGCAGGGACAACACCCTGCAGTCCCCTTCCTGATCCAGCAGTGCCAAGGCCCCTGTCCCACCCTGCTCACATTTCACCACCCCTCCTCGCTGCCACCTGGGTTGGGGTGAGGATGTTTTTCACTTCAGGCAAAACCCCACCAGGTTAATGCAGACCAACAATCAGAACTGCAAATGCCACCCCAGTGGATTTTATACCTGATGCTGCTGCAGTGTTGTAGCCAGGGAATGCCCTGGGCAGCGGGATCAGAAATGAGCAGATGGGGAAGTGGGGAGTGGCTGCTCTCCCTCCACACATGGGGAAACTGAGGCACAGAGATGCTGGCAGGGGGCCACTAAGCATGAAGGGTCTGGGGACACGAAGAGCAGCAGAATCCACGCCTGCCAAAGCTCTGGCCCATCCTTGCCCTGGCCAAGAGTGTCTCCATGCAGGCCCCCAGAGAGATTGGCTTTCTCCTGTGTTTTTGGAGAGCTTTTCCCTGGCTGCACGACCTGCAGCAGCAGGCAAAAGCAGCTCCTGCCCTTCCCTTGCTGCACTGACCTATCTCCCATCTGCCCTGCACCAGAATAGCAACGGAGCAGAGTGAATCCTTGCCACAAACAAGGTGGCATTCACTTTGCTGGCAGGGAGAGGGAAAAAAAAGCCATAAAAATAACACGGAAAACTGCCCCATGCACAAGGGAGGTTTAGGGAGTGCACTAGCCAGCCAGTGGATTTACACAGGCTTTAAATAATATCTTTAATACGGGAAGAGCCTGATTTACTCCCTGTCTCTCATGTGCTGGCAATGGGCCAGGCCTTCCTGTGCTGTAGCTGTGGTGGCTCCAGCAAAGCCCCATGGGCAGGTCCAGGGCCGTGGCTGTGCCCAGCCCAGCTCCACAGCCCCCAAAGGGACCCTGGCTGACCTCCCTAGGGGGCCCAACACAGCAATTTTGGCCTTGGTGGAGAAACAGGCGCTTTACAGCTCATGTCAGCTCCTTCTTTTCCACAGGGACCCTGGTTTTTCCTAAAAGCACGTTTTCCTTGGGATTTATTTTCTGCAGCAGGATTGGAGGTAATGCTGGTGCCCATTCCCAACACAAGGGAGCCGGTGTCCACCCCCTGTGTGTGCCCCACGCCTCGCCCAGCCAGGGCAGGAGCAAGGGGACAGGCAGCCCGTGTCCCACCACACCGCCATGCACGCTCAGGGAACTCACCAGAGCCAAGTGGTCCTCGGTCTGTCCGTGGGAGAACAGGGAGAGAACCGAGAGGCACCGTTAACTCCAGCACCCTCTCCCCGCCGCGACTGCGCCCACCGGCACCACACCCTCACCCCCACGGGGCTCAGAGCGGTGCCCGGCACGGGGTCTGCACCCCCCAGGCAGGAATCCAAGCCTTCCTTCTCGGATCCCCCCTCCAGCACGGCCCCCAGCCAGCTCCCACCACTACAGCACCAGGTTCCACTGGCAGGGGACCCGCTCCCAGCCCGCCCGGCGTCCCGGCAGAGCCGCGGGCACTCACTCACCAGGTGATGCATCAGCCCCTTCCCGCTCTGCGAGGTGATCACGCGCAGGTCCGGCTTGCGGCTGTTGGCGGCGGCCAGCTGCGTGCCGTGCGAGGGCGGCGGCGGCGACTTGGCCGGGATGATCTTGCCCAGGCTGCTGCCATTGGAGACGGGCAGGAGACCCGGAGAGGCTCTGGCACTGACGTAGCCGTTCCCTGCAGGAACATGGGTGAGAGAGAGGAAGGAGGTGAAGGCGTGGCAATGGCTGGATGCGTGGCAGTGGCGAGTGCACGGTGGTGAACACAGGGCAGTGGTGAATGCACGGTGGAGAACACATGGTGAAGGTGAAATAGTGAATGCATGGTGGTGGTGAAATGGTGAATGCATGGTGATGAATACATGGTGATGGTGAACACAAAGGTAATGGAGAATGCATGGTGGTGAACACAAGGGTAATGGTGAATGCACGGTGGTGGTGAAATGGTGAATGCATGGTGGTGAACACAGGGCAATGCTGAATGCACGGTGGAGAACACATGGTCATGGTGAACACACAGTGATGGTGACTACAGGGCAGTGATGAATGCATGGTGGAGAATACATGGTCATGGTGAACACACAGTGATGGTGAATACAGGGAAGTGGTGAATGCATGGTGGTGAACACATGAAGGTAAAATGGTGAATGCATGGTGGTGGTGAAATGGTGAACGCATGGTGATGGTGAACAGAAGGGCAATGGTGAATGTATGGTGGTGAACACATGGTGATGGTGAACACAGGACAGTGGTGAATGCACGGTGGTGAACACATGGTCATGGTGAAATGGTGAATGTATGGTGATGAACACACAGTGATGGTGAACACAGGGCAGTGGTGAATGCACGGTGGTGAACACATGGTGATGGTGAATGCACAGCTGTGGTAAACACATGCATGGTGAATGGTGCTGCAGTGGGGCTCCATGAGTGCTCCTCCTTGTGGGAGAGCAGCACCACATCCCCCCAGGCTCCCCAAAACCCTCCTGCACCCCAGCAGGCTCACCCTGTGGGGTGAAGCCAGGACAGGCAGTAGCCCTGAGCTCACAGCTCTCAGGCCAGCTCCTCCACCTGCAGGGACTCCCCCTTGCTCCTGCAGTAACACCTAGCAAATCTCAGAGCCTGATCTGAAGCCAGGCTCTTTCCATGCTTTGGCCGGGCACCGCAGCCCTGCCAAGATGGGTAATTACTGGCACATTCACTTTTAAGGTCTTTTTATGGTACTGGGGCAGTGAAAAGGGGCTGAGGCAGAGTGAGGACTCAGTTCACTGCTCCCACTGCCCCTTTGAAGATCTAAGGTTCCCTCCGTCTCCTCCTGCTGCCCCACTTAAGGATTTTATGTGCAAAGAGAAGGGAAAAAAAAAAAAGAAGAAAGAAAAGGAAGAAAAAAAAAATAAAAAGGAAAAGATTTGATGAACATCAGGAAAGGAATAAATTGGATCAGATTACTGTTCTGATGAGGGTTGGTTTTTTTTTCATGAATAGGCCCCAAAGATAGAAAGGCGTTCAGCAATCACCAGGATTCAGCCCTCATATTCACTGCACGTTAGACCGGGAAAATAGGTCGCTGATTGCATTATTAATCACATCCACCATTGCGCTGCATCTGCACTTCAGCAGGCGCCTGGTGGCAGCCGCAGCCGCAGCGTGTGGGGGCCGCTGCCTCCCCAGAGCTGTCCCGGGCTGGACACAGCCAGCACGGGCTGAACCAGGCTCAGGGGGTGGCCAAGCTCCCCAGGAACCGCAGCTCTGATCCCACAGACGGCACCGGGCACGGGAGGTGCTGATCTGATCCCACAGATGGCACCAGCAGGGACAGGGACACCCCACGGTGCTGCTGCAGGCTGGCAACTGTGGCATCCATGTCCCTGATGGAGGGAGAGGACCAGCCCTACTGTCCCCAGCCCTACTGTCCCCAGCCTTCCTGTCCCCAGCCTTCCTGTCCCCAGCGAGGTGTCCTCCCAGTCCCAAAGCACCGTGAGCAGCTGTGCATAAGGCACATGCCTGGTGCCATCAGGCCCCGGCACCTCCGTGCATCATGAGCTGCTGGAGTCCTGCTCACAAGGCCACTGGCTTTTAGATTTATTAACAATGAAGGTGCAGAAATTCCTCAGGTGACCTTGGCTTCCTGCAGTGCTGGTGGCCATGGGAAAGCCAAAAGAAATGTGAAACCCTTAGACATTCCCCTTCCCAAGGCACCACCAGCACGGATGCATATGGGGCTCTCCCTGTTTGAGGCACACCACGTTATCTGTGCATGACCTGGGCTGTGGACTGGGGTGGCTCTGTGTGCTGGAGAGGAGCTGGTTTGGGTTCCAGTGCTGCCACTCACCCCCAAAGATGGGTGGCCTTGGGCTGTCACTTCTGCTGTCATTGCCATGTCCACCCAGCACGGATCCGGCCACCCCTGTGAGCCAGAGAGAGAAGGGCTACAGTCCCACCAGCACTTCCCAACCAAAGGTCCCCACCAGAAAAAAGAGTCTGAAAGAGGAGCACTCTGGCCTGCCTTTGTACCACCCTGGTGTGAATCTCAGCAGGGACCAGTCAGGGCTCAGCATCCCCCCACGGGGCAGGCAGTGCTGCATCCTGAGGATGGCACACGCCACGGAGCGTGGGCAGGATGCAGGGATACAGAGACATCCATGCAGGATCCGGCCAGCAGCACCCGCAGCTGATGACTCAGAGGCAGCAGGTGATCACTCAGTGCTGCAGAGACTGCAAGGGAGGAGGAGGACGAGGAGGAGGAGAAGGAGGAGGAGGAAGAGATGTACCAGGTATTTGAAAACTGCAAGTGCAGCGCCAGAGCCAGAGCCACAGTCCCCTCCTGCAGCCACCAGGGGAGCCCCAGGGAGGGTCTGGGGACAGCAGGGGTCCGGGGCTGGCCACGGCCGGGCTGTCCCTGCTCCTCACCCCCATTTCCTGCAGTGGCAGCAGGAACGCAGGGAATGCTTCGGTGACGTCAATGCTGACATTCACGGGCCCTGCCAAGCTCTGCGCCCGCCGTGGCTGCTCCAACAGCTGACATGGGGGTGGCTGCAGGGGAACGGGGGCTGCAGAGGTGCCTGGGAGCCACGGCACCACGGCCCCTTCCCTCTGCCCTCAGGGATCAGCAAAGCTCCGTGCTGGGTGCTGAGAACCCAGGGAGATGCTGCCCCACAAACCACCCTTGGCAGGTTTTGCTCTGTGAAGAAATCCCTCTGGCACTGGCAGGGCTGCTGCCCAGCACAGGGAAATGGCTGCTCCTGGCAGCAGCCAGAGCGCAGGGGATGGGGTTGGGTGGCCACGGTGCCGCAGAACCACAGCTGGGCCAACCCCACCCCAAAACCCGTGGGACCTGGCTCCAGCTTGGTTTTAACTGGGGCAGTGTGGAATTCCACACTCTCCCTCCGTGCTGTCGGCTGGACACCCACTGCAAAAAGGCCCAGAAGGGGTGAGGAGTCAGACCCTGGAGCAAGGCTGCCTTTGTTTTTGGGACGGATGGCATCTACCCTGCCAAGCCAGGGACCACTGCCAAGCCCAGTGCTGATAGCAGCAGCTGCTTCCCAGCAGGACCCGGGGCCGTTGCTGGTTTTTGGGCTGTGCCTACATCAGCAGTGGCCCAACATCCTCAGCCTGCAGACAGCAGAGGCAGATGTGGGGATGGAGGTATTGTTAGTGCATTTTACAGCTGAGGAGCTGAGCCATGAGGCCTGAGCCTCATTAGCACTGAGGCTCTCACAGTGGAAAAGGCCCTTAATGAGCTTTATTTCCTTGCAGTAAAGTTCCTTTATAGGGCCCAGGCACAAGGAGGAACTGTGTGTTAATTGATCACTCGAGGACAGCGGAGAACTGGCTGCAGCACCAGGAACTAAACCCAGAGCTACCCAAATCCTGGTCTGCAGGGGTCACCTCCCCGACCTGCAGCTCCCCCTGAGATCCTGGGGGTCATGGAGACTCCTTGATCACTGAAACCAGCACCCCCAACAAAGGCACTGGCCTGGAGCACCACATGCCAACCCCTCCCACTGCCAAGAGCAGCAGAACTTTCCCCAGAGCTTCCCTGTGGACCAGCAAGGCTCAACAGCAAAGCAAAATCCTATGGGACACGTGGGGAAACCGAGGGCAGGACTGCCACATGGAGCCAGAGGCATGGGGCTGAAAGGCTCCTTACTCACCCACGGGGCTTGGGCAGGCTCCGTTCGTGTTGTTCAGGTCTCCCCCAAGCATCGCCCCTGCAAAGCAAGCAGAGAGATGGGATCACCACCAGGGCAGGAACAGAGTGAGCATCCCTGCCTTTGGGGGGCAGGAAGGCAGGGAGCACAGCGGAGGAAGGCAGAGGAAGAAAAGCAGGACTGCCTTCCTGGGGAGAAGGTCCTGGGCAAAAGCAGCAGCATTCCTGGTGATCAGGTTGGGCAATGTTCTCCAGGCAGATCCGTTTCCTTTGGGAAGGAGCCAGGTGCACAGGAACCTGTTCCAAAGGAGGCAGCTTGGAAAACACTGCAGCTATTTTATTCCAAGCCCCCCTTTGGGGGACACAGGTCCGGTGCTGCCGGGGGAGAGAGAGCCCCAGCAGCACGAGGGGAAACACAATCCCCCCTGTAAAGCTCACACTGAATGGAAACCACCCCACACTGCCAGGATGCCACAGCACTCCAGACTCCCATGGTCCCAACACTCGCAGCAAAAGCGCCGGCGCTCACCACCCAGCTGGGAAAAACGACACCTTTTTATTCCCAAAAAAAAAACCCAGAATGTTTTGCCTGGCCTGGAAGAAGACTTGATCTTTTTTTTTTTTTTTCTTTTTTCTGCCTTGTTATGAAGTTATTTCTGAAAGCCACCTATTCTCCGTGCCTGACCACGCCACGGGCGGCGGCTGCAGCCGCAGTCAACCCGGAGCCCTGGGCTGCTGAACGAGGGGCCTTCGATGCCAAACCCCACCTCTAACCACTGCCCAGCCCTTCTCAGCCCAGATGGGGAAACCTGAGACACAAACCTTGTATCCAGGCCCTCCTGGCTCTCAGCTCTGGGCTTGCAGCGAGCCCCTGAAAGCTGGAGGATGGCGGGAGGGCCGGGCTGCTGCCGTGCAGGGAAGCACAGTTGCTCCCCATATGGGAGCAGGATTAGGAATGGCAGCGGTCCCAAAAATTGTAGAGCCCGAGAAAGGGCGAAGTGACCCACGAAATGTGGCAAATGTGACACCACAGCTCCCCCCCACCTCAAGGGATGGGGATGCAAAGCCAGAGTGCCTCCAAAGTCCCAGAGAAGGGACTCCACCAGGTTTTTGTGGCTGTGCCCTGCTGTGGGACCCCACTTGCACCTCAGGCACTGGTGCCTGTGCTGCCAAAGAGGGCTCACCTCCTTGGGTGAGTGATGGAACCCCACCCCCAACCCCATACACCCCCCTTGGCTGCCCTTCTCCCACACCATCCCCGAGCCAACAGCACCAGGCACTGTCAAGGCACCCACCCAGAGCTTGCTGTGCATTTGCTTTGGAAACAACACAACCAGCTCTGGTGCAATGCTAAAAAAAAAAAAAAAAAATTAGGGAAAAAAAGGAGTTTTTCTAACATGCAGGGCCCTGGCTCCTATAAACAGGATTTCTTCCATGTCCCAGGCAGCGAGTGAATGAGACACAGATGGCTGGACTTGGAACACCTCTGTGCTCACAACCGCAGAACGATCCCCCTCAAACGAGCAGCGAGTGAGCTGGAAACAGCGAACCCCCAGAGGGGTCTGCTTTACCAGGAAGCCTCTTCTGTTCTCAGCTGAGGGGCCTGTGAGAGGGCAGGAGATGCCTGCAGCCGGAGTGTTGGCTGCCTGTGCCCAATGAGGCTCTGCCACTCTGCCTGGAGCGAGATGCTGCTCCCTAGGACCACTCCTAGAGCAGAATGAGCCCTGTCCTGCAGGTCTGGGGCCTCATCCTGGTACCTGAGCTCCTCGAGGCACCTTGGAGACTCTGCAGTGAGAGCAGTGAGCAAAGAAGCTGCCTCTGAACTACGGTTCCTGCTGCATCCCAGCCGGACCATTCCTCCTGCTCACCCTGACCCACCACACCACCTGCTTCCAGAGGCACCTCCCAGCCCTTCTCTCCAAATCCATCCCCCCTTTGCAAAGCTCCCCAGAGCTCTCAAAGCCCCAGGGGCCACGGCTGAGAGCCCAGATGTCTGGGTGGTCACTGACACCAGCTCTGCCATTTGCAGCCCGGGCCACTTTTACAGACCATCTGTGACATCCAAAACAGCAGGAAGGGGCTTTCTGCACCCTATTATTATTTATGACCACACTATGGGAGAGCCAGGCTCTGGTCACACGTGGTCCCTGTCCCCCCCTGCCACTGCAGGGGACGTGGGTGACAACTCTTCTCCCTCACCCTGCCTCTGTCACCCATCGCCGGTCCCTGCTGGAAATGACTGCTCCTCTGATCTGTCAGCAGAGCCACATGAGCAGTCGCCCACGGCCAAGTGCAGGCAGCACGGCCCGACTCAGAGCAGCCCTTTTTAGGCAGCCATGTCACCGGAGTGCCACCGGTGAGCAGGATGCTGGCAGCCACCCCCGAGCCCGGGAATGGCGCCGGGTGACTCATCTTGCACTGCCCAACCCAAACCAGATCCCTGCGGGGATCCAGCTCTCACAAGGAGACCGAGGCAAGGTGGGGAGGTTGCCCTGAGTTGGGGCACAAACAGAGGGCATCAGTGTCTGGCAGGAGGGCAGGAACATACACCAAGGGGCAACGACCCTTCCAGGATGCTCCTGCCACCCACGGGTGCTGGAATGTGGACCCCTGGACAGGCTCCTTGGTCACTGAAACCAGCACCCCCAACAAGGGGGTTGTGGTGCTCAAGGGCACTGGCCTGGAGCACCACATGCCAACCCCTCCCACTGCCAAGAGCAGCAGAACCCTCCCCAGAGCTTCCCTGTGGACCAGCACAGCTCAACAGCAAAGCAAAACCCTATGGGACACGTGAACATCCTATGGGATGGGTGACATCCTGGACAGGGGATGGCAGCAGCAGGGGTGTCCCCTCCCTCAGGGGGGACTGCAAGCCCAGCCAGGCAGGAAGGATGAGAAGGTGAGGCTGCAAAGCGTGGCTCACCTGCACTGGCTGGCCTCTGTGGCAGCCCTGGGGACACGGTGTTCCTCTGCAGCGCCGGCTGCTGCGGCGACAGGAGCCGGGGGTCTGTCAGCGACGAGGTCACCAGGGACTGGGTCACCAGCGAGCTGCCCGGGTTGCTGAACTGCAGCGTGTTCTGGTTGGTCACCGGCACCGTCACGGGCATGGCGAAGTTTGGAGCGGGCACTGTGGACTGAGAAGAGAGCAGGGGGTAAAGGGGAGCTGGAGCCGAGTTCCTGCAGCACAGCACGGCTGCTGACCAAGGGGGGACACTCAGGTCTCCTCAAACCTCCGCTGCTGACCTGCAGTGTTGGACTGGAACCCACACTGGCACCTTGCAGGGGGTGCCCAGAGGAACTTGCCACCAGAGCCCAGCTGCCCACCAGGGAACACCAGGAAGAGCAATGGGCTATCCTCACGGGGACACCAGAGCTCTGCAAACAACTGCTCTGGCCTCATTCTCATGCTGTATTTATTTACCCCCTGTGTTCTCAGGGCAGGCGTGAAGGAGAGGCTGGAAGCAGCCCAGAGCATGAAGGTGGGCACCAGCCTGGTGGTCTGCCCTCACCAGCACTGACAGCAACCAAGCCTAGCACTACCCTTCACCCCAAGCAGGATTCTATGAGGCCATTTCTCAGCCAGCAGTGGATCCCCATTCTGGGCTGGCACTGCTGCTGGTGGCCGACTCATTTTGCACAGAGCTCCTGGGTGACTCTGGGATCCATTCTGTCTCCTCTGGGCGCTGCTGGGAAGGAGGAGCTGACCCCAGGGATGCAGGAGCACTGCTAAAGCCCTATCCTTGGCTGCAGGTTGAGGAGCAGCTTCACCTACCAGCATCCCGTGGGAGCCAGACCTGCTGCGATTATCCCAGCCGTTTGTCTTATGTCACTGATTTGCTCTTCGTTAACAGGAGCTGGCACCTGCTTAGAGGCTTTAGCACGGGCTTTGCTAAAGTCCCACTTTAATTTGCTCCGGGACGGAGAGGGAGAGTAGCCCAGCACTGAATGGGACCATCACGGGGCCAAAGGTGGAATCCCAGCAAGGAAAGAGGGAGCTGAGGTTTCCCCACAGCAGCTGGTGCCTCTCCCCGCTGCCTTGCTGCCCCCTCTCCTCCAGAAACCTGCTCCATGGGTGAGAGATGGGGGTGGGAGGAAGGAGTAGGACAGTGCTCATCCACACCTCACCGCCAGGAACTCTCCCCACCTGCCTCCCAAGGGCATCCTGTCCTTCAGAGATATCCCGGGGCCGCAGCCAAGCCACGAGGACGGCGGCTCTGAGCCTGCGCCGTGGCACCGCTCCTGGGGCTGCCGCTCACAGGGACAGGCTCAGCAATTCCTGCACCACCAGGGAGAGCTGGAACACGGAGCCCTCCCTCCGCTCAGCCCGGGAGCTCATCCTGCACGGCAGCAGAATGGGAGGAGGAGGAGGAGGAGGAGGAAGGTTTCTTGGGCGTTGCACGAACACTGGAGCGGTGTTGTGTAATAAATCACTGCCAACGCGCCCGTGTGCGCGCAGCCTTCCCAGGGAGGGAGAGGAAGAGCTGAAGCTCCTCCACACCACAGCGTGAGCAACGAGCCACGAGCTGGATGCACTGGCCCCAAAGAGCCCAGCTCTGCCTTCATCCAGCTCCACCCCAGTGCACCAGCAGACGAGCGTCTGCCCCGGCACAGCCAGGCCACCCGGTGCCCCCTTGCCCCAGAGAGGGCACAACGAGGGGCAGTCTGCACATCGGTCCAAAGTCTGGGGGAGAAGATGCACACATCAGCCAAGATCTCACAATTTCTGCTCTCGTTAGAAGTGAAGGCAAACACCAGAGGCAGAAGCCCCGCCAAGGCCTTTCGTTAGCAGGCGCTGCCGTCATGAAGCTGCCCCGGGCACCCCTGCTGGGTTAGTCCTGGTCACACACAAAACCAACCCGGCGGTTAAAATGGGAAAAAAGCGTCTCCTTCCACTGCACACGCTCCACCTGCACTGCTCGGCCCCTTTCTGCCAGGGAGGTTTAGTGGGGGAGCCAGATGCTATGCCCCGATGAGGAGACACCCAGCACTTGAATGCCACCTGCTGAAAGGACTTCTGGGCGTGGATTGTCCCTTTGGATTGGCATTTCTGGATGATTGGGGGGCCAACTTGGGCCTACCCCATTTTGATGCTGAGCAGCCCCTGCTCACAAGGGTGTTCTGCACTAAGGACAAAGCTCAGGTGGCTTTTGAGCCTATTTCCACCAGTGGCAGGGCTTGGGTCAGGTGCTGAGGGAGTACATGTCCTGCTGGGGCTCTACTCCCACCCCATACACCCTGCTAGGGTGAGAACCTGTACCCCCCTAGTGAAAGCAGGGAGGGTGAGGTAGATCCACATCCTGAAAGAGCAGATCATGCTCTGAACTCCTCTCATGGGGCTGAGCTCGCTCTCACAGCAGAGCTGCCACAGACCATCACCACCTGCAGCCCACTTTCCTCCACCTCCTCGGCCTTCCCAGGTCTCAGGGATGCCTCCCCACCCCCTCCACCCTGAGATCTAGGGGATGGAAATGCAGGTTTTGGGGATCTTTGTGAGGCTCGTGGAGCGACACGGCGCTGAGTCAGCAAAACAAACCCTGGGGATTTCACAAGGCCCGGCTCTCGAGAAAAGCCAGAATTTTAACTTGTGGGGGCTTGCAAAGCACAGAAGGGCAGATTATTTTGGGTAGGGCTGTGTGTGTGTGTGTAATTTTTTGCTGCGCTGCATCCACCCCTGGAAAAGGAGCCTCCCCCCTGCTCCCGCAGCATTAATTACAGCTGCAGGGACTCGGGGCTAATCCCCCGAAGAGCCCTTGCCTACATCAATAGTCTCTGCTCCCTTGAACTAACAACTAATTTGAAACGTGTCCCCCTCCTCCTCCTCCTCCCGTCTCCTGACACAAATCCCTTTCAGCACTGTCCTGATGCCACCCCGGTGCCAGTGACAGCTCCGGGATCACAGGCTAAACCCTCCCTGGATTCCTGCCACAGCCACCAGTTGTCCTGAGGGCTCGGTGGATTTGGGGGGAATTAACGTGAAATAGCCCAAACCAGGCTGAGCTTTGCAAGGATGTGAGGGGTCAGCACACACCACCAGCTCACATCAATGCTGGGATCTTAACCCGGACTAAAATCTGTTTTTTTTGAGGAAAAGATGGTGAAAAAGAAGGCCCTAATCCAGTACTCGCAGTAGAGGACAGGAGACAAGCAAAACGCTCCTGAACTGCCTGGCAAGAGCCAAGGAGGGTCAGAAATGCCAGAACTGGTAGGAATGATCTTCCCAAGGATGGGAAACAAGAAGAGCCCTCAAAAGCCAGGTGCATTCAGGGCTGCAGGGGCTGTTGGCATCGGCTCCCAAGGCACGGCACGGCTCCAAAGCAAAGCCATGCAAAAATCCACCCCCCCTCATCACCTGGAGGCACCGGGGAGGGGACCAGGGGGGGATGCTACAGGCCACCAGCTACTCACTGCGAGCCGGTAACTCTGCATCATTTTATCAAACTCCTCATCAATCTTTTTATATTTCTCCTCCATCTGCGGGGTCAGCGCAAACACTTCATCCCCTTCCGGGCTCTCGCACTCCCTGTGCTTCTTGTTCAGCGCCTGTTACGTGTGGGGGGGACACGGGGGGGGTGGCCGGGGGGAAGGAGCAGGGAGGGGGGGGACGAGGTGGAGGGGGAAGTCGAACAGAAGAGAAAACAAAACAGAAAAGAACATATAATGAAGGTTTTCCAGCCACGGGCAGGTACTTACACCGTATCGCTTGAACAGGATATCCAGATCCTCGCTGCCTTTGCGGTATTTATCCTCCATCAAGGGGCTCTGGTCTATGGAGTCGTCGCCGTCGGGCTCGGGGCTGTCACAGCCGTTAAAACCTTTCTTTCTTAACGTCTGAAAACACAACCGGAACAGTCTGAGAGCGGGGAGGGCGGATGGGCAACACGG
Organism: Phylloscopus trochilus trochilus; assembly: GCA_016584745.2. Taxonomy (NCBI): domain Eukaryota; kingdom Metazoa; phylum Chordata; class Aves; order Passeriformes; family Phylloscopidae; genus Phylloscopus; species Phylloscopus trochilus. The sequence goes on from WQNJ02000096.1 coordinate 993,015, forward strand.
GCACGTCCCTCCCCCGGCCTGGACGGACCAGGACTTGCTCCTGTACAAATCAACAGCATCGCCCCGACCTCAAAGGGGTTAAAAAGTCAGGATACAGCCCCTGGGTTTTGATGCCAGGGTGTCTCTAATTTAGGAATTAACAGCGTGGGGAGCGATGGAGAGAAAGTTCCTTGTTTTCAAAGGTTCTGTTTACACCAGGACTGAATTTGGCCCTGCATGAACTCGGGCATCGTCGTCACCTTCAGGTGCCACAACCTCACCGAGGGGAAAAAAACCGTAATGCTCTTTGCTGTCCTGCAAAAAAACAGGGAAAACCTGCTTACAAACAGCCAAACAGGAAAACAACCCCCCAAATTACAGGCAAATTGTCAGAATTTCCTGACGAAACCAGGCAAGTGGCACTGGCCAAATGCAGGGGAAGAGCATCACATGAGAGCGCATGTGGCACGGTGACAGCTGCAAGCCCTGCTGGGGGTGACACAGGGGGTGATGGTGACAACACCGGGCAGCAAACCCCACGCCAAGACCGGGCTCACAAACAGGGAAGGTCCCCAGGCACTGCTGCACTGAGGTAATGAGGTGAGGAAACCAATCCTCACCAGGAGGAGCCCGGTGACTGCAGTGCACGGTGATGCCCCCAAGCCCCACACTCACATCCAGCTGAGATCCACTCTGAATCCCCCTATTTCCAGCACACCAAAAGCAAGTAGGCATTGTGATGGAACCAGCACTTGCCAACTCTTTTTTTTTTTTTTTTTTTAGAAGTCAAAGCTGCAGAATTTCCTGGAAGTCTTGATCCCTTTTCATGCCAAGTTCAGCAGGGAAAAAAAAAAAAAAAAAAAAAAAAAAAAAAAAAAAAAAAGTCTTGACAATCCTCTGTCTACCTAAACATCAATAAACATCTCAGTTCTGAGGCCAAAGCGTGTTTGGGAGTGGGTCTTCAGCTACCTGCGAGCCCCAGGAAACACAGAGCTTCTGGGGGAAGTGCTGCTGGAGCAAATAAAGCCCAGGATGTCTCCAGAAGGGTCGGGAATGCTGCGGGTGGGATTTGCACCGCAGGTCGGGCTCGATGGACACTTGTGCCAAGCAATGGGCACCACACCCAGCCCAGCCTGTTCTCCATCCAGCTGAAGCTTTTCACAATATTTTCCATTAAAATGACTCCTTCCTGGGCCTTCCCAGGCACCATCTTCACTCCCGGTGCTGGATCCAGCTGCACACACTGTGTGTGGATCACACACAGCTCCACAGGAGAAGGACCCGACTCACTCCTGACCATGGTGGCATCTGATGCCCTGCTTGGTGTCGCCAGTAATTCCTGATACCTAATAATTATTAACTAATTATATAATAATAATAATAACAATGATTAGGAATAATTCTTATACCTAATAATACTTAATAATGCCTGGTATCCCTAATTCCTGTGTGGAGAGAAAAGCAGTGGGAATCAGTCACTGCCATGAACGGGCGATTCCCAGGGCTTTTTCTGCAGCTTCCCGAGGACTTTTCCCTGTTATTTTTCTATTTTTGTACGTGTCCTTGTTTGTTCTCAGAATGGCCCAAAAGAGGAAGAGGTACTGCTGGTGGGGAAGGAACAGCTTTGCCTTTTTTTTTTTTTTTTTTGAAACTGCTTTTTGTGGATTTTTTTTTTCCAAAACCTTTTGTTTCGCCGACGCAGCCGAAAGACGGAAAGTCGAGCTTTTCTCAAAAAAAAAAAAAAAAAAAAAAAAGTTTTTTTTCCTTTTTCTCTTTCAGAGGCAAAATGGAAAAAGCTGCTCCATGAGCAGTGAAGCAATGAAGCTGGGTTTCCTTCAGGCACTGAAGAGACTCTCTGGTGTCTAACATGGGGCTGTGCCCATCTCAACACGATTCCCTTTGCAGGGACAGGAGCTGGACCTCTCATCTCTGCCCTCCCATCCCTCATATCCCTGAAAACTCCCCTCCTCCAGCAAAAGCTGCTGGAAGGTTCAGAAGTTGTGGGGATGGAGGAGCCACTGCCATCCCCCAGGACCCTCAAAGGAGGGAACCTCACAACGGGATTTTTCAGGAGGTTTCAGCAAAGAACAACATTCTTCTTTCTAAAAGCTGCAGCAGCGCTGTCACCAGGGAGGTTTTTAGGCAGCTCCCAGTGCCCTCAGCTCTGCCCCTATCTGACACCTGAACCAAGCACAGGGACGAGCGAGGGGACTGCCACCACCAGTCAGAGCATTTTGCCATTTCTAAGTCTGCACAAACTCATCCTGAGGGTTGTTCCCTCAACAACTCTGTCAAGGAAAGCAGTGGAATGGGGTGGACGTGGCTCTGCTCACCCAGACCCTGAAACACCCCACAGCATCATCACCCCTTCATCTTTCCCAAGGTCTTTCTCTGTGGGTCTAACACATTTGGTGTCCCAATCCTGCCTTGGTCTCTTTGCTCCCCTCAGTTCCTTGCAGGGGTGGGTCCTCAGCAGCTGAGCTTTGAGGGGCAGCTGTGGTGCTGCCATCCCTGTTCCTGCAGGAAAGCTGCCAGCAGGAAGAGTCAAGCCAGCTGTGCCTGGGGGTAAAACTCCTTCCTGGATGCTCCAGGCAGCACCGTGAGCTGTGACTGTAAACCCGTGAGCTGGGGCTGTGACCCCCAAACTGGGAGTGTGACCTTGGAGCTGGGATTGTGACCTGTAACACTGTGAAGGGCTGCCAGAGCTGCAGGGAAGGGGATGGGGGACGAGCTCCAGAGCTGGCAGGGCTGAGCACGGGGCTGACCTGCAGCACAGCGGGACGGGAAGCACCGGCGGCGGGGAGTGACCGGGCCGGAGTCGCAGCAGGACGTGAGCCAAGGCAGCGTGGCTTGCAGCAATCTGCTGCTCAACGAGAGGTTTGGGACAAAAAAAATAAAAACCAACAAAAAAAAAAAGCCATTTCTAGCCATACAGGCGTTGGCTGCTGGTTCTTTTGGGTTTTTACAAAAAAAAATAAAAAATAAAAAATGTGCGTCCCACATTTTTAGCTTTTTGTCGAGATGATGTAAAAGGAAAACAATTTGGCTGGAGCGGGAATCAAACCCAAAGATTCCTGTTTTGGGGATCTCTGCGAGGTCTTTTAGAAAAGAACTTTCCTTCTCATTCCTCCTCTTTCTTTCTGCCAGGGAAAAAAAAAAAACAAAACCAGAAGATGCAAAGAGGTTTTCAGGAAACCTTTCTGTCACTGGGCTGCAGCCAGTGGAACACAACTATTTTTCATATGGAAGAGATTTAAAAGTAATTCCTTTCCAGCAGAAAATTTTTAGAGAAAACCAGGGTATGAACTTCCCAAAGCAAAAACCCACCTCAGTCATCACCTGCCTCTCTCCCTGCCACACTCAGGTCCTCCTCATTCTATCAGGACTCACTGCACATCCTGCTTTGCCAGGCAATATTCTCATTTCCATGATCCCAGCTCACATGGGAGCAGATTTCCAACCCGAAGAGGGTAAGAGAGCAGCAGGAAATGCAGAACATGTGAGAGGAAACGATGCTGAACCAGGATGCAGTTGACTTCCCTTAGAGGAGGGAAGCTCAACCACTCTGGGCTTTGGAGAAGCCTGGATGAGGATAAGGACGAGAAAGAGGATGAAGACATGACACTGGCAGCTGCCTCTGCAGCTCACCACTTCCCCAGCATCCTGCAAAATGTCTGATCTAACACATCCTGGGGAACAACAACAACCCCAGGAAAGAGAAATCAGGGGAAAATCAGCCCCTCCAGGACATTCAGCCAAGGAAAAGGCTGCGTGGCTTTAAGTGGCTGTGGAGCATCCTGGTGCCCGGCGAGCTCTGCTCTGCCCAAGCCCCTTATCTCAGGAACTGGCACGTCAGCCGGGCTGGGAGGAAACGGGAAGCGACAGCAAGGACCAAAGCCGGCGTGATCCCAGGGCGGGCGGGCACGTGGCACCCAGCGTGCCTGTCTGGGGGCTCAGCTGTCCCTCCCCTGATTAAGGAAACCCCCCTCTCTGCATTAGAGAGATTTGCTCCGACTTAAAAAGCCTGCAATAGCCAGGACTCTGCCAGGCACGGAGAAGCCGCGGGGGTTGCGTGGCTGAATCCCCCACTCGCTGCCCAGCCCTGGCACAGCTGAAAGGCAGGGTGTCCCCACAGGGAACGGACCCCAAAAGGCAGCCGGGGTGTGGAACCCCTCCTGAGCTAGGGCTGTGTATGCTCAGCACGGAGCAGCTCTGCCTCTGACAAAATAACCAGGGGATAAACCCCCCAAGGACATTCCTGTGCATTCCCCACAGGGAACGGACCCCAAAAGGCAGCCAGGGTGTGGAACCCCTCCTGAGCTAGGGCTGTGTATGCTCAGCACAGAGCAGCTCTGCCTCTCACAAAATAACCAGGGGATAAACCCCCCAAGGACATTCCTGCTCATTCCCCACAGGGAATGGACCCCAAAAGGCAGCTGGGGTGTGGAACCCCTCCTGAGCTAGGGCTGTGAATGCTCAGCATGGAGCAGCTCTGCCTCTCACAAAATATCCAGGGGATAAACCCCCTAAGGACATTTCTGTGCATTCCCCACAGGGAACAGACCCCAAAAGGCAGCTGGGGTGTGGAACCCCTCTTGAGCTAGGGCTGCTCAGCATGGAGCAGCTCTGCCTCTCATTAAATATCCAGGGGATAAACCCCCTAAGGACATTTCTGTGCACCACGGGATGGGGTGCCCTTAGTCCCACCCTCAGATGCACCTCCCCAAGACCAAAAACCAGGAGATCTCATGTTGTTTTAAAATGCAATTTGGAGCAACTCATCCTCTGAGCAGTGCTTGGCTTAGCCCTCTGGAGCCACGGCTCGCTCCCCTTCCACCAGGAAAACAAAACCAAGAGGCCTCTGCTTCAATTCCTCCAGGTCCTGGCTGCTCCTCATCCTTCCTGAGATACTGCCAGAGCGACTCAGGGCTGAATCCCTCAGCAGAAAGGTGCCACAGGCATCAGAGGGAAGATGGGTTGATGCAGCAGCCCCTTGAAATCCACTTAAAATCATATTTGGTGGTCCCAGCCAGGGTTTTCACAGTCTCTAAATGCTAAATGTGAGGAAACTTCCAGAATGAGAAGACACTTTTTGTGAGTCAAGTTCAACTGGGAGCCACCTAGAAACATGAGATAAATTGGATTTGTCTGCAGTGGGGACACAGCTGGGCTGTTGGAACCTGACCTGGGCAAGGGGGAATGGAAACCAAGCACCAAGAGCAGGAACGGTCTCCTGTGGGCACCGATTCAGAAAACAGTAAAAACCTCAGAGCAGCCCCAACCCTGCTCCCAGACAAGACAAGGAAGAGGATGGATGCTTGAGCAGCCTCCAAACCTGCCTGCACCCCAGCAGGTTTTGCTCCACGACAGCTCTGCCAGCGAGACATGCCAAGCCCGGCGCGCTTGGGCTCCTTTTCCTTGCCATCCACCAATATCCTTCCGCTCCCGATGTTCCTCTCCTTGGCTTTGGATGCGGATCCAGCTTTTCATGTGGTGCAAACACAGCGTTTCTTTGGGTGCCAAGGACTGCGTGTAACTCGTCGGCTTTGGGAGTGTTTGCATCTTGGACCATAAGGGAACAGAGAACGCTGCCCAAAATGTTTACGGTATTTTTAGGCCAAGACAAATCTGTTCGATTGCCTGCGAGCGCCGCAGAGCTTGAGCATCCCGGAGAGGCTGGGCCTCCCTCCCGGCGTGGCAGGGAATTTGCACACAGAAGGGGCACGACCTGACCCAAAACAGGCCAAGGAGGAACGGTTCTGAAGCGTTTTGAAGGCCCCTACAGAACTGTGCTGTGGCAGAAGAGTTTTCCAAAAGCCAGCGAAGGAAGGCGGGTGCTGCAAGGTGCTCGGCCATGGGGTGAAAACGTCAAGTCCAAATCTCTCAAAAAGACACGTTTTGCAGAGCATAAAAAAGAAAGCAAGTTTTTGGGGGTGTAGGCAAGCTGGGTTTTTTCCCTTCTCCTACATGAGAAGGGAACACACTGGCTAAGGGGCACCAAAGGGATTCAAAGGCAGAAGCAGAAGCCCAATTCCTCCAGCAGCGCAGGCCATGCTGCTCCACTCTGCCACCAGTGGCTCTGAGGGCATTAACTGATGCCCATAATGCCACTAATTACAAAAGCAAGCCCTTCATTTGCCTGTCTGTCCAGGTTCAATGGCAGCTGCCCCCATGCTGGGGACCCCGCAGCTCCATCTGCACAGCTACTGCTGAGAGAGAAGATGTGACTGATGACCAAGGCACTCCTGGCACTCTCCTGCGGGCCAAATGTGCCCTGTGCTCTGGCCCAGAGATGCTCTGCCAGCACCAGGGACAAGGACAAAGCTGTGGAGAGGGCCAGCCTGGGGGCACCACCAGCACATGGCATCTGAGCATCTCCTGCGATGCCAGCAGGCTGGAGGAGAGCAGCCTTGAAGTGAGCACAGTTTGGGCATGGTGCTCAAACTGGGGATGGGTAACACTGGACATGGCTGGGCCATCCCTGGAGACTCACAAAGTGCAGCCAGATGAGCCCTGAGCAAAGCCACCAACCCATGAGCTTGGCCATGCTTTGAGCAGGCACTGGACCAGTGGCACAAGGTCCATCCCACCTGAATTCCTCTGTGATTCAGCCTCTGGTGCCCTCCCACAACCCCACTGTGCCTGCCTGAACATCCAGGCTGAGGCAATGTCACCAGCTGTCCCAGGCACTTCAGAACCATGTCTCACCAGTTGCACCAGGCACTCCAGTGCAGCAGTCCCAGGAGCTGCCTCCAAATCCATCTTGTCGTGGTTTGCCTGGATCCCACAGTGGAGTAAACACAAAGCAAACCTGCACCTCAAGTTTCAACTCAGTCAACACACAACTGGAGACAGCTTCAGCCCTACGACCCAGAATGGAGTATTTGTGTAGGCTGAACCAAAACCATGCAAAATCCATCTGGCACCGAGTGTGGGAGATCTGCCTGCCCATCCTCACCCCACACCAACCTCTTGCATCCAGTGCAGCACCAGACTCAGCAGAGCCAGGGAGCAGAGCGGTGTGGGAATCCAGGGCATTCCTTTGGACAGTCAGAGACCTGAACAACAGGGTTTGAAACCTGTACAGGGGGTCTGGGATCTGTACAGGGGGGTTAGAGACCCTGGCACAGAGCCCAGGAAGACACTGGCTTTGACTTTAGTCCATGGGAAAAAACTTCCAACACTGAGAAAGGAATCACAAGCCACAAAGGTGTGATAGAGAACAGTGTAGTTTGTCACATTTGGGTTTTTAGAATAGGGGTGAATGGGGATGAGATGGGGGATTCTGGGCAGGGCCCTGGGGTCTTCTTCTTCATCTCCATCTTCTGCTGTGACGGTGGCACAAAGTAGTTCAAGGAGATTGGGTCAGAGTAGAAATGACCTGTTTAGTACAGATTGTAGATATTGGAGTGTGTAATTGTAAATAATAGATACGTAATAATTGGTATAAGAGATGATGAGCCTCCATCAGAGGAGTCTTCACCTGATGCCCGAGCTGCAGAGACCTTGGCTGGGCATAGGGTGACCAAAAAGATAAAAAATAATAAACAACAGGAACAACCCTGAAAAACCACAAATCTGAAGACTCCATTTTTGTCTGGCCCAGGGGTCTTTCAGAGGGCAAAGGACTCTAAACCACCCGAATCTGGGGAAACCAGCCAAACCCCGAGAGAGGGGCAGCCTCACCTCGATGATGTCTGCGTTGGTCCGGCTCTCGTGGGGCTCGTTGTACTCGGTGTACTTGAGCAGCACCTTGTCCATGTCGGTGCTGGCATACTGGAACAGCTTGTTGGAGTGGTTGAAGATGATGAGGGCGATCTCGCAGTCGCACAGGACGCTCAGCTCGTAGGCTTTCTTCATCAGGCCGAACTTGCGCTTGGTGAAAGTCACCTGAAAAGCAAGGGCAGCCACGGTGTGAGGAGCTGTGTCCACGCTGCCACAGACCCAACACCGCCCAAGGGGAAAGTGGAATGACCACTGGGGAAAGAGGAAAAGGAAGGGGAACGCACGGGGAATATTCTGTCTCAGTTTCCCCAGTTGGACCCAACCCCAAGCTCGCCTCCCTCTTCCAAACAGTTCATATTGCTGCCTATTTTGGGATCCTCCAAAGGCAGACACTTCACAAGCACAAAGATGATTATCAGCGTTGGAAATCACATATTGCCAAATCAAGAGAAAATAAATTTCAGCAAAATCCCCAGCAGAGCTGCCATCTGTCCGGGGGCTGCGGGTTTTTAAGTGGAATATTCAAGCCATGGATATTTCATCCTCACTTGCTGCAGCTGCGCTGTGAGTGCCCAACCCTGGGGGCCACAGAGCCGGGGGTCAGCACCCCAAAACTGCCCAGGGGTGCCCACCCCACCCCTGAGCCACTCTCCTGCTCACCAGCCCCCACTTATCTCAGCAGGCCATGCTTCCCCAAGGGCACCACGAGCCCCCCTGTGCCAGGGGCCTGCCCAGCTGCCACTTCCATCTTGCTGTCCCCTTGTGTAACCTTGCTGGGGTGTTTTTTTCCTCATTGCCTGCCCAACTGGGGTCCCTGTCTCCCCAGCCTGAGCTGTAACCAGAGCTGTTGGCTGACAAGGCAGCTCCTGCAGGACTGATCCTGGAGTGCTGGCTGGGGGCTGGGGCTGGGTGCTGGCTCCAACACCAGCTCCAGCTGCCGGGCAGACGCTGGGCTGCGACTCCCAGCCCACGCTCAGCTCTCACCACCACGCTCCTAACAGGAGCCAGCTGGTGCAGAGGGAGCTGGTTTGGGGCTCCCTGGCCCGGCTGCAGGGCAGACAGCTGCTGAGGGTCCCCCCACCCCCCAGAACACGCTGCACGCTGACGGGGAAGGCGTGCTGCTTGGCCAATGCTTTGCCCTCTCGGCAAATAAAAAGCAGAAAAAGAAAACAAGAGGCAGGAGGTCACTGCTTTGTGCTGAGCACTGCTCTGAGGGCAAAGCAGCCTCCAGGGGAAGGGCTGGAGATGAGCTGAGATGTGCCCTTGGGTGCCAAAACCTTGGGTGCCCCCTCTCCACATGGGAGGGCTTGACTCCACTCTGGGCCTCCACCACAGCATCAATTTTGCAAATGAACTGCTTTAATTTGCAGAGCTGAGGGAGGAGAGTGAAGGAGGCTGATGCCTTTGCTCAGCCTGTCAGTGGCATCACAGCCACGGTCCAAAGAGCTCAACATGGAGCTTCCCAGTTCACAGAGGTGGCTCACAGAGGAGCAGGGCCACCGTGATGCCACCAGCAGCACCCAGTATGCACCCCCAGGGTCCTGCACCCCTCCAGACAGAACCATGTCCTTGCTTGTGGCAGGAGGGCAGAGCAGGGGCAGCTCCCCTTGCCAGGTGTGCCCAGAGCTGCCCCTCCCCACCATCTCCCAGAGATGATTAAGCAGTAACGAGATTCAGCTCTAATCACTTCATCCCCTAGAAAGTGTAGGGCTGGTAGCCTGTGCTGCTGTGGCTGCCACGTGTGCCTGCTCTGGCCACGGCCGGGCCCCTCACATTGCCAGCGCCATTCCAGCCCCGGCACACTCCGTGAAAATTAAATTACTTGAGGGCCAGCTCCTGTGTCACCAATAACTCCCCCTCCCCAGCAGCATTCCAGACTTCTCAGCCACTGTGCAGGGCTGCTCCCAAGACCAGGAGCTGGCAGTGCCACAGCACAGCTGTGGCCACACTGTGACTTCAGGTGGGACCCAGCTGCGGTGCTGCTCCTGCAGCTGTGGCAGGACAGGATCTAAAACCACAACCTGTCACTGTGCCCCCTTCCCCAGCATGACCTGTCTCACTGTCCCTGCTGGGGTGGCCTCCAGGCTCTGACTCAGCCTCCCAGCAGCTGGAGGAGTCCTCAGGGGGAATACACCAGTCTCCACCAGAACAGAGGGACCAGCCAAGGGTGATTGTTTCTGCAGCCACAAAGTGTCAGGGACACTTTGCTAAAACCTTGCCAGGCACCAGGACAGGCTCAGCCACCAAGATTGGAGGCAATAGGGTGAGGCTGAGATGTGGGGGCTGCACAATGGGGCAGCTCTTGGCATTGAAGACCAGTGACAAGCATGGTTTGGGTTTTGCCCTTGAGTAGTGAAGAGTGTGGGGTCATCTTCCCCAAATCAACCAGCAACCTGGGCAGAGCTGAGCAGAACACGAAACACCAAATTATCCCTCTAGAGATGAGGGGATTCTGCCTCTGCCTCTCTATTGGCACCCCTGCATCTTGCAGAGAAAAGCCAAGATTCGCTATTTAGGCACCACACCAGACAAAAGCATCACCCAACACTGCCCTGTGCATCCACTCCTGACACAGGACAGAAACCCTCAAACCTTCCCCTCACGCCCATGCACGAGCCTCATCCAGGAGAATTAACCTTGTAAGTCTAAGAGGGTAATCAAATCTCATGCTTCAGGGCATAAGCCGATCACCAAAGGGGTCAGGAAGGAATTACTGCCCCACACTAGCAGGGGATTTTTTGCCTTTCCCCTGATGCAAACCATATTGGCAGTTGCCAGAGTCAGCAGCCTGGCCCTGAAGGACTGATGGCCTGATCTGTTGTGGCAAATCCTCTCCAGTAATTCCTCTAATGACATTAGTGACTCTTACTTGCTCTCCTCCCTTGGTTTTGGCTGCTGCTGTAATTCACAGAATCACACACTGGTTTGGGATCGAAAAGCTCATCTTGTCCCACCCCCTGACACGGACAGGGACACCTTCCACCAGACCAGGTTACTTCAAGCCCTGTCCAACATGACCTTGGAAACTTCCAGGAATGCAGCAGCCACAGTTTCTCTCCATAACCTGTGCCAGAGCCCTCTCCACTCTCACAGGGAAAAATTTCCTTCTAATATCCAGTCTAAATCTCCCTCTTTTCAGCTTAAAACCATTCCCCCCCTTGTCCTGTCTTTCCAGGTCCTTGTCCAAAGTCCCTCTCCAGCTTTCCTGGAGGCCCATTAGATCTCCACAGAGCCTTCTCTTCTCCAGGCTGAACACCCCCAGCTCTCCCAGCCTGGCTCCAGGGCAGAGGTGCTCAGAGATATCTGTGACCTCCCCTGGAGCCACTCCAGCAGCTCCACATCCTGCTGGAGCCTCCACGTGGGCTCACGGCCTGTGCCCCCACGGAAGGCAAAACCTGGGACGTGAGCAGGGTCAGCTGATGCCAGAAGCTCAGCCTGAGGTGCAGGACAAGAGCTTCACCTCCCAGCAAAGGTGAAGGGTGTGAGGCAGCCTCAGCAGCCCCACTGCTCAGGGTGAACTCGGCAGCAGAGTGGGAACACAGGGGTTGAAAGCAGCTCTGCCTCACCACTGGTGAATCCCTCATTCTCCAGGGCATCCCACTCCCACTCCCATTCCCATTCCCATTCCCATTCCCACTCCCATTCCCACTCCCATTCCCATTCCCACTCCCATTCCCATTCCCATTCCCATTCCCACTCCCACTCCCATTCCCACTCCCATTCCCACTCCCATTCCCACTCCCATTCCCATTCCCACTCCCACTCCCACTCCCATTCCCATTCCCATTCCCATTCCCATTCCCATTCCCATTCCCACTCCCATTCCCACTCCCACTCCCATTCCCACTCCCATTCCCACTCCCATTCCCACCCCAGCAGGCACAGGTGCCATTGGAGCCACTCAGGAATGCCAAGGACAGCGCGCTCCGGCCGGACCAAGCCCCATCCACAATTCCTCCCCGTCCTCTGCGGGGTGTGGCAGGGGAGAGCTGCCTGTGCCCTCTGCCCCCCAGGCAGGCTGCTGCGGGGGCAGGGGTGGGCTGAGGATGCTCCCAGACACTGGGTTTAAGCCAGCTTAGCCGGCAGGCTGCAGCCCCGGCGGGCACGCACGCACGGACGCTCCTCAGCGCTGATCCTCAGCAACAGCAGCAGAGGGAGGGGGAAGGAGAAGTGAGAAGCCAGAGGTGGCTCTGGAGAGACCTCACTGCAGCCCTCCAGCACTTCAAGGGGCTCATCAAACAGGCAGAGAGGGATTTTTTTACGTGGGCAGATAGTGAGGGGGCAAGGGGCATGGTTTTAAACTGGAAAAGGGGAGATTTGAGTGGGATATTAGAAGGAAATTTTGCCTGTGAGGGTGCCCAGAGAAGCTGTGGCTGCCTGATTCCTAGAAGGGTTCAAGGCCAGGTTGGATGGGGCTTGGAGCAACCTGGGACAGTGGAAGGTGTCCCTGCCCATGGCAGGAGGGTGGGGCAAGATGGACTTTTAAGATCCCTTCCAACCCAAACCATTCCATAATTCTATGAGATAAAGCAACATGGGACACTTCTGATCCTGGGGAGGGGATCCTGGCATTGCACATCTCCACCACCAAGTGAAGCTATAATGAGGAGAACCTGCCATTTCCTATTGTTTTGCTGCACAGCAATCAAGTAGTTCATCCAGTTCTGTTCTTTAGGGATTAGGAATATATCCACATGATTTTTTACTGTTCTTTCTCTTTTTTTCTGGAGTGAAAGTTGCAGGAAAGAAGTGCAGGCCATGCTGGGGTGCAATATAGTGGCTGGACTAAAGGCAGAGGCTCAGATCTGCTGAGCCAAACTCCAGGAGCACAGAAAGCAAAGGGACCTGCCTGGAAGTCTTTTGGTTATGGGAAATACATCGACAGAGGCATTCCAGAGCAAACCTGAGCTGGCAGGGTGCTGCTACTCCACCACTCCAGTTTAAGGAACATGGAAATTTTTTGGGGAAAAATTTGTTGGTTTTTGTTTCTCCTCTGAGATACATGAACGCATTCCTGCACACATGCACATGCGTGTGTGTCTTGGGCTTGGCTTCAAAACAGCCCAAGGAAAAAAGCCCTGGAGTCATTTAAGTCTACAACTGAGGGGAAAAAAAAAAAAAAGGAATAATTTGAGTTGTTTGTGTTCAGCAAAATGGATGCTTGTTGTGGCTGTTTTTTATTGGGAAAACCACACGGAAAATGTCAAGCGAAATATATTTTCTGCAGGACAAAAATAAAAAATTAAAAAAAAAAAAAAAGGGTGGGGGGAACTAACTAAGTGGAGAAGACACTTTCTTCTGGAAAAGCACTTAGATGGAAACGGCTCAAGGAGCTGGAAGGCGAGGAGCAAGGTCCTGGATCCAGCCTCAGCACCAAGTCTCACCCATCTGCTTAACTTTATAAACTGGGAGAAAACACAGCACCCGTGGCCCAAACCAGGATGGAAAGGGGTCACTGTGAAATGTGACACTTAAACCCCCCAGGGGGAGGAGAAGGACGAGGTGAGGGAGCGGGGAGGGGCAGCACTGACCTGTCGGTTGCGCTCGTCCGTGATCCGCTGGATCTGGATCTTTTTTCTCCCCATCTTCTCGGGAAATCCTCTCGGGAAATCCTCACCGGGGACAACTTCGGCTCAGGGGAGGGGGAGGAGTGACCCCGCTTTAAAACGCTTTCATCAAAGAGCGCGGAGGGGGCTCCTTATCTCAGGGAGCCCCAAAAAAAGCCAAAACGGGGAAAAAAAAAAAAAAAAAAAAAAAAAAAAAAAGGAGTTTTGGCGTGGCTCCCTGCTCAGTTCATGGTACCGTCGTGCACAGGCAGATCCAGCGGGGCTGAGAGGTCAGCAGCTGCTCAGAAACCTGCAGAGTGAGAGAGACAGGAGTGAGATGCTCTGTCCCCAAACCCTATCCAGAACCCAGCAGCCCTGCAGAGTGAGAGAGACAGGAGTGAGATGCTCTGTCCCCAAACCCCATCCAGGACCCAGCAGCCCTGCACAGTGACAGAGACAGGAGTGAGATGCTCTGTCCCCAACCCCATCCAGGACCCAGCCCTGCACAGTGACAGAGACAGGAGTGAGATGCTCTGTCCCCAAACCCCATCCCACCACCCAGCAGCCCTGCACAGTGACAGAGACAGGAGTGAGATGCTCTGTCCCCAAACCCCATCCCACCACCCAGCAGCCCTGCACAGTGACAGAGACAGGAGTGAGATGCTCTGTCCCCAAACCCCATCCAGGACCCAGCAGCCCTGCACAGTGACAGAGACAGGAGTGAGATGCTCTGTTCCCCAAACCCCATCCAGGACCCAGCACCCCTGCACAGTGACAGAGACAGGAGTGAGATGCTCTGTCCCCAAACCCCATCCAGGACCCAGCAGCCCTGCACAGTGACAGAGACAGGAGTGAGATGCTCTGTTCCCCAACCCCATCCAGGACCCAGCAGCCCTGCACAGTGACAGAGACAGGAGTGAGATGCTCTGTTCCCCAACCCCATCCAGGACCCAGCACCCCACAGCATCCACCAGTGCAGATCCCACCCCGCCAGGGCAGGGTGGTCTCTGCCTCTTTCTCCCACCCAGCTCTGGGGCCAGGAGAGTTGCAGAGGGATTCATCCAAACTGGTCTCCAAGAAGCCCAAGGAGATGGGGGGCCAGGAACAGCCGTGCCACAGGACCCGTGTGGGCCAGGCACTGCGAGGCTGGGCGAGGAGGAGGAGGAGGAGACGGCAGCAGTGTGCCCGTGAATCACTGCTCCTCCGTGACACTCCAGACTTTTTTATTCCCTTAATAAAGTCATAAGCAGTCAAGTGGCTGGTAATTAGCTCGGGCAATTTCAATCCATCTCCAGTTTCTGCACTAATCTTCAATTTGGAATTTTAAAATGTCTTTATTTGATTACTTGAAAGGAACCTTATAACCAGGCACAGAAACCTAATTCTTGTGGGGAAGGAGGATGCCGAAGGCAGCTGAGGCAGCCTGGCCATCCACTGGGCTCAGCCAAGCCAGACACCAGACATTTCCATGGATCTCGGGCATGCAATCGACTCAGGGGCATCTTGTGCCCAAAACCCTCCCAAAAGGGACGAGTGCTGCAGGTTTCCTGGCCTCCCCACAGGAATCTGCATCCCCCAGCACCAGAGGCTGCATCCAGATGCACCAGGGCACCTCCTGGCACAGCCCCCCAGCCCATCTCAGCCCATTTCCCAGCATGTGCTGCACTGCAGTGAGGGGACAAAGAGGCAACTTCAGCCAGTTGGTTTTCCACAGGTCTCTCTCCCTGCTCTCTCTCTCCGAGCAGCTGGGTAACAGCAGTGATAACACTGCATTTAAGGCGAGGTGCCCTGTGCCAAGAGCCAGGCAGAGGGAAAAACCAGTCCCAAAATAGCTTCCTATCTGCCTCAACTTGGCAGTCCCTACCCCTCGGTCTTGTTACAAAAAGCATTAAACAAAAAAAAACCAACAAAAATGCAAAAGCTTTTTCTCCCAAACCATCATCCCAAATTCAAAGCAGCAGCCACAGCCAACCTGACCAAGCTTCTCCTGCTCCTCTTCCACCCCAGAGCACCCCCAGACCCTGCTGAAGACCTCAGGCCTCTCACTTTGCCACCTCATCAGACCATGCTCCAACAACAAACAAGCCCTAATGGTCTCACTCCCACACTTGTTTTCGGGGTTCACTGAGTCATGTGAGTCACTTAATCTTTTTCTCTGTTTTGGGTTTTTTTTGGGTTTTTTTTTTTGGTTTTTTTTTTGGGTAAAGTTATTCATCGTGCATCGTGTTCTGTGGTTTCAGTGCAAGTACAAGGAGTCCTGAGGAGAATGAGGAGTCTTTTCCCCATCCTGACATCCACAATTTCCCCTCCAGGGAGGATGAGGTATGGGGAAACCAGGAAGAAGACCAAAAAGACAAAGGGCAGCAAAACCTGCCTTGTTTACACATAAATCCCACCAGCAGGACCCTTTGCAAGGACAGACCACACAGGGATGGCACTGAATTCCTGAATCTTTATTTACCAAAATAGGTGCATGCTTCCCTCCCAAGCAGCAAATAGGAGCAACCACCCAGCTCTGAGCACTGCCACCATGGGGAACACTGAGCCACTGCCAGAGGCATTTCCTTTGCCTGCTGCTCCCCATGGTAGCCCCAAAAAGACAGGTCCCAGAGCATTGCCAGTCTCAGAGCATTGCCACTTCTGGGGCATCAGCACTTCCACAGCATCACAGCTCTGGCTTGCACCATGTGAAGCATCCCTGGAAGGTCGGTGAGACAAGAAGAGCCAAAAGAAAAATGAGGATTTTTATTTTCATCCACCTGGAGCGTCCGCTCTGTATTTCCCTCACACAGGGGAGAACCCACAGCCCAAAGGCTTGGAGCCAAGGCCAGGATTTTGCACACAAACAAAGAAACTTCGGAAGAGGAGGAACTTTTTGTCGGGTTTGCTTTGCCGCTTTTCCCTTTGGAGTTGCCACTTCTCTAAAATGGCTGAAAAAATATTCACCTTCAGCATCTTCAAAACCACCAGCAGCAGCACAAAGTAGCAACAGCTCCACAACCAGACCCAGGGCAAGATGCTAATTCTTTCCGTGTGCTGCAGCTCTTGGACAGAGAAACCCTCTGAAAGACAGCGGATTTACTGTCCAAACCAGAGAGGAACTCTCCAGAAGCAACAATAAACACTGGAGAACAACGGGCAGTAAATTTAAGCTGAGTGAAAGGAAACATATTTTAACACGGTTTTGTGGGGGGCTTGTTCACAGGATGCTATGGCAGCCAAAAGCTCCACAGTGCTCGCAGCCATGGGATGTTTGTAGGGATGAGGAAAAAACCCCAGTGCTGCTCATTCCTGCCCTCAGCTCCACACCAGCTGGGCGTTTCTTGCACGGGAGCAGTGGGATTCAAACCACACTCCTCTCCCCAGGCCACAAACACACCCCAAGTGTTTCACACCAAATCCCCTTTTTCAGCCACCAAACCAGGTTCCTCCTGCTGCTCTGAATCCCAGCTCTGCATCCTCGGCACTTCAGCAGGATGGGGACCACTGTCGCTGCCTCAGGGTTTGCTCATGCTGCTGGGTGAAGTTTTCCACAGGAAAAAGGTGACTTAACAGGTTTTTGCTCATCATCATGGGGAGAAAAGGAGCTGCCATGTGGTGCTCTTGACCCCTCCACCCTGCACGAGAAGGGAAACATCCCCCTTGGATGGGGTGAAGAGGAGGGATGGAGAAGAGCACAACACGTTTGCTGCCCTCTGAATGCACCTGACAGAGGGGATTTCAAACCCCTCCCTTTTCTCTTCATGGAACTGGGGTTTTGGGACGAGTTTGTTTGGTTTCAGGTTGGGTTTTTTCCCCACCATATTTTTAAACCCAGGTATTTTCACGTTTCCTGCCCAGGTGGCTCTTTCAGAAAGTCCAACCACCGGCTCAAGTTTCTGAAGAGCAGCTGGAAGAGCAAGAAACCTGGAGAGCCACCCTCATCTCTCCTGTCCCTCTTGCTGGCGAGATGCAGCTTGGCCCCAACACAGGAGGATCCCCTCTGCCCCTGCAGCTCCCTCTTCTTCACCACCAAATTGCTTTGGCTCCCTGACTGCCCATGCTGAGGCACCAAGAGCACCCATGACCCTCCTCCAGGATCAGGTGGAATTTAAGCACCTGAACACGTACACAGCCAAGCACCCAGAGCACAGGACTGCTACAAGGAGCTGAACTCCTAAATAACTCCGAACTTTTGGGTCTCAAATGAGTTTATATACAATAACCCCACTCACTAAATCATCATCTCCTCCTTCTCACAGAAAACAGCTTCTTTCTCCTAGGCCTCGCTTTCCAAGGAAACCACCAAGCATCCCAGCT
The DNA here is from genome assembly GCA_016584745.2 of Phylloscopus trochilus trochilus. Taxonomy (NCBI): domain Eukaryota; kingdom Metazoa; phylum Chordata; class Aves; order Passeriformes; family Phylloscopidae; genus Phylloscopus; species Phylloscopus trochilus. The sequence goes on from WQNJ02000096.1 coordinate 1,010,564, forward strand.
ACTACACCCTGACAAGGAGGGCCCAAGGGCATGGAAAAAGGCCTCCAAATCCACTGGAAGGCAAATGATGGGTGGAGCACTGGAAAAAAGCCACCCTGACCCTCTTCCACTCCCAGGAATCTCAAGAAGGATCAGGGAATTCAGCAGCAAGCAGCTCTGGGATGGAGGCAGCCGCCAGCACCCACTTCCCCCTCCCTCCGCTCGCTCGCACAAGTGTGACTATCACGGCAATTAGCACACATGCCAATTAACTCCGAGCAGGTGCTGGTTAACTCTGTGCTGAGTAATTCATCCCCGGCTCCCAGTAAATTGCTCCAAATTGGAGAGACAGGCGAGAGAGCAGAGTTAGCATTTTGCAAATGGGGGAAGAAAGAAAAAGCGCAGCGGAATCTCAGCTGGGAGATGTTTTTACAAAACAAGGAATTTGGGGAGCTGAGTCCCCAGCTCCAAGAGCTGGGGACACAGAGGAGCTGATATCTCTGCCATGTCTTTATTTCTGGATTTTTTTTTTATCTGCTGTACAAATTTCTGATCCATTTCACCTACTTCTGAGTGGTTTCACCTTTGCTTTGCACAAGCAGCGGGGTGCTCTGCACTGCTCCATGACTTGTCCCTTTTCCATTCCTGCTGAACAGCCCCACGTTTCTCTCAGCACGGGCAGGGACACTGAAGAGTCTCACATCCACTTTCTACAGCCATTTGCTATTTTTAATATACTTTTTATTGCATCCCTTTTTAGTTGCTCCTTACTAAAGTTAGCCTGAAACACCGCCCCTCTCCAGGGCGAAGGAATTCAGCTGCCCTTCCTTAAAACCCCTGTGCTCCCAGCACAATGTCAGCTGAAAGAAACCAAACCTTGGCCAAGCAGCTGCAGAACCGAGATCAAAAAGATTAATCTGAAAGCTTTAGGAAGATAAATAAAGGCAAATGAATGCATCCTTTCCAAAAAAAAATGTATTTTCCTTTGGAGCTCTTTGCTTTTCCCAGCATGTGGCACCGTGCTCCCCAGTCCACTCGTGCCTGTGCAGGAACACACAGCAGAGCCAGAGGCACAAGTGATGGCAAAACTGGGCTGGGTTCAACATGGCACCAGTTCAAGGGATGTTCTCCTCATCTCCATCCCCAAAACAGGTCCAGTGCAATGGGGACATCCTTGGCTGCAAGGAAACCTGCAAAAGGAGCTTCAAAGGACACTTGGAGGCTGGGAAAAGAAGCTGCCCTGTGAAGATGCAGCTCATCTCATGGAGGCACAGAAAGTCCCAGTTTGAAGGGAGAGATGCAGGTGATAGGTATGGCAGATCACAGCCCATCCCAGCAACTGCTCCCCCCAGGCAGCCAAGGCTCTCCTTGTGGCACCAACCCATCTTTCACCCAAGATGTGCAGAATGCTCCCCAAGATGCATTTCTCCTTAACAGGCTCCATCAAGTCAAGGGGCTGGCTGAGAGTAAAGGGAGGGTCCTCCCTGCCACTATCCACCCCCGAGGAACAGGACCCCTGACATGACTGAATTCACTGACCCCAACACATTTTGGGGGGTGTGTGTCAGATTTATCCACGTACAGAAATGACAGCAATAACATGTCCCAGTCTTGCAGCTTCTCTGTGGGGAAAAAAGGTCATTGCAAGGGAGCTTCAGCACACAGCCAGTGGGGTACAAGGTGCAGGGTGTTACAGAACCTTGGACAGGTTCTTAAAGCTCATCTCATCCCACCTCTCTGTCACCCACTCACAGGGAAAATCTTCTTCCATCTAACCCTGCCCTCAGGCAGTGGGAAGCCTTGTTCATCACTCCAGGTCCTTGTCTCCAGCTCTCCTGGAGCTCTTTCACGCACTGGAAGGAGCTCCAAGGTCTCCCCAGATTCCTCTACAGGCAAAACAGCCCCAGCTCTCCCAGCTTGTCTCCAGAGCAGAGGGGATCCAGCCCTCAGAGCATCTGCATGGTCTGCTCTGGACTCACTCCAGGAGATTTGTATCCCTCCTGCTCTGGGAAGCTGGAGGCAACACTGAGGGGCAGAATCCCAGCCCCTCACCTGCTGCCCATGCCATGGGATCAGCTGGGCACAGCACTGGCTTTCTGGGCTGGGTCACATCCATCTTCTTGTCCACCAATAACTCATCCTGTTTGTCCACTCATGACAGCAGAGCCCAGGTGAGGAAAGGCTGCTGTGCTGCACAGCAGCCCCTGAGCTCGGCCTGCAATGGGAAGTGGATTACACCCACCAGGCTGAGCCTCTGACAAACCCTCCACTGCTCATGCTGGGTGGGGGAACAGGCCAAGGGAGGGAGGGAGGGAGCAACGATGCTCTTGAGGTGGCAGTGATGTTCTGGAGGTGGCAAGAGCAGCCCCTTGCTCTGCTGCATGGCTCCTGCCACAAAGCTGCAGCTTTGACCACGAGGAGCAGCTGCACTGAGAGGCGAGGTGGCCCCAGCAGCCCCCAGCACAGCTGGGACCCTCTGCCTGCTGCAAAGAGCTACAAAAGCAATTGCAAATAAAGAGCAACTGCAGCCCAGGTCTCCCAGCCTCACCTTGAGGACACCAAGTCCTTCACTGACAAAGACCAAGTTGCTTCCACGCCCCTGACCAGGGCTGGATCCCATCCCTTAAGGACGTGGATTTAGTTCAAGTCACCTCTTGAACCCGCCTGTTTAACTGCAGTTCTTGCCTTCCTGTTTCCTTTCTTGCTGCCTTTTGTGAGTTAATTGTTGTTTTTTTAACATATCCTCCATGCTGACACCAAGGACTTTTAGTTTCCTTCTGTGTGGTTTCTGGATCAGCAGGACTGACTTCCTTCTCTTTTGCAAAGCCCCCTTCCCCAAAACACAGTGCCAGGGTTCATGTTCACGTTGCTCTTCCTCTCTGGCAAAGCCCCTGGCACGGTGCTGGCCATCACCCCTGCTCTGCTGCGGGATGGGGGGCAGTGCTGGCAGGGGAAGGTGGCACCCAGGAGGGATGCAGCACACACCTGGGGACGTCCTTGGCAGGACAGCAGTGCCAGCGAGTCCCCAGCCCCGCTGCACGCACCGTGAGGGACTTCCAACTCACCAGCTTAGCATTGTTTAGCACCTCTTTATCTCCAAACCGAGATAAAAACCGCACAAACATGCTCAAGTCTCCTCCAAAGCTTCTATTCTGGTTTCAGGATGATGCTATCTGGGTTCCTGTGTTGAACCTCCAGATGCAGGCAGGGGGAGGGGAGAGGAAGGCGGCCGAAACGTGGCTCCAGGGCAAACCTCCTGCTCAGAAACGCAGCTGCTTGACCCTGCCTGGGGCCAAATCCCACTCCACCAGGCAGGTGCCAACCCAGTGCTGAGCTGCCATCCCTCCTGCACACCTGACACCCACCTCAGGGCCCCGACTTCCCTGGGATGGGCAGCCAAAGCAGCACTCAGCTCCTCCTGCCTGCAGGAGGGAATCGGTCCCACCAGCTGCAGGTGAAAACCTTGGGAGCTCAGGGGAGCAGCAGTGAGGCTAGATTCAGTCAGGCCCCCAAGGAATTTGAAAAGAGACACATATATTCCTGACCCAGATTCAGGTGCTCTCTGAAGAAAAGCAGATGCCAACCGTGCAGCCAGCTCTGCTGAGCTGTAACAAAACCTCGTGCCGTGCCAAGGCTGGCAGAGGCTGGGGAAAAGCACAGCCCTGACACAAAGCTGGAGAACTGGCGTTTGCTCTGCAAGGGTGGGTGAAAGAAAGGATTGAGGAGAAATTATTAAACTGGGGCTGATCTTCTCTTCCCCTGCAATTTGTGTGCCAGTGTGGAGTCAGACAATACCCTCAAGAAAGGATGACAGTCCCAACATCAGCACAGGAAACTGGAGGCAGCACCTAAACCAGGAACTCTGGTCCCCTACACCCCGAACAACAGTTTCATCCCACACCACACACAGCAAGGGCTGCCACCACATCCAGCACCATAGGAGCACGCACACCCCAGCGTGGGGATGTGTTCTGCAGAGGCAGGGTTACAGCAGGTACAGCCAGTGACCTTCTCTGCACTGCCAGCATGGCCAAAGACAGCAGAGGCTGGAGGATAAAGGGGGCTGGGCAGGAGCTCCAGGCAAAGTCACTGGAAAACCCACAGCCCTGCTTGGTGCTGCCCAAGAGACAAGCAGGGAACCCTCACCCAAGGTAAGGACAGAGCTTCAGGAAGGAAAAGCCTGAGGGACCAGGACAAGCAGGGACTTGCAGCCCCTCACACCACATGGCTTCCCAGAGAGGCAGCTGGAGACGCTACAGGCAGGGACTGGCAGGGACAGGTCACTGCAGGGCTTGCTGTTAAATGGGAGGGCTTGGACAGTCCCCTGCTAAAGTGACCTTCAGAGCACCCTGACAACAGCAACCAAAGGCTGATGCAGCTGCCAAAAAAGCCTCTTGACCTTGAGCAGTGACCTTAGTGGTGGCATCCTCGCAGCAGGGGTCACCCACCACTCTGAGCCTGACTATGGGCTCCCAGGTGGCTCAGCAGCCTCCCCAGACGTGCCTGTCCAAGCTGGGAACCCTGCACGCCTCGGGGGCTCCCCAATATGCACACAGCATCCCCTTCCCCAGCTGGTACCAACTGCATGCACAGGGCAGCCCTGCACCATCTCCATCCCCACCCAACCTCCACCCCCATCTATCCTCACCCCCAGCCACCCTCACCTCCTTCCACCTTTCATCCCCACCCACCCTTCATCCCCAACCACTCTAATCCCAATCCACCCTCCATGCCCAGGGAAGGAGGAGCCAGACCCCCAAAAGCTGTTCCCCTTCCCCCCATGCTCTCTATCTAGAGTCGGAGACTGGGGGTAATTTTTCCCTCTGCACTAAGTAGAGTTTTCTAAATGATGGGGAAGCAAGAGCCCATTATCCAGCTCCATTGCCCACCCCCACGGCTCCCTGCAGGGCATGAAATAACCACCTGCCAGCTCCCCGGAGCCCCGCGCCGTGGCAATGAGATCGCAGCTTCCCCTGTCACTATTGTCAGAGCAAAATTTAGATACCTGGTAATGAGGAGGTTTAATATGACAGATGAGAGGTTGACTCATTAAAAAAAAAAAAAAAAAAAAAAAAAAGAGCGAGAAGGAGAGAGGGAGCTGAATTCGGGGTCGGATCCTGCGCTCGGCAGGATCGGGAGGCTGTCACAGCCGCACCCCGCACTGGGGAGGAGCAGGAGCAGCTCTCCAGACCCCAAACCAGCCCCACACTGGGGACTTGCACTGGTGCTGAGGCCACAGGGAGGAAAGAGGAGGCATGGAGGTGTTGGAAGTGGCTACAGTTTTTGGGGCCATCCAGTTCTGCTGCCTCCTGCTCTGGGGTGAGGGGACCTGAGCCCAGGAGAAGCCTCAGTGCCCAATGGCAGCGATGTTTCACTCTGAGGGCTTTTCTGTCCCAATGAACTGTACAGCAGCATCCCAACATTACCTCCATTCTCCTTGGCACCCTCATCCTGAGGGGGCACCCATGGCCCAGTGCAGCCTGGCCAGGACCCCGCTGGCAGTGCCCTCACTATGGGTCACAACCACCACCACCGTGGTCACCAAGGACATCGATGAGCTGCGTGTCCCAAAACACAACGTGCCCAAGGGGGACAACCACTGCCTTCAGCTCCAGCACAGGGGGCAGGATCTCAGCACTGGGACCCAAATGGGGCTCCCAGGGGCAGCTCAGCAGCATCAGGGCAAAGCCCTCCCTGCTGGGAATTTAGGGGCTCTCTGTGAAGGGGATGGGTTTCCTCCAGTAGCAGAGGCGACAACTCTCTCCTCCTGGTGGGTTTTACCCAGGGGAAATTCCATGAGACCCAACTGCTACTCCAGGCCATCATCAGTGAGAGCAATGGAAACCCACAGCAGCCAAACAGGACACGGCTGAAACTGCCCCAGGGGAAACTCTGCTCTTCCCTCCTGTGTCAGTGGGATGGGGACTGGGGATATGTCCTCTGCAGCCAGCCTGGGACATCCTATTCCCCACTGCCCAAGGGCACTGTGGCACAAATCACGAAATTCTAGAATGGTTTGGGTTGGAAGGAAACTTAAAACTCATTCCAACCTCCATCCCAGGCTGCTCCAAGCCCCGTCCAGGCTGGCCTTGAGCACTGCCAGGGATGGGGCAGCCACAGCTTCTCTGGGCACCCTGTGCCAGGGCTTCACCACCCTCAGAGGGAAGAATTTCCTCTCAATATCCCATCTAAACATGTCTGCTGGCAGTGGGAAGTCACTCCCCCTTGCCCTGTCATTCCAGGCCCTTGTCCTTCCCCATCCAAAGCCCCTCTCCAGCTCTCTTGAAGTCCCTTCAAGGCATTTGGAAGGGGCTCTAAAGTCTCCCTGGGGCCTTCCCCTCTCCAGATTGAAGAGTCCCAGCTCTTCCAGCCCCATCTCATCTCCACCCCCAGCCCAGACACATGTTCAGCAGCTCTGTGCGCCATCCCTTCCCCAGGAAGGGACACCCCAGAGCAGCTCTGCAGACCCTCCAGCACCCAAAGCCCAGTGCTGGCTCAACCTGGGAGCCAGGGCTGCCGAGAGGCCGCAGGTCCCCAGTGCCACTCTGGAACTCAGCCCTTGAGCACAATCCTCCCTCCCAGTGCACAACCTCAGCAGCACCATTCCCAAAGGCTCAGCCCTTTCCCAAGGGCCACCAAGACCTTTTCAAACCAGCCTCCCACAATCATTCCTTTGTTGGTTTTGCACCCCCAAGCACTGGCGAGTAACAGCCGTGGTGCCCAAAGTCACGGGGCTGCTGCTCTGACTTGCATCTACTGACTGCTGACTACATCCATGGCCAAGGCCACCATCACCTCCACCGGGTCCAAAGCAGGCAATGTAGAAGATGCTGCTCCTGCATTGTCCCATGTCACACTCTCCATCAGGGCCTACATGTCTTGAGCTCCTGGGTAGGAAGCACCAGGTTCCCCAGAGGCTGCAGGGTCCAGCACTCATCTGGGGTGCAAAGGAGCTGGTGAAGTCAGGAGCTTCCCACTGCACGGAAGGAGATGGTTGCCACCAGCTCCACTTGACCAGAGCAAAAGCTCTTAGCTTGTCACTCACATGGCAATGCTAATTCCTATGAGGGTGATGCCATAGCAGAGCTCACTAGAAGAGTCCCTTGGAGAGATGGATGGAAAAAATCTGGCCAACACCAACAGGACCAAGCAGGATCATACTCCTGTCTCCATCCCAGTGCTCAGACTCCACCATCACAGCTCCAACCTGCCCATGGCACTTCCAGCCTGGAAACAAAGCCACAAAAATTGTTATCCTGGCCATCTGCCTTTCTCAGAGGTGGACATGCCCACCCATCTTTACACATTCCCCAAAACTCACTCTGGTCCATAGCCATGGGCTGGTGCTCAGAGTACACTGCCATACTACAGCTGGAAGCTCACCACCAGACATTGTCATTTCATTTAATAAAGGAAACAAAGGCCCAAAGCATTAGCTATTTAGGACTGTTTAAAAGCACCAAAAACAGAGATCAAGGCCCTGGGCATGAGAACCTGCCCCTTGGCCCCAAGATCTACAGCTGAGGAGCCACCAAATCCCACCAGGAGGCACGGACCATGGTGCAGCTGCCACTGAGCCCCAATCTAACTCACTCTAAGCAAACAGGAGGAACAGGACAAGATGCCACATGGCAAAGACGGGTTTAACTTCCTCTTCCCCTGCTCTGCCTTGAAAACACTGTGTCTCCAACCCAGCACACAAATAACATCAGCCACCACCAGCACTCTGCTACCCAGAGCCCAAGCAGAGCACCACTGGAGCATCCCAGGGTGCCCAGAGCTGCTGCAGCCAAAGCCAGGCTGGGGAGAGACACAAACCAGTTCAAGGTCTCTCGTTCCCAGCATGACTCAGGGCTGCTGGGACCAGGAGATGCTCCCTGTGCCATCAGAGGGGACCGACCTCACTCCCCAGCTCAGCCACAGCTTGTACCCACATGCATCCTGATCCACATGCCAATGAGCAAGAGGGGTGAGAATCCGGGCCCAGCTCATCAGGCAGCTCAAATCCACCAGGACAGCTGGTTCTCAGCTGTTGCTGCTCACTCACAGGATGCACATTCTTGTCCCAGGCACACAGATCCTGTCCTCCTGCTCCCCGGCACTGGCTGGGCCGTGACGTCTGCCGACCCCGTGGCAGCTACTTACAGACCTGGATGATGGTTCCCACTGAGACAGCTTCATCCAGAGCCCAGCCCTGCACACATCCTTCAGGAACAGCATTCTGTCTTAAAATGGGATTTTTTAAAGGCCTAACTCTGTGTTTCAGCAAGGGGAATTTAGGTGGTGGGGTGAAATATTCCCCTGCCTGCCCCCCTGGGCTCCTGTGAGGCTTTGGAGGAATATCTCAGGAAACAGGGTAAAAGATTCCACAAGAGGCTCTCAGCCCCCAGGATCAGTCCAAGGCTTTATTCTCGAAGGGTTCCAGGGAAGAGAAAGAGAACAAGGAAGAAACAGGACTTGATCTGGTCTCTGCTCAGGAGAGATAGCTGGACCTCAGCCAGTAGGGTCAAGACAGGAAGGAAGGGTCAAACTCCATGGTTACAGGCTTCAGGGGGTTCTGGGGAAAAAAACCATTCCCCAGAGGAATACAACAGTGAGGGAAGGTTCCCAACCAGCTGAGCCCTTCTCTGTGGCTGCACCAAAAGCCACATGCCAGAGGGGTGAGGATTTTGGCCACATGCCCCTCAAGGACATCCCAGCAAAGGAGGAGGGTGACGCTCAGGAGAGCAATGGAGATGCCCCAGGCACTGTGGGAAATGCCAACATTTGGCACTTTCCAGAAGCACTGTGACATCCTGGGTCTGGCACGCTCCAAAATCCCGTGCTGGAGCATCACCTGCACACAGCCAGAGCTCAGGCCAAGGGCTTGTCATGGTTCACAGCCACGTTACCAAAGGGATGACACAAAAATCACTGGGATGCTCCTGCAACACAGAGGAGATGGACCCCGACAGCAGATAAAAGCCATTGTGAGTGCAGGAATAAACACCAGCCACAATTCCTCTTGGAAAAGTATTGGGGGAGAAAATCAAATACCACAGGTTTTTGTCAATATTCCCCATGCAAAGGTGGGATGAGAAAAAAATGAGGCATGAGTTGGTCGAAAGAAACGAAAATATTTCGGTCGCAATTTTTTGCTGAAGGGTGGGGATGTAAAAATGTATCAATAAAGAGTTGCCCAAATGGGTTGTTTGCCCAAAAGAGGAGGAAGAGGAAAGTGCTCTGCAGTTGCTGTTGCCCAGAGCAGTACTGAGGGCAGCCACTCAGTTCCAAAAGCAGAAACCTTGGGAGCCTGTAGTGGTTCCCACAACAAAGGCGACCACCTCGTGACAAGTCCCCCCAAGTCAAGCAGAGGGGAGAACCCACCTCACCCACCCCCAGCAATGGGTAAAGGGCTGGGTTTAACCCAAAGCACACCCAAAGTTTATCCTCCAGCCCCATCCATGAGCACCAGAGCTAGGGCAGCACACGCCTGGGAAGGGAAACTCTTCTCCCTCCCTCCCTCTTGGGAGGGAAACACTAAAAGCACTTCTGAAAGATCCCCTGCCTACGGGCTCTGCACCTCCATTTTCACAGACATGGATATGAAGATTAATCAGCATTATCAACTGTCACCCCAAAGCAGCAACGGCATAAAAACCCTGAAAAAATCAAATGGAAAAAGATTTTTCTAGGATGAGCCAAGCTCGCTGCTCCCAGCCCCACCACATCCATCCCCACTACCATCCCCCCCGGCCAGGCTGGGCTTTAGAGCAAAACAAACATTTAGGAAACAGCCAAGGGAGGAGAAGGAACAAAGTGTGACACTTTGCCTGACATTCAGTGCCTGGTACCTGGCTCACCTCTGGCGTGGCCGACAGCTCCTGCCCTGGCCAAAAGGATCCAGCAGCAAGCAAGGAAGGCGTTAAAAGTCCCCAATCCCCAACCTCTGAGGAACCACAATAAATAACCTCTGAGTAAACACAGCGGCTGCTCCCCATTCGCCTTCCTGTTTGCTTTCGCAGATCCGGGCTGGGACATCCACTTCCAAGTGCTGGCCCCATCCCGTCCCGGCGCAGCAGCAGAGCTCCGGCCGCAGCCCCGAGCCAGCAGCGGCAGCCCCCGGGCCCCGGAACCCTCCCTGCCACAGGGGACCACGGGCACAAGCTTCCCGAAGGGATTTATCCCCCGGGACAGGCACTGATCCTGCAGCTGAGCCCGTGCCTCGCTGCCTTTTCCTTCCTGCTCTATGTTTGTTTTGATTCTAAAAAGAGGAAATCTCAGCTCACCCACTCCCCATCAGGGAGCCATGCCCCGCTCTCTGTGCCTCAGTTTCCCCCTCTCTCCAGCATGGGAGCCCCACATCACTCAGACCCCCCCGCCTTCCTTGCCCACCCAGCCCTGGGAAAAAAAATTAAAATAAAAAAAAAAAAAGGAAAAAAAAAAAAAAAGCAACGGGTCCTGATTTACGGGCACTTCTGTGCTTTACCACGAAAACAAAGGAGAGGGAAAAACAACAAGCGGCAAACTCACGGCGAGGATCTGTGTCAGGAGCAACAAGGGGGTCTCCGGGGCACCCCCCCCGGCAGAGCAGCGCCGAGCGCGGAGGCTGACAATAGATAAGGGTCTAAATTCGGCAATGGGCTCCGGCCCCGGGCTCTGTAAGGCGATCGGGGTGGGGGAGCGCCGGGCTGTTTATTTGGCTCCAAACTCCGCACCGACACTGCAGCGTCACCCGTGTTTAAAATAGGAAGGAACGAAAAGAAGGAGGGAAAAAAAAAAAAAAAAAAAAAGAAGAAATAAAGAAATAAAAAGGGAGAAAAGTGCATGCACACGTTGAACAATAACAACAAAATAAAATAAAAATTAAAAAAAAAATCAAGCGAAAAGGAGCCGGGGGAGGGGGGGGGTAAATAAAAGGAAACCCAGTTGGGCTGGCGAGGTTTAAAGCGACGCCTGCTTTAAAAAAAGAAGTTGCTAATTTTAACTCTCCAGTGGAAAGAGTGAGAGGTACTTACAGGAGACAGGGTGGCTGCGTCCTTCTCCACGGCTGCTGCGCGCTGGCGGCCGGGAGGAAGCGCGGGCCGGAGCCGCCATCCCCGGCCGCCCTCAGCGCTGCCCCGGCCCCCAGCGCCCCAAAACCCCGAGCGGCCGGGCCGCACGGCGGCAGCTGAAGGGCAGAGGCAGATGCGGAGGCAGGAGGGGGTGGTGAAGCCTGCCGTGAGGGGGAAGGGAGCGGCCAGAGCTTGCCAAAAGCAGCGGCCGGGCTCGCTTCCTCCAGCGGCCCGGAGCCGGGGCCGCGGCGGGACTGGGACTGGGCCGCGGGCAGCGGACGCCGCAGGACCCCCGGGGAGGCGTGAGCCAGCTGCTGGGTCAGATGACATTTCTGCGCGGACGTTTCTGACCGAGCTGGCTTTTCCCCAAGGGAAAAGGGCTTTGAAGACAGGGTTGTTTTTTTTTTTTTCCCCCCGCCAGTGGCAAAATAGCGGATGAGCTCAGAACCCAAAGCGCAGGGCAGAGCCATGACACGAGAAGGCCACCCGGCTCCACGGGGACTGGAAAGGTGACCTCCAGCAACTCGGCCACATTTCAGCTGCGGCAAACACAGCAGGAACCCCACTGCTTCACCAAATTCAGTACTCCATATCCAAAAGGGTCAAGAGCGGGGATTTGGTTTCAGTGCACCCACTGGCTGGATTTTACAAGCTCTCCCTGGAGATCAGGAGGATCTTGCCAGCTGCAAAGAGCTGGGTGCCGGGTAAGGTGGCACGCTCACACCTCGGGCACAGTGGGAGCCTGGAAGTTGCAAACTCCAGTTGCCAATGAACCTTCAAGAGAACACAGGCAAGGCCTCAGATAGCAGAGGAACACACCTGGTGACCCACGGGCTCTTGCCAAGCAGCTGGAAATCAGCCTCAGGCTGCAAAATCTCACCGAGAGAGAAGCAGGGTGGCACAGACACGTGATTTACTGAGCATGGCTGCAGCCAGACGATGCGACCGTCTTCAGGACATGAAAGAGTAGATTCAATTAAGGTCACAGGCCCTAGAAGAGTCTTCTGTCACAGAAGAAGGCTGGCCTTCAAACAGGGCTGGCCTCAGACAAAATGCCTATTGATCGCAGGCAGCGATGCTGCACGTCCAGGACGGGAGGACGTGGCTTCACTGGGATTAAATCGCCCGGTGCCGGCCGCCACACGCTTCCGAGGCTGGGTCGATACTGCGCCTCTAATTGCTCAGCTCCTGTCACTCGGAGGGGACAAGCCTTAAAGCAGTCCCCAGAGGCGCTTTTCAAAACCCTCCTCCCCGGGCGCACACTTGCTTGAGCTGCTCCTCGGAGCGAGCAGTTCTGCAGTTTGCAGAGATCACTAAACTGCTCCTCCCCGCTTAAAACTCTGGGCTGGCACCCGCGGCAGTACGAGGGTTTTGCAAGAGGACACTGCCAACCCCAAAACCCAGGAATTTGTGTGAAACTAAGAAACAAGGAGCTGTTGTCACCGGTCAGGACGGAGCTGGCGGAGCTGAGCACGGTGTCTCCAGCAGCAAGGAGCGATGTGGGGGAGAATGCAGTCACCAGGAGATCCTGCCACCGCCCACCAGCATCCGGGCTGGGGGACGGAATGTGCACGCTCCATCAGGACCACGGTGTTTACCAGCCAAGGAGGGTCCTGCCCTCCACGCACACCCCACAGCAGACAGACTCATCGCCCCACCACTCCAAGTAATGATTCACCACATGGACACACGAGCCCCTTAGCTGGTATTCATCTGTGCTCAGAGCGAGTGGATCAGAGTTGGTCCCACACCAGCCCCCAGAACGCTCCCGGAGCACTCAGCTCAGCTCAGCCACACTGGGACAGACCCATCGAGCCCTCCAACCCTCCTGCCCCCTGGCACACACCAAACACCACTGAGACACTCCCCCTGACCCAGCCTGGGGAGCTGCTCTTGGTTTCTATCAGCAGATGAAGCCCTTGGTGTTGACCTTGCAGAGGACGCAGTGATGCTGCCCCCATCTCCCACCGCCAGGCCTCCAAATAAATTGCCTGCCCCTTCTCCAGCACTAAAAGCCATCACAACCTCACAAAACTGCTCACTAAGCAGTCGTGACAGAGCCCTCTCCGTTCAGGAGCTGGGCATATTATTTTTAAAAATCTTCCCTTTTATTGATTTCACTCTCAGGTACAGAAGATGCATTACATGAAACCATAGAGCCCTCATAAACCAGCCCGTGGTGGTGTCTGTACCACAACCTCACTGCAGACACAGGAGACACAAACATTTACTGTAAGAGCAATAAACAGGCCAAGAAGGTTGAAGAGGAAGAAAACCTGGACATGAGGCCCTCTCCCAGCAGCACCTTATTTCAGAGGAATGCAAGGGACAAAATAACCGCAGGTTTGGCCACACCGGGAGAAAACAGGGCAGGAACACCCTCCTTTGCACTGATGCACGGGGCTGTGTTGCAAAACACCCAAAAAGCCCCAAATCAGTGCTGTGGCTACGGCTGGGAGCCATCAGAGCTGTGCCAGATGGGGAAGTGAAGGGGAAGATGGGCACTGTTGGGTGCCACCTCCCTGCCCTGCTCTGGGGGCTCTGCTGCCCCGTCCTGCACACCAGGATCCCCTCTGAGAAAATGGAAAAATAAAAAGGAATTTTTCTCTGGTCCTTCTTTTATAGCTACTGGTCAGTATTCTCACAGTATTTTCCTAACAGGGTTCACGGTAATATGGGAAATAAAAGCAGCAGAGATCAAGGAAATCAGGTTTAAATGGACTCGGGCAACATCGGAACTCAATGATTTCTTCCCAATAATTAGCACAAAGGAACTCAAAGCAGTTGTCAGCTTGTTGTTCTCCCACTCAACCCTCTGAAAACAGTGGAGCAGGGTGTTCCCTGTGCCATTCCAGCAGCAGACCCCACTGTTCCTCCTGTCCCTGGAGCAGGGCTGCAGGGTCTGGTCAGCACCACTGTGGGGGCCTGAGATCCTTGAGCTGCACCCAGCTGTGTCCTCTGTGGGACCCTCTGCTCACTCCCAGCCTGCAGCAGGGGTGACACATGTGGTCAAGCAAACCCAAAGGGAAGGCAGGAACCCAGAGTTTGGGGTTTCCCCCGTACCTGCTACGCAGCCTCTTGCATCTTCTGCTCCTGCCAGGGATAAGCTGCAGCCACCGCTCCTCAATCCAACTGCAAAGGACAAAGAGAGCAGCTGTCAGTCTGAGGGGACAGAGGCAAGGACAGGACTCCCCACATGTCCCATCCAAGCACAGCCAGATGGAGGGGACGCTGAGGGGAGCCCAGTATCCCCTGCAGACCTGGCTGATGGGAGAGGGGCTGCAGGGTCCCTCCCTGCACTGCCTGATCCTCAGCATCACTGCGAGGGCCATGCAGACTGGGTGGACCTGGCCAGGCACCTGCAGGGATCCAGGGAACCAGGAGCCCTGGGGCTATGCAATGTGGAAAGCATCCCAGTGAAACCAGAGGGAAAAGAAATTAAAAAGAGTTCAGGAATGAAACAAATCATAAACCAAGTCACCATTAACGAGGGATGTGGCCCAGGCCCACAGCATGGCTGGCAGAGAGTTGCTCAAAGCTTAGGTGAACTTTGTGTTTTTTGGGAAGATTCTCATGCACATCCCACAAGAAAATGCACTGACCTGCTCACTCGGACACTCTCCCAGGCAATGCACACAGCATATGTGCTCAGCCTGAGGAGAAACTGCCATGGCCCAGAAGGAAATACAGCTCCTAAACTCATCCCACTCACCACTGGGAGATGGGAGGAGACCCACGGGACAAAGCCCAGCGGCTTCAGCCGGCCTTGTGCTGGTCACCTACTGGTGGTCACCACCATCTGTGCACACCCCATCACCACAGCACAGTCCCAGAGAGGAACGGTGCTGAACAAAAGGGAAACCGAGGCACAAAGGCCAGCACCCGCTCCTCAAACACACCACGAGCTCCCGAGCTGCAGCCTCACCCCCAGCACCTGCAACAGAGCGAGGAATTGTGCTCAGCTTTCCGGCGTCCTCATCCTCCGCTCCAACCACAAAACCAGCCTTCCTCCCCCGGCTGCCTCCCCTCCCACAGCCAGCTCATTTCCTGACATTACAAAACTCAGCCTGAACAAAGCTGGAGTGAGGAGCGCGTGGCTCCGTCCGGGGCTGCACCTTCCTCTCGCTCCCGGGGAGCCCAGCAGAGGGGACACCCCTGAACAAGGGGCAAGCAGCTCTGCAGCCTCAAACCTCACAGCACCTGGGCTGGGCCCTGCAAACGGATCAGGCACGGGGATTCCCTCCTCAGGACAGACAGATGAGTCTGTCTTCCATAACAGGGAAGGGGATTCCTGCTGCCTTCCACAGCAGGGATGAGGATGGGGGGCTCCAGCTACTGCCACACTTGCACCCGTTATTCCCAGACCAACCTGTCACCCCACCCAGGACCACCCCTTTATTTCCATGAATAAAACAGAATGACTGGCCATCTTGGGGACAGGGACACCCACAGAAGAAGCACCACCTTGCAAGTGCCACACACCCAGCCAGAAAGAGGGAAGAGGTGTTTATTGCAAAGGGTTTTCAACCTCCTCTTGGCGTCCGAGCAGCTCTCACGGGTCTCAGCACTGCAGTGCCTTGCAGGGCTGGTGGCAGAGCCACGTGGGGACCACAGGCTAGGCTGAGTGGAGGATGTGGCCAAGGTCTGTGCCCAGGCTGGCTCTGCTTTGCAGGGCTTGGGGTCAGCTCTCCAGCCCACTAGGATGCAATGGGGGACATGTGGCCAGGCGAGACCTCATATGTCTGCACACAGAGTTGTTTCCTCTCAGTGGGAGACGCCACCAGACAAGCCAGGAATGCCCATTTCCACAGGATCCAGGATGCCCACGATGCCATGGGACAGCCTGTACAGCCACCACTCACAGACTGACACTGACAGAACTGCCTATGGCTGGTGGTTGGCAGCAGCCACATCCCTGGCTCCCAGAGCCCACCAGGCCATCAGGACGATGACTTCTGGACAATACCTGACCCCACGCAGCCCTTGGCCGTGCCACAGTGCCTGGATTGTAACAACAGCAGTGCCTCTGCCAACCCAATCTGGCAGATGAGCTGCCCCTTGGTGGGGAACTCCAGGGGGAGCAGGATTGGTCTTGGGGTGTTCACCTGCAAGCAGTTCTGACACTGCAGGGTTGCAGCCCAGTGTCATCTGAGACAGGGATGAACAGCACCCATGGGGTGACAGTCCTGAGGCCCTGACCCTCTCCAGCCCAACAGCTCCAGGGGCTGCAGAAGCCGTTGCCCTTTGGACCTGGTGCTACATCCAACACCAGCAAACCCCAGTGAAGCCCCAAGTCCCTATTTTGTAACATTCTGAGCTGGTCCAAAGGAGCAAAGCCCCCCCACTCAGTGGCACTGCCAGCTCCCTTGTCTGTCCATGCACGTCCTTTGCCCTGCCAAGTGAGCATCCTGGCACTGCTCCCAGAGACTCTGGAGCATTTCAAAAGGTGACCTGCAGAGTGAGAGCAGGTCCCCGTGAGGGGCGGGGGCTGGGTCAGGCCACTGGCCGCCCCCAGGGCTCCTGGGCAGTTCCCAGCTCTCACCACACCACACCACACCACACACACGCCTTCGAAGCCTTCCTGTTATAAACAGGGAAATGCTGCCCAGGGAAGAAGGAAAGTATCATGTTTTCAAAATGTTCTGTTATTTTATAAGCTGAGGGGAAGAAAACACATAGGGGAGGGATGGAGGTGGCAAAGGCAAGTGAATTCCCCTTTCTGAGTGAAAAAAGAAGGGGAGAGAAAGGGGTAAAGACAAGACAGCCTTTGTGTCCAGCTTTGGGGCAGAAATTCTGAGCACATGCTAATACTGTTCCTACTTGAAAACCAAAGCTTTGGTTTCACAAGTAACAAACCAAAATTGCTGAGGGCAGAAGAATGAGGGGAACCTCCTGGGACCCCCATTTTTAACTGATGCAGTTAGGCTGGCACAACCTGCCACACAAAAGCATCAGGTGCTGGGAGCTGCTCCAACCAGCCCATAAGGATGCTGGAGGATGTGCAGGTGACTTTTGGTGACTTCCCTGGATATCTGCTTAGCTGATGCTCAGCAGCCCCCATGCCACAGCCAGTCTTTGTGTACACCCTCAAACATATATATTCCCACATATGTAACTCTCCAAAATACATATATTCCCATACACATAGCCCTCTCAAAATACACACAGTTCCATATATGTAACCCACCAAAAATATATATATATTCCCGTACATATAGATAAACCCCCAAATACGTATTTATTCCCATGTATATAAACCTCAAATACATATACAACCCCTGCCTACATCATCTATACATACAATACCCCCAAATAAATAATCCATGGCCACTGCCATGGGGATGTCCAAGCACACAGCTGGGAAGTCAAGGGGATGAGCAGAATAACCAGCTCTGGAGCTGGAGAGGCCAAGAGGGAGGCGCAGATTGCGGAGGGGAAGAGCCCTGACCGCAATCTCTCCTTCCTCTTTTTTCATGTTTCCTCTAGCAACGGGCTCGGGGCTGCAAACATTTGGATGCCAAACCCGAACTTCCCCACCTCGGGCTGCCAACCCAGCCCGCCGCTCTTCTGCCAGGTGCTCATGGACCCAAACCAGACCCCACTTCCCAGAGCTGTGCCATGTCAGACTCAGGGAGTCCCAACAACAGCAAGGAGCAGACAAAATTTTTAAAAAAAAAAGGTACTTTCTCCATTTTTCCCCATTTTTCTCCATTTTTCTCCATTTCCCCAGCCCACGAACTATGGCATCTCAGCCATGGCCCAGCCTTCAGTTTGCACCAGCCACTGGGAGTTTAATTAGACCTGTTGAGCCTTTTCCAATTGGGTTTCCTCTGACTTGACACCAAGAGGTGGGAAGGAACAAACTGGGAGAGATCTCACTCCAAGCAGGAGCATCAGGCAGGACAGGCTGGCAGTTAAACACAGCGAGGAACCGCAGCTCCCAACCACCCAGTGGTGCCAGAGTTACAGCAGCACCAGGGGCTGTGCAAAGGGGAACAGGTGAGGGCCAGGAGGAGCAAATCCACCTCCAGTGGCACGGGAGGCTCAGCTGCCCAGCGTGACAGTGCAGAGGTGAGCAGTGACCGAGAACGATGGCACAAGCCAGCTGTGCCAAAGGCATGGGCACATGCAATGGGCAACATGCAGAATGTGACCACCACCACTGGTGATGATGGCACCATCATCTGTTTTGCCCCTCAGACTCCTCACAAGCCTTTCTGATACCTCAACAACCTCTCCTGTCTGCTGCTGCCTCTCCTCAGAGGCCGGGGAGGATCCAAACCCCATACAGGGATGGGGTGAAGGCACCCCAGGATCAAGGCAGGGTAGGAATTGTGGGGGGCTCATACCCCAGGTCACCTTGCAGAGGTGTTGCCTCACGAGGGTCCCAGCATGGGACCAAATCCAGCCCCTGGATTTGGGCAGGGGAGCTGGAAGCCACTCTCCACGCTCTAGGGAAGAAGGTCAGAGCAGCCAAGTGGCACAGCTGCCGCTGCAAGTGTTGCAACAGTGGCTGCTGGCCCTGCCAGGACCTGGGGGAGATGAGGGGGTGTCGGGGGGGGGGCGGCACAAGTGCAACCGTTGGAGCCGCCAAGTTTCACTCTCGCTGGCTGAGTTCCCCTTGGGCAGCAGAGATGCAGAACTGAAACCTCCAGCTGGATGGACGTGGGGGCGGCTGGAGGTGCAGGAGGGCTGGGGACCAGCAGGGCTTTCGGAGCAGAGCCACGCACCACCACACCAGTGACCAAAGGGGTGCTGGGAGGACCAGGGGAAGCACAAGACGAGAGGCAGACAGGGGCTTCCTCTGGCTCACAGTGCCCATCTTAGCTGATGCTCAGCAGCCCCTGTGCCACAGCTGGTCTATGTGTACACCCTCAAACACATATGTATTCCCACACACGTAACTCTCCAAAATACACACATTCCCATACACATAGCCCTCCCAAAATACACATAGTCCCATATATGTAACCCACCAAAAATATATATATATTCCCATATGTACAGATAAACCCCCAAATACATATTTATTCCCATGTACATAAACCTCAAATACATATCCAACCCCTGCCTACATCATCTATACATAAAATACCCCCAAATAAATAATCTGTGGCCACTGCCATGGGGAAGTCCAAGCACACAGCTGGAAAGTCAGGTCACCTTGCTTCTGCCTTCTTTGCACAGCTGGGGCACTCATCTCCTTGCACCCAGCCCATCTGGTGGGAGCAGAAATACCCCTGGGCATGCAGGTACCTGGGCAAGCTCCAGCTGGCACATCCCCATGCCACGAGCCTGTCCAGGGGCTGGCACTGCTGCAGGACACTGCAATCCCAGTCCATTGGGCAAGCGCTGGTCAGCAGGACCATGACTGCCTGCATGGAGTGGTCCCAGCACCAGCAGCACCACCTGCATCTCCCGGTGCAGGGAAACTGAGGCACAGAGAGGGGAAGCGAACGGCAGAGTTGGACGCACAAGCATCCCCCAAACCCCAGATTCCTCCCCCTGAGCAAGCCACTCACCTCCCTCCTTGTCCCAACCTGCTGACACAGCAGCACAAGGAAGACCTCAAAACTGACCCCAGAACCCCCAAGGACACCACGGGGACTCCCATGAGAGCACAGGGGTACCAAGATGTGGGTGCCCCGTACTCAAAGCACCCAGAGCTTGCCCTCACCCCTGTGACAGTGACAATACTTCAGGGCCACATTGCCACCTGCTGGCACCAGCCCTGGGGGCTGAGGGCACTGGCACCTTCCTTGATGGGGACAGCAAGTGGCTCTGTGCTGGGTATCAGGTCTGGGTCCAGGCCCAACGGGCTGCTGCCACATCCAACTGGAGCAGCCACTGCTCACTTTCCTGAACTAATTTGATCCAGCTTCAAGGCAACCTGGGACAGTGCATGTGCAACTCAAACCCATTCCAGAGGTGCCAAGAGGGGCTGTGGGTGCCCCCACCCTGCTCACACCCCCCCTTACTCTCTGAAAGTGATGCTCCATGGGTGCAGGTGACAGCAGCAGTGACAGCTGCTCCAGATCTGCAGCTCCAGCTCCTGCTGGCATTTCCAAGGCTGAGGTAAAGCAGAGATGGCACCATCATCTGTTTTGCCCCTCAGACTCCCCGCAAGCCTTTCTGATGCCTCAACAGCCTCTCCTGTCTGCTGCTGCCTCTCCTCAGAGGCCAGGGATCCAACTCCCACCTGTCTCTCAGGCCATGCACTCCTTTCTGTCACATGGGGGGGATCAATCCTCTGCCACTGCTCTGCAGCCATCCATGAATCCAACCATCCATGCTTCCCACCCACACAAACCCCACGGGAGGCGTGGGGGAGTGGGAATCCCACCTGCACACACGCTGACATCCACCAGCAATTCACCCCTGACACTGACCAACACAACCACCCATGGCTTACACCGTCAGAGGTGGAGGAAAATCAACACAAAGTGTGGTTCTTCAACACACACACCGAGAGCTGCCACTGTCCCCAGAGGGCAGCAGGTCTGGGAGGCCCTGGCACGGGCAACAAGGAGCAGGTGGGTGATGCTGGAAGGGACCTCACCCACAATCTCACCCCAGCACACCTGTACACACATCAGCACCAGCCTGGCCAGCACCAATGGCCTGGCTGCAGGCAGGGTTCAGATGTTTGCAGCACTGACATGGATCCACGTGAGCAGCTCATGGGAGGCACCAGGAGCTGCCCTGGGCATGCCCAGCATGGGCAAAGCACACGGAGCCCTGGCAAGCAGGTGCCAGCAACTCTCACCTCCTGCTCTGGGAAGGGTCCTGCATCGGGCAGGTCTCCAAGGAGCCATGGGAGTTGCCCCAGGCACAGCAGACACAGCACTTCTCCCTTGCACAGCCTGGGAATCCAGCTGCTCTGGGTGTCTCCACCCTTGCTGGCATCGAGGCCAGCTCAGCCCCAGCTCTGGCTCTGCCAGACAGGTCCAAACTCCAGGGCCACAGGGTGAGGTGTGGCCGAGCAGCATGTGCCGAGCCAGGTGGGAGAGAGCACAGGACACAACCACCATCACTAAGAGCAAAGCCCAGGCCCCTCGTGGCCTTGCTCTGCCATCACCTGAGTAAGGAACTGCCAACCATGGGGATCTTGATCTCAGCAGGCAGCTCAGGCTGCCACCGGTCGGTCACTCGGCCTGGCCTCTCCCCATGGAAACCAAACAAACATCATCACCCGTGTCCAAAACTTCCAGCCCGTCCATCTGCCCCCTCTGAGAAGATGGCAGCAGGTCCTGAGACACCTCTCAGCTGCAGCTGGGTGACATGCTGGGCTGGCAGAGAGCTTTCCCAGCGTGGGCTGCCAGATGATCCCCCCAAATCCCTTCCAACACCACTGCAAAGGCAGGAGGAGGAGGTGGGCACATGTGAGGTAGGGGGATCAGGCAAACCTCTCCCTGGCCCTTGCTGCTGTCCCCCACTCCAGGGAACAGGGACAGATCCTGGCTCAGCCCTGTGGCCCTTGCTGGAAGCTGAGAGCTTTTTTTAAACCTGTTTATAAGGGGAATTCACAAACAAGAAAAGAGAGCTCCTTGTGGGGAAGGGAAGGGCTCCATGGTCAAATACCAGCACCTGGGAGATTCACACTTAATTCTGGGTTGTGCTACGGCCTCTCTGGTGTGTCCAGAGTGGAGCCAGCCATGGCCAGGGCTGCTGCCTCCAGCACCCTTCAACAACCCCTCCTGGCCTTGCTCCAGCACCCAGCCCAGCAGTGCCACCAACAGCAGCACCATCAGACAAACCCTTGCAAGCAGCTGGAAAATCACCTGGCACAGACACATCTGAGCCAGAGTCAGGGCTGCTCAGCCTTGGAAAGCAAAAAAGGTGTTCACACCCCACAGCCGGCTGCAAACCCTCACACAAACTCGGGGTCCCATGGCTGAGCGTGGCTCCTGACTGGCTGCAAAGGCCAAAGATTGCATCCAGAAAAGCAAGATGTCACACACTGATGGAGCAAGGCTTTGCCACCTAGCTGCCTCCGAAAATCCAGCAGGGGAAAACCCCGAGCCAGAGACAGAACCATCCTTGGGGTTACCCAAATCTCCCAGTTCAAGCCCCAGCTCCCTTTGCATCCTTGGCAAATCCCTGTGGGGAGGGCGGCTACTCCCCAAACTTCAGATTCACTATTTAAAAAACAAAACAAAAAAACCACCCGAAACAAAAAAAAAAAAAAAAAAAAAAAAAAAAAAAAAAAAAAAAAAACACAAAAACTAAAATATAAAACAACAACAACAGAAGATTAAAACATTTCTCCCCATCAGAGGTGCAGAGAAACACTCGCACATTCGGTGCCGTCGTCAGCAACTCCTACACCACCCCCCACGTACACCGTTGCAAGGGGGGAGCAAAAGGGGGTTTAGAGGCACCTACAGAGAAAAAAAAAAATAAGATTTCTGCATAATTTGGTTAATCAACTGAACAGCATAAATCCATAGGAGACTGTCCTGCACTCCCCAAACAACAAAAGCTCCGTGGCCGGTACAAGCATCACCTCCCTCCAACAGAACCTTGGAGAAGTTCCAAATCCCAAATGCTGCTCCCAGTTTGAATGTACTGGCAACAGCAAATGAAAAAAAAAATAAAATAAAATAAAAATGGGGGTTTCTAAAGTCTTGGAATCACCAGAAAAACTCATGGTGCTGTCAAAGGGGACCCAGCAGAAGTGCAAGGACCTCAGCATCCTTGGTGCTTCTTCCCTCAAAACCCTACAGTTGCTAAAGGAAAAGGAAAAGGGAAGGGAAGGGGCTCACTGGCCCAGAAGCCAATTACAACAAATGGAAAGTGGTTTACTTTCTGATTATTTTTTTTTAAGCTAATCTCTCCTTTAGAAAGGGACGGTAGGCTCAGCAGCAGGACACTGCCAGGGGGATGCAGCATGTGTGGAGTCCCAGATGGAATGGAATCTCAAGTCCTCGCTCTCCAATCCTGTCCTTTTTGGGTGGATTTATCCTGGGTTTTTTTTCTCAGAATGACTGCACAGGGGCAGAGAAACAATAGCAAAACTCTGGGAAACTTCTGAACAGGGGATTTTGCTGTGTTTCTGTCTCTCTTTTCTAAAGAGGGGAGTTTTCTCTCTTCAAAATACTCTTTTCACTTTGACTTTTTCACCAATTTGCACAGGAGGGTTTGGAGGTGGGAAAACCCTCCCCAGCCCCAGACCTTTCTGCTTCTGTGGGCTTTGCCCTCCTTGGGAGAAAATCCAAGTCCTATTCCTCACCTGCCCAGAGATTGTGTAATCACAGAATTATAGAATCATTTCAGTTGGAAAAGACCTTTAAAGTCATCAAGACGATCCTTTTCCTGCTGCAAACGAAGTTCCATTCTGGGGGGGAAGTTCATAAAAATGAGAAGTTTTCGAAGTGAAAAGGACCATGCACACCCAAAAATGGGTTTGTTTCCTTCTCCAGCCCTGGGCAAGGCCTCGACAGAACAGGAAAACCAGACCCAGCAGTGCAGGAGAAGACAAGACCCTCCTTACCCACCGGACAGCACACCAGAGCTGGGAACCAGCTGGAACCTCTTCACCAATCCAGCCTCTCCCAAGCACGTGGAGAGCCAGAGGAGGGAGGAGGCCATTGGATGCCATCCCCAGAGCCCATAAATTACAGCAGGGAACAGAGTTGCATTTGCCCTATTTCTTATCTGCTTGGAAATTGCGCTGCTTTCCCAGCTGCAAAGGCAGCTCTGTTCCCAAGAATTTCAGCAAAGCCATGACCTCTTTCCAGGATCGTACAGTATATGGTGGCGGGGAGCCAGGGCTAATTATAGGCACAGGAAAAGGGGAGAGAGGCATTTGGAAAAACTCTACCTTCCCAGCCAGGGGAATGGGGGCAGCACGACCACAGCCAAGCCCCCGATGGGAGCACCCCCAAGGGCTGCAAAACCCAGCGAAGGAGAGCGAATCCCAGGGATCCATTCCTCCTGCACTTCACTATCCTCATTTTCTGGAAAGATGAAAGCCAGCTTAAATCTCGTCTCACAACACTTCACAGTTCCAAAGTGCTCTGGTGCAGAGGGGAAGCCCCTCGGGGGGAGCAGGACCCCCGCTGCCCCAGCACAGGTCAGTCCAGCACCGCCCCAGCCTTGGCAAGAACCAGAGCCTGTCATCCAACATCCAGAACCTGAGTGGCTTGGGTTCCCTGCAGAGAGCCCATCTCCCAAAGGTGAACAATGCCACGAGCTCCTCAATGTGCCCTTGTGCCCCAGCGCTGCCCAAAAGCACGACCTGCAGAGACGCTCCCAACACAGGCAAATAAACGTGCATGAACTTAAACACCAGCCAGGGCTCTCGGGCAAAGCCACGTGCAGGCTTAGAGCCGAGTTCATTGTCACTTGCTGAGCAATGTCACAGGAGCCACCTCCCTCCCCCGACCCACTGCAGAAATGGACAAGGACATGGTGACACATGTGCCCACGAGACCTTCCGGCAGGGAGGAGGCTGGGCAGGAAAGCACAAAACAGGCAGCAACTCCTTCAACCACCGACCTCCTCTTCACAGGCACGCTTCTGTACAAAACAAAACCTGGGCAAGGTAAAAAAAAAAAATCCCACCGAATGTTTTCTTTGAGGAAGGAAAAAGAAAAAGCCAGGAACCTTCTCGCTTGCCGCAACGGTTTTCATTTTCCAGCAAATTAACTCGAGTCTCGACTCTGGCTGCTGGCAGCTCCCCTCCCTGCCTGCTCGCTGCCGTGTGTGCCTGCGCATGTGGGAACGTGTGGGTGTGTGGGTTTTGTTTTGCTTTCTGCACCGGCTCTGCAGACCATCTCCTGCTCTCGCCCATCGCAGCCTGCAAGGCTCAGCCCGGCTCCAGGGTCTGGCAGGGTGGACTTCCCACTTCTCCGGCTACAGCCTCGTGTGGGGCCAGTCTCTTCCTCCCAAGAACTTCAAGAAACATGGCTTGCAGGTATTCTGGGTGCAGCAGAGCTGTTGCCATCGCCAGTCACTCCCAGAAGGTCCATGTGTGGAGGGGAGGGTGCCAAGGCTGGGTGCTGCAGAGTGCTGGCGTGGCACGGGGACTGGCAGCACCAAGCAGGGCACCAGCACAGCCTCCCAGCAGGAGAGCCCCTCTCAGTAAAGGAAGGAATCTGCCTGTCCATGCCAGGTCCAACTGATGCCCTTTTCTAACAGCACTGTGGCAGTGGGAAGGGGGATCAGTGCACATCAAGTTTCTCCTGCTCCTGGCGAGACTCTTGGGATCACCTCCCACCAGCTTCCTGGATAACAACCCCAGTTAAAACCCTTCCCTTGGCACCCGGCCCCGGCACTGCAGGTGGTCCCAGAAACACTCCAAAGACTGACCAAGCCTTGGTACAAACCAAAAATCAGCACTTTCTACATCACACCCCCACCTTCCCAGCTCCAACACTCCCAATGGGGCACATCAAGGAATGGAGGGGAACAACTTCCCTGTGGTTCGCACTGTTCCACCAGCACCCAACACCCACCCAACAGCAGGATGGAGCACAGACACCCATGGGTGCACAGACACCCATGCCCACAGAGCTGAGCCCGCCTCGCTGGCGCTGCACATCCCAGTGGAGCACGTGGCTCCTTCCCACCCGGCTCCGCGGGCGCCGCCACGCACGGCTCAGCCCTAACGGGATAACAAGCTCACAATGAGATCCTAATGAAGGATTAGCGAAATACAGTTTAAAGAGATTAAGGCTGGGTGCAGCACTGAAACTTTTTTATTTATTTAATTTTTTTTTCCCCCCCCTGAGATCCCAGCAGAGGTGAGACACAGATTGCAGCCAACATGGACGGAGCCGGCGTCCGCCGCTGGCTCCTGCCACTCGGGATGGTTTTTGCATCACATTCGTGCAAAGAGGGGCCAGGGCTGTAAAAAGGATGGAGGAACACACAAAAAAATGGCTTGTGGCGCCTGCAAGCCCTGCCCAAGGCGCTTCACAGCCAGCCAGAGGCTTCCTTCATCTCTCCCCTCCCACCCCAGTCCCTTCCCATCTGCATCCCAGCTGCGCCCGATGCTCTCGGTCCCGTTCATAATGACTGTTGATGTTATCCGCCTGAGCCAGAGCCTTCCAAGGAGCCCCAGGGAAGCAGGTACTCAACTCTCATTCAGGGAAAGTTATTAATAGTAATTTCTTGGCTCTACACAAACAGAGCAAGAAGTCAGCCCTGGCCTGGGAGAGCTTGGCGTGACTGCCAGCCCCACGTGCTCCGAAAGGTCAGGAGTCTGGTTCGCCCCCAAATCAAACGAGGATGTTTAAAATAGAAGGCAACACATCTGGGGCTGCTTTTTGGCTTGTTTTGACCACTCATATTTTTCTCTGCAACCACCAACACCACAAATTTTCTCCTCCTGAGAAAGGGCAACGTGACTGTCACCCCATCACGGGTATCCAGGAGTGGGAATTTGCCAAACCAGCCCCAAGAGTGCCAATGCCCAGGGGAAAACGGGCAAGCAAGGCTGGTGCTGGGGGACGGGGCAACTGCTCAAACCCACCCCTCACTTCAGCCAAGTCCTCAGAAGCCACGCGACAAGAGGGAGGTGGGGAGCTGAGAAACATCCCTGTTGAGAGACTACAAAACAAATCAAATGAAGATGTTTGGAGCAGATCCAGATGTTTATTAGTGACGCACACGGAGGTATAAATAATTATCCGGTAGGAATTTTGTTCACAGGCAGCTCTCCCTTATCTAATCAGATCTCAGTGCGACACGGCCCCAGCCTCCCCCCGCTTAAAAAGTCTTGAGAAAACCAGATGCAAAATAAAAAAAAAAAACTTCACTAGGGGCACCAATTTAATCCCATTAATCACTGGATACTGGGAGCAGAGCTGCCAGCGCTCAGATCTCATCCAGGCACAGCTTAAGGGAGGATTTTTTTCCTCCAGCAGGAGCACTGGCAGAGGGTCAGATCCTGCACGAGGGTGCAGAGAAGGGCCAGAAGCTGAACCCTCACACCCTGCCCCATGTCCAGCACCAGGCACAGGTAAAGTGGCATCTGTGGGGCCAGGAGCCACCGTGGCACTGGCTGGGGCCCTCTACACCAGTACAAGGAGCTGGACAAGCCCTCGCCTGTAAGAAACCAACTGCTTAAAATACACTGGCCAACAAACCCCTCCCTTGTCTGGCTGCGTGGTACCGACCGGCCTCTCCAGCGCCCGGACACTGCAATTACCTAAAAATAAATGGACCACAAACCTCGAGAGGCCAAATGGCTGAGGGGGATGAGGACAGCAGGCAACGTGCCCCAGCAGCACCGAGCCTGGCTGGAGGGACCAGCAACCATAAGCGGCTGTCACGGCCCCACCTCAAAGCCCAAGCCAAAGGGTTCACATGCAACCAAAAAACTAGGTAGAGAAAAGGCTTTAACAGCTCAAAAACACCACCTGAGGTGATTTTTCCCAGCCCTTAGCATCGCCTAGCCCATGGGAGGTGCCGGCCCACCACTCCCCGCAGCAGCAGCCCCTCGCCCTGCCAACCCCCGCCGCCAGCATTTCCGATGGTTTTCCAAAAATTTAACCAACCCAACCCACCATAGGCGAGGCTGCAGAGGGTTTTGCAGAGGCCAGAGAGGAGCAGTGTTGGAAACTTACTGTAGGAAATTGGCCGCTCGGCTCCAGCTCCTTGTCCCTACTGGTGGGAAAGTCTATAAATCTCTAATAAAGAAAAAAAAAAAAAATCCCCTCCCATTTTATTCCTTCTCTCTCCCCCTTTCCAAAGGATTGCGAAACTGAGAGGGCAGCCAGGGCTGGGATTCGCAGCATTTCTGAGTTCCTACAGAGTCTGGGCTCCCTGCCACCAGCAACAGCGGCTCTGGGGGTGTGGAAAAAGGGAGGAAAAAAAAATAAAAAGAAGAGGAGTAAAAAAAAAAAATACACATAAAGAAGTCCTGTTTATTTTGGGGGATGAGAGAGAAAGCTTGCACAAAGCAGGGTGGAAGGGGAGCGAGGCTCTGGCACTCCTGAAGGCACCACCCGTTTGGGAATCCAAAAGGCTTGGTTAAAACACCTCAGTTTTGGGTGGGAATACTGAGCTTGCAGAGGATGCTCCTTCCCAGAGCGTACATGGGCAATAAGCAATCTCGTGTAGAGGGAGGCAGCACCTCCCAGAGCAGCTGGACCCCCCTCAAGGGCACCCATGGGTGCCAGCAGCAGCTCTGCCCTGCCCTGACATGGCCCCGGCCGCTGTAAGGGGAATTACTGAAGACAGGCTGGAAGAAAAGCCTGCTCCAGCCGTGACCCAGATTCCCCTCCAGCCTGATCCCTCACTGAAGTCATAATCCTTGGAGGGCTTCTGGTCTTTTTTTTTTTTTTTTTTTTTTTTTTTAAATACATCCCTGAGCGTTGCCATGGTGACAAGGGGGATGCTATAATTTCAGCATTATAGACTTGGGCGCGAGAACAGGAGGGAGAAGGTGGTGGAAATATGGATGAGCTGCACTGGTAATGCATTTAGGGAAAAGAAGAATTAAACCAAAAAAAAGACAGAAAGAACCAAGGCAGTAGCTCGGCTTGGGCAGCAGAGGCTGGAGGAGCAGGGCCATGTCACAGCTGATGGGATGCAGGGGATCATGGAAGGCTTTGGGTTGGAAAGGACCATAAAGATGGCCTTGTTCCACCCCCTGCCATGGTCAGGAACACTTCCCACTACACCAGGTAGCTCCAAGCCTTGTACAACCTGGCCTATGGCACTTCCAGGGATGGGACAAGCTAGGCAACCTCTGCCAGGACCTTACTACCCTCAGAGGGAGGAAATTCTTCCCAATATCCCACCTAACCCTGCCTTCTGGCAGCATGAAGCCGTTCCCCCCTTGTCCTGTCATCCAGGCCCCTGTCAAAGTCACCTCCAGCTCTCTTGGAGCCCCTTTAGGCACTAGAAATGGCTCTAAGGTTTACCTGGACCTGGAATGGGGACCTGCTCCTGTTCCTCAGCCACTTCGGGGCATTGTTGGGGCAGCAGCTTCCCTGGGCATGGATACTCCAGACCCTGCAGGGCTTTGGGGGACGCAGGCTGCCACCCTGCCAGGACACAGGGACAAGTCCTAAATTCCTTGTGGAACCTGAGGTGGCCCTAAGCAGGAACACCCTATTTTGGGGTGGCCTTAGCCCAGCCCACCACAGCTCAGCACCCAGCTGACGCCAAAACTTTGCAAAGAAGCAGCTCCAAAAGAGCTGCCCTCTCCTTTTTACCTCTATTTCCTACCACCTTTCCTTTCCACCTGCTTTGCCCATAGTAGGTCTCCAAGGTATCCCATTGCAAGCAGTGTTCCTGTCCAGCTCTCAGCTGGAATAAAACCCAGCACTGCCTGTGTTTTTGGGAGGGCATGAGATACCTCTGGGTGTTCTTAACATCACACCACCTTGGTTCAGCCCTAGAGAGCCCCTGGGCTGGGGTCTGTGAGTTTTCAGGCTGGCAGGTGATCTACAATCCCACAGGAGGGATGAACCAGGAACCCAACAGCTTCAGCCCCACCAAACCCTAGGGACCTCAAGCTCTCCTGTGGCACAGAAATAGCAAAACTGTTCAAACAGAGGCCAAACCAGTTTTAGTCACATTTCCACCCCACTCGCAGCCCTTCCCGCCCCACTGCCAGGCACTGAACCGGCACCTGCTGTGACGAAAAATTTCCGAAAGAGGCACAAATAAAAATAAGATCATACACAAACACCTCTGCCCAAACCCAGACCAATGGCCCATGACCCCATGGGCTGCCAGGGACTCACGGGGGTCCCAAAGGAAGCCACACTGCCCTGGGGGATGCCAGGTCCACATCACACTCAAGTGGAGAGGTGAGAAAAAGCTCTGGTCTGGTGCACAGCACTTGGCACCGCATCCTCTGGCCTGCAACCTGCACCCCTCAACCTCTCTGAGGGGTGGGAGAGAGATCCTGACCACAAAACCCAGGTGGCCAGTGTCAGGGGCACAGAGACATCACTGTCTCAGTCCCACCCTAGAGCCCCAGTGCCTGGGCACAGCTCAGGGGGATCCTTGAAGGGCTGTGTGATGCTGGGACAAAAGGTCTCCTGAGCTCTAAAAGCCTGAATAAAACTACAGCACATCACTGCAAAAGTGGGAACTCTGGGTCCGGGGTGGCAGCAAGTGCCAAGGACCCCCCAGCACCAGGACTCAACGTGCTCATTCCTCGCTGCAAGAAATCTCATATAACCCCAGTGGAAAAAATATCAGGACTGGTTTGTTGCCATGCCCAAAGGGGAGCCAAACCCCCAAACTACCACCTTCAGCATCTGACCTGTCAGGCCTTGGGCCATCAGGGGGCTTTCAGAAGTGCCCCGGCTCCAAATTTAGCCTCAAAGGTATTTATCTCTGAGAAGCTAAAACCAAAGCTGCATTTGCATAACAAAAAGACCCCGATGATGCTCGGTGCAAGTGCTGCTGGCAGGGAAGAGGACATGCAAAGCAGCCTCTCTCGCCAACCAAAGGCGCTGAAGGTCACCCAGGCAGATGCTGAGCTCGCCGTGGCTGGTCCTCTCCACTGCAAAGGACAAGGCAAGAACATCCTCCCGTAAGGAAAGCATCTTCCCAACCTTCCCACTTCCACCTAGTCCAGCTGGAGCAGCTCTCTCCAGCACACAAAGGCAGGTGTGAAATCCTGCTCGCTGAAGCACACGCTCACATCTGGCCCTAAAGCTGAAAGACCTGAGGGCAACTAACAGGATTTTTCCCAACTCCCTCGCTCTGTGTTGAGAGCTGGGCTCACCATTTTCCTCTCCTGGGTGCCAGTGGCTGGCACGACGACAGGCAGCTTTGTCTCTTCAGGAGCAGTGCCCACGGGGAAGCAGGAGGTGAGGAACCCAGCCCTTGGCCTTTCCCCAGCACCACCCAAATGCAGCTCCCACGACCCCTGGGGCCTCCAGGAGCTCACCCCACTGGGACCCCCACCCCTCCCATGGGAGCAGGCAGAAGGCACAGCAGTTCTGCCCTCAGCTGTCTGACACCAGGTCGGCACCTGCTGCCCACAGCTCAACCCACACCTGTCCCATTGTTTTGGGACAAAGTCCCTTTGGGAACTGGCGCCACCTGACTCCCCGTCTCCTCCTTGTCTCACGCCAGCTGAATCCCCTCCTGCCCTGCCATCCCCACAGCTCACTCAAAGCTCAAGTGTACCAAAACCCCAGGGCACCACACCGAACCCAATAAAGCATGGCTGTGCCCCAGGCCGCCCCAAGAGCCAGATGTTCACCTCTCACCACCCCCGCAAGGAAACGCCAGCCCTGGGGAGAGGATTGATGAAGGAGCAAGAAGCAGCCACCAGCTGCCACGGGAAGAGGCCTTGGCTGCCTTCACCACCAGCATCTTGCTCCAACCATTTGTTCTGCTTCTATTTTCGAAAGCGCCGGGGCTCAGCGCTCCGCAGATCCCAGCCGCCCTCCCAGCCTCCCCACCGCCGAGCAAGGCGACAGATTTCTGCTAAGAGGTAATGCTGGCTCCACTCCCCATCTTGGCAGCGGCATCCACGCAGGACTGGGGATATTTTTGCTCCAGCGAGCCGAGAGGTGCTAGTTTTCCCGGCGGCTCATTGCCGGCGCGTGGGAAGGACAGCCATGCCGAGTCAGGGAAGGTTGGGGATGGAGCCGCGATCGATCCCTGCGCTGAAAACCCCGGAGATGGGGCGTCAAATCCTCCTCTGTCGTGCCAAGTGAGATGTCCAGTGGCACACGGAGCTCTCTGGGAAAGCATCACCCAAGGGACGAGGCTGGAGATGAGGCCTGATTTTGGCTGCAAGCCAACCCCTTGTGCCCTTCCAGGAGCCCCCACGCTGGTCCGTGCTCTCAGAGGAGAGCTGGCATGCACACACTGTCCATGTGAGCCCAGGTGCTGCTCCTCACCAGAAAACTGCCCCAAACTCACGTCCAAGTAAGCCCTGCCTTCACCCAAACCTTCCACATCCTGTTCCAGTTGTTGAAATAAATTTGCTGCTACTGCAGGGTGCTCCTAGGGGCAGAGGCATGTCTCCAGGGAACATGTGGTTTATCCCCTGGGATAAACCTCAGGGCTGGAATGAGATGATTTTTAAGGTCCCTTCCCACCTAAACCATTCCATGAGTCTGCGATAACCGTGCCTAGAGGCACCTCCTCACCTCCACAACCTCCCCAGTGACACCAGCACCAGAGAGGCTTGGTGACACAAACACCTTCCTTTCCTTCATGGTTCTTCCAGCAAGTTCTGAGCTGGTCCAAGCACCGTGTGTCAGGCTCCTTGTCTGATCGAGCCAAGGCCAGAGCTCCCTGCAGGGGAATTCTAAAGGCCAAAAAATCCACACACAGTTCCCAGCAGGAGGAGGGTGCTTGTGGCACAGCCAGGCTCCAGCAACATCAGGATTTTAAGAAGCTGTGGGGTCTTCAGCCACTCCAACCTGCCACCCATCATCAAGCCGAGCAGCACCAGGGTCCCCACCCAGAGGAGGTGTCACAGGTGCCACAGGACACTGCACCCCAGGGATGGACACCATTCCCAGCCACGGGCATTTGCACAAAGCAGGCTGTTCCTCCCAGGGCTGGCAGCTCGCTCAGATGCCAGTAAGAAGCCTGCTGGTACCAGGTCCACGGGGACATTTATCATGATATTTCGACAAAGCACGACAGCTCAGCCTTCACCTATAGTTACACAAACACACAGCCACTCTCTGCCTCCTGTACACCCCAAAATGGGTGAAAAACACCCATTTCTTGACCGTCCTAATCCTGCAGAAGGTGCTTCACCAGGGATGCCACCATGGAGCAGGAGCAGCCAGGCCTGGAGCCTGACCCTGCCATTCCCTGCCCCAGCCCCTCATCACAGCAGTTTATCTCCTGCTCCCAGCACTGAGCACAGCAGCTGCGGGGCAGGATGGTCTTGGTGACTGCCCGTGCAAAATGAAAAAAGGCTGCTTGGTCAAAATAATTTGTCCACATTCCTTATTGTAATTTTTTTTCTTCCCTGCCAGTGGAAACTCCTGCTCCAGCATTATGTCTCAAGGTTACTGCTAGGGGTGGGGGAGGATTTCAGGTTTTACAACTGAAAAATTCCAGACAGAAATGCAGAAACATTGCCAGTCTTTCACTGACCAGAAGTTCTTTATCCAATTAATTTACTTAACTGACTTTTTTTTTACACTTAATGCAGCAGGTTTAAGTAAACTCCGTTTTTTTCAGCCCCTCAAATTTTGTTGGCTTTGATAGAAGGTTCTCACTGATGCCATTAACATTTCCAATTCTCTATTTCTTGTTTAAGGAAAACCAAACCAGATGAATCTGACCTCACATATTTTCCCCACCTGCACCACATGGGATGTGTTCCTGGGTACGGTGCCTAGGAATTTTTTTCCTGATGTCTTCCAACAATTGGAAAGGAAAAAATTTTAAGAGTAAAAAGAAAAAACTTCATCGTCAAAACAAGAAAAGAAAAAAAAAGGCTTTCGAAAAGGATGGAGGAAAGTCACTTTGTTCCAAAAGGCACTTCCATTTAAAAAAGAAGATGAAAACTTCCAAGCAGGGCTATTTATTACCACTACTTATGCCCATCAATAACACCTTGCACCTGAAGCTCCACCACATCCTCCAGAGCAGCAACCCCCAGGCCTACAGCCTCAGCACCCTGAGACTGTGAGCAGCAGGATCCATCACTGATAATCCCCCTAAGGCAGAAGGAGGAGAGAGGAGGAGAAATCCCACTGAGACAATCCCTTGGCAGCCCCAGGGTGGGCTCAGGTCAGGGACCTGGCCCCACAGGCAGGTGCTGCTTCCCAAATCTTGTTACTACTTTTTGGGGACGGAAAAAAAAAGGTAAAAAAATAATTCAGGATTTGCCATGGATTTGTCCTGCCTCCTTCCAAATTGAAAAGAAAAAAAAAAAAAGGCTGATGCAAGAGCAGTGCTGCAGTGGGAGGCCACCCTTCCCCACAGCCCCCAGCTCCCCACCCATGCCACAAGCACCCCAGCCCGGGGGGGCTGCAGGCACCTCCTCCTGGAAGCGGTTTGGGCTTTGTGCCGGACGTTTGCAGGAAGCTGTTTGAAGCTCTGGAAAGAGAAACAATTCCTCCTCCTCTTCCTCCCTGCCCAGAAATAGGTCATTTAATTACCCCCTTTCCAATCCCAACCACCACTGACTCAGGACAGGAGGTGGGAGTGCTTCCACCCTGCACCGGCTCATGCCCGGCAGCAGCCCAAAGCCACCGTGCATGGCTTTGACCTTGAGCCATTGTGCCAGCAGGACCGGGCTGCCAGGGCACAGCCAGCACAGATGGCAGGGGCTCAGCTCCCCACCCCTGCATTCCAGCCAGTGCTGGTCACTCAGAGCAAGGAGGGTCAGGCCATGGGTGCTGCCAACCCCCTCCACGGACAGGGCCATGTGCCACCTTCAGGAAAACCAAGGGCTAATTGCAAGCTGGGAAATCCTACGTGTCCTGCTCGGCACAAAGAGTGAAACCCCAGCACTCCCGGTCCGGCTGCTTCGGGATGGGACACCATGGTGGCTCCTGGGTGGTGGCTGCAGCCTGACATATCCCAGCACAGCCACCATCCTGCCCTTCCAGCTTGTCCTCACCAGGCACACCAGGACACCGCTCTGGCTTTGCCTTCAGCAGCAAAAGAGCAGCACAGCACGCCCAGTCCTCTGGGGACTGGAGGGGCATAAAGCCACCTAAAGTCCCACCAGGCACCATGGCAGTACCCAGCAGCTGTTCCAGCATTCCAGCACTTAACCATAACCGCTCACCACAGCCAGGCCCCTCCAGGTGACACAGATGGTGACAGCAAGGAGCCACCACCAGTGCAAGCACCTCATCTCACTGCCCCCTTTTACACGCAGGAATGTGCTCACCTATAGCTCAGAAGCAGCATGGGAATCATGGAGCAGCTGGTGCCAGGACTCACACAATAGCAGGACAAGTTTCCCCAAAAAACTGTTCCCACGCAGCTCAGAGACCCAAGTCCCCCATATTTTGAGACCCCATATAAGATAAAGCCAACCTAGACCCCACCCCCCAAAATAAATCACTCCAAATTGGAGTATTTATGAAACCTTTGCTCTCCACGTGGGCACTTCTTAAGGATTTTTTTTTTAAAGGATGCGGGGCTCTTTCGCTGCTTTGCAAGCAGTGGGGAGCTACAGCAAGGAGACACCAAGAGTGAGGGGAAAGGAAAAATTAAAGAAGAACCACAAGCAAAGCAAAGTGGAGTGCAAGATGCAAACCGACAGATCCGGGGAGGCAGAGCTGCTGGCAGGCAGACGGCAAGATCCATCTTGAAAGCAAAAGCAAACTGCTGCTCACACAGGCAGAGGGAAAAACCTAGAGGTCTTCAGCACTGCCTGAGCTCTGATCAAACAAAGTGATTAACAAATCTCAGCTTTTTATTGAAAGCTTCTCTAATTAGAGGGAAAAAAAGGAAAGGAAAAAAAAAAAAAAACCAAAACCAAACCCTCGAGATTCACAGTGAGGGGTGAAGTCCCAGACGGTGTAGGGGGGAGGTGAGGGGGTGATGCACCCCACAGTCCCGCTGGCACAGGAAGGGCGAGCACAGCCAGGGGCACCCGGTGCTCACCCCCATGGCACCAGCACGGCCACACATTTCCGTGCCTCCCCAGCAACTCTTCCTCCTCCCCTTCCTCCTGCTCACTGCGTCGGGCTCAGCGGCAGAGCCGAACCTTCCCGGGAGCAGGACTGTCATCTACAATAGAGTCACCTCTGAACTCGGGACGGCTCAGCCTGCAGGAAGTGCCAAAATAGCGATAAAAATAAGAAAAGAGCCCCTGGCCCGAGGAGTTCACCCTCTGAACAGATGGGACGGCGGCGGGGTGAGGCAGGGGGATATTTTTAGCTCTGGTTGCAGATGGGGAAGTCCAGCACAGCATTGACAAGGCAGCCCCATCGCCACCCGTGCAGCTCACCGTGGCTTGGGTCACCTCCGTGTGCACTCCCGGGTATTACCAGGATTTAATGGGATGCTGCCTGCTCACTTCCTGAGCCTCAGGCACCACCTTCCAGGCCGGCTCACACCACCAGAGCTCCACATGGCATCTCCCCACCACTGCCAGGGGCACCCTGGAGGGCAGCAGTGGTCTGGAGGAGTGGAGTCCATGTCAGCAACCCACACCCCTCTCCTTCTTTCCCCTTCATTCCCAAAATGGTCACATCCCTGCAATCCATCAGAGGACAGATGCCACACAGCACCCCACAGCAGGTTCCTCCCAGCACGCTCCAGGCGATGCCAACCTGACCCTGGGAAGCACTCTGGCTTGGAAAAAAAGAGGGAAAAGCAATTTCTTGCCCCTCACCACAGATGCTTTTTTAGGTTCAAATGACTTGCCCGGGGTGCCCAATGCACAGCTTGTAGCTGAGCCCTCCACACCTACTCAAAGCCCTCCACTCCTTCAGGATGTGCCAAGCAGCATCTCCCCCCACCCCTGACATCCATCCATCCTTCCTTCTCGAGCCAGGGCCTGCACCAGCATCGAAACCTCCCTGCCAGGCAGCTGCCGGCACCGGCTCCAGGCACATGCCAGCACCGTGGCAGCTGGGTCCCACTCCCGTACTTTTCATCCGACACTTTCGGCTTTGTTCTCCCTCTCACAAAGCCGCCGTGAGGCTGCCCTGGCAGCACGAAGGGACCTTGAAGTGGATGCAGTTTATGACCATATTTAGGCTCCTTTATGTTGCCAGAGTCACAGTAAAGGGCTGCAGCGTTAAAGAGACTCAGACCCCACTTGTTTCACTTGGCAGCCTGGGAAAAATCCAGCCTGGGTGACTCCAGCACCGTCCATGCCTCCGCCCTGCCCGCTCAGGGACAGCACAAAATAGCAACAGCCCTTCCCAGCTCTGCAGTTGCACTTCCCAAGAGGAGCCAAGAGCCCCACAGCAGTGAGGAGGGGGAACTAAACACACCAACCACCTCCCCCGTTCCGAGAACACCAAAGCGTGGGGAAGCAAAGGGACATGCCCAAGGTCACCTAGTGACAAAGCCAGCACTTCCCAAGGCCCCAAGAGCCCCCCAGCAGGACCGAGCATACACAGGGACGTGACCGCTCAGCAGCTGAAGCCCCCGAGCTGGTTTGTGCTGGGGGAGAGCCCAGGCAGGAGTGGAAGCCCCAGGCCAGCTGACACGGGGAGCTAATGCCCCTTCGACAGGAGCACGGTAAATCCCTGCTGTGGCGGAGGCACCGGCGAAACCCGAGCGGCGGCCCCCGGCGCTGCGGGGACATTCGCCACCTGCTCGGAGCCGGCACAAGTGCGGATGCCTCAGCTCGGCAAAGCCGCGACAACTGCAGGGGCTGAAGGGCAAGGTGGTGGGGGTGGAAAGGAGAATCCATGAGGCCCATCCAGAGGTCTGTGACCTTCAGGAGCCCATGGCAGGGATCCTGAGTGCCGCAGTCGATATGTGGCAGTCGACACGGACACTGCACTTAAGGCGCTCCGTTAGAATCATCAGAAGGCTTCAAGTATCAGCACCTTGTTATTCAAAAGTCTCCCGTACCTTTTCTCTGTATCCTCTAAAAGCAGCTCCACACAGCTCTGGCTCTGTCTCCCTTTCTGCTTCAGTTCTGGCTCACTCCTTCCTGTCCCTGGCACAGCCACCTAACCCTGTCTGTCCTAGGTACAGTATCTTACCTTTGCTGGCCCTTGCACAACCTCCTGCCCTTAGGTCTTCACAGCACGACGAGCAGACTCCAACTGACTACCTACCAGTTAACTCACTCTTTATCACACCCATGGCTGTGAGGGCAAGGCTGTTTCCACTCTGTAACATATCAGGGGAAGGCTGCCTTCAGCAGCATCTCCTTTTGTCTCCCCACACCTGAGGGCAGGGCAAGCAGCTCGCTTTGGAGCTCCAAAGAGACAGGGGCAGCTCAGCACTCCCAGGCCAGGGTCACCAGCACCAAATCAGCTCAGGGAAGGAAAGAACAGATCAGAATAACCCTTACCTACACCCAAAACCTGCACCCCTGGCCTGATGGGTCTCCCCGTCACACTGAGGCCAGCATAGCCCTTTCCCTGTCAGCAGTGAGATTTCAGGCTGTGCTGGCCTGGGACAGTGGTTTGAAAACATCCACCTTTGGTGAAGCAACGCCAGCCCAAAAATCCATACACAGCCACACACCGCGGGAGGAGGGGCTTTGGAGGGACAGGATACGGCCTTCCCGGGGTGGGGGCAGGCAGAGGTGCTGAGGGGAATTGGCACCAGCACAGGTATATCTATTTGTCCCTGCCCAGACCCCTGCCCACAGCAAGGGGGAGTCACCAGCCAAAACCGCGTGGCAGCTCCGACACTTGTGGAGGATGAAGAGGAGGGGAGAGCCCAGCTGGTGGCCGTGCAGAGCTGGGGGTACCACGGGGCTGCAGGGGGAAGAGCTGCGTGTGTGGCACACACGTGTGTCTCACTGACGGTGTGCTGTTCTTGTGCGTGAGGGGAGAAAAGGAAAATTTAAAAAAAAAAAAAAATAAAAAAATAAAAAATAAAAAATAAACCAACGACAAAGCCAAAAGGGTTTGGGAGCTGCAGGGAAGGGATAAGCTGCGGGGCCAACCGGCGTCACAGATGCCGAACAGCCGCAGATGCCGGATGCCCTGTCACCGCATCCCTGCTCAGCATCGCCGGTCCCTCTGGCCAAGGAAGTGCTCGGCGCCCCGGGGAGGCCGTAGCAGCGGTGACGCGGTTTGGCCCCACCACAATACCCTGCTCCGGCCGCTGTCGGATGGAGCTGAGGCGCTGAGCCCCCCCCTCCCCCGGACAAACAATCCCAGCTGTCGCCTCCGGAGCCGGCGCACGGCCAAGGCATGGACGCTCCGGGACCGGTTTCACCGCGGGGCTCTCCCAAAATCTGCTCTTGCCAATCAAACCGCAGCCCCCACCGGCACCCGGAGCCTCGCCGGCGGCTCCCCCCGCAGCCCCCATGTCATCACCCTATGTCCTGCCAGGGAGGGCACCCCGCAGCCCCCCAAATCCACTGGGCCCTGCTTCTCCCCCCGGCTCCCGGCAGGCCGCGGCGGGTCCCGTTCGGGGCTGGCCGCAGCGTTGCGGGTGGGCTCACGGTCTGGCCCCACGGGGGTCTGACGGGGACGTTGCCCACCGCCCCGGAGCGGGGTGGGCACCCCCAGCGCTGCCCCCAGCCCACCGGCAGCACCCAGCGGGACCATCCCCGTGTGCCGCACCCCGGCACCCGCATCCCCCCCGTGTCCCGCGTCCCCCCCCCGTGTCCCGCGTCCCTCCCGCGTCCCGCGCCGCCCTCACCTGTCCCCGCAGCGCCCAGGCCGAGCCGCCACCTCTTCCCCTTCCTCCCGGCTCCCTCCTTCACCTCTGCACCATTTTGGTGACGGTTTGTTTTGAAGCCGAGGGGGGAGGAGGGAGGAGGGGGGCGCGGGGGGAGGATGTGCCACTGCCGCCGCCGCCGCCGCCGCTGCTCCCGCCCCCGCCCATCCCCGCGCCTCGGGGCGGCTCCGTGCGGCGCGGGGCTCGGGGGGGTCCCTCCGCTCCCCCCACCCCAAACACAGCCGGGCGGAGCGGAGCTCCGCGCCCCCCTCGAAGGCCGCCCGAGGAAGAAGGAGGAGGAGGGGGGGGGG
The DNA here is from genome assembly GCA_016584745.2 of Phylloscopus trochilus trochilus. Taxonomy (NCBI): domain Eukaryota; kingdom Metazoa; phylum Chordata; class Aves; order Passeriformes; family Phylloscopidae; genus Phylloscopus; species Phylloscopus trochilus. Next base: position 1,050,111 of record WQNJ02000096.1, read on the forward strand.
GGGGGGGGGGAGGGGGGTTTCTCGGAAGTAGCGCTAGAATCGCGAAAGGTTAAAAGAAATCAAAAATAATTAAAAATAACAATTAGAAGTGGGGCGGGGGGGGGGGGGGGAAAGCCGATAGCCGAGAAGCGCGAGAGCGGGAGGGACCCACCTGAGCGGGGCGCGGACCGGCCGCTGCCGGGGCTGCGGCGGAGCCGGCGGGGAGCAACCATGGCCGGGCCCGGCCCAGCGTCAGGGGCGGCGGCGGCGGCGCGGGCGGCCAATGGCCGCGGCGGGGGGGAGCGAACGGGCCCGGGGGGGCCGGGGTGGGACCGGGGCCAAGGGGGGCTGAGCCGGGGGAACCGGGGCCTAGCGGGGCTGAGGGGGGCCGAGCCAGGCCCGAGGGTGCGCTGAGCCGGGGACGGGGGAATCGTAGTGTGCCCAGCCAGGACCTCCCCTCTCCACCCTCAGGGTCTGGCCTGGCCCCACTCGTGTGCCCCAGGGTGGGCAGGAATGTCCGGGCCAGCCCCGCGGCCGGAGCGGCTGTGCCGGGGAGATGGGGGCATGGTGGGTTCTGCCCCAGCTTCCACGGGCTCAGGACAGGGGCTCAGTGGGGTCCAAGTGTCCCTGAAGCTAGGCACTGGGTGACATCAGCTGCCCGTGAGGGTCGCGGTTCTGCTGCCAGCACGCTGAATCCGGCACTCGGACGCAGTGGAAGGTCCCGGTTCCGTGTCGGGCACAGACACAGAGCCCTCATAGATACGATGCTGTCCGGTGTGCCCGAACATAGCCCAGGGGCTGCTCCTGCCTCTGCCATCCTCACTGCAGGAGCCTCCCAGCCCTAAGCCGGCCCTTCCCGCATCCTCAGCCGATGGCACCGGCACTGGGCTCCCTGTGCTCCTGGGCAGCAGGGCCACGGCGTCCAGACTCTGCTCCAAGCCGGGGCTCTACGTTCCCAGCTCCTAAAGTAGCTGCCACCCAGATAAATCACTCTCTGCTACCAGCGAGAAATCCAGCAGGTCAAAGAGTGACTCCCACCTCTGCCCCAGGACAGTTTGAGGTTGTGAATTTGAGGGGCAGAGATCTGGTTTTTAGGGGATTTGGGAAACTGGTTCTGTTCCTGTCTCACCACCACCTCTAGTGCCTCAAAGCAGTGTTGGTGGAGGGCACAAGCATCCTTGGGGCTGGGGGATGCAGACCACCCACCTACACCCCAGGTCTGCACGGAGTGGCATGGTGGGAGCTGGTGATCCCACTGGATGAGCTCTCCCACTGCTGGGAAAGCTGGAGGAGTGCCATATGGCAGGGCTGGGGGTCAGTGTAGGGCACAGGCTTTCCTTTCCCAGGGATGCATGTGGCATGGCGGGCCTGGGCAGGCTCCCACGTGCCAACAAAGCAGTAAAAAATAAAAATCGGGCTGGTGTGGGACTGCCCCTGGAAGAAAAAGACTGGTGCAGGGGTCAGAGTCTCCGTGGTAGATGTTTCATGGGTTCCCCTGACTGGCAGAATGCAGCCCACCTTCTGTACCGGTGACATGGAGCCAGCACAAATCTGGTGCAACTCCAGCGCCCCGTAAGAATACTGTGTGATGGCTCTGTCACATACAAAGCCACTGTCCCAGCTCAAGGAGGCTTAGGGAGCAGTGGCAGGGATGTCCCAGCCCTGTTGGGTCACATTCAGCTGGAGCACTGGGAATCTAAGTGCTGCCAGTGTCACTGGTACACGAAACCAGCACAGGGGAGCTGCCAGGCATGGGGACAGACCCATTGTGTTTTCACCCAGATGATGCCCATAGCCATTCATTCTGCAGCATGTGGTCCCCCTGCACTGGCCTCCACAACACAGGGCACTGCACAAGCCCAAAACACCCAGTTTCCTCCCCAAAGGCCTGCGGTGACATGGGATGGGGCTGGGCTGTGCTCCCATCAGGGCTGTTGGTCATGGCCAGCTCTGCCCTGAGCCCCATCCCAGGCCAGGAGGGCAGGAAGAAGTTCCCCGATGCCGGTGACTCAGCTGAGGGGGTTGTTTTGCAACACGCTGGGTGTGGGAGGCTCCTGGTGTGTGGAAAGTAGGAGGCAAATTATCCAAATTATCCGAGGTGTGTGGTGAGCTCAGGGCCCGGGGAGGGTGGTGGGCACGGAGCAAGCCAGGGGGTGATGGACCTGCACCCCGAGCTGGGGTAGGGGGTCCCACTCCAGGGCTCTCAGCGGGTGCTTGAGGCCAGCATGGTGACTCTGGGATGAGCTTCCCCTGGGTCTGGTGCCCGTGGAGCTTCCTCACACTGATCTGGGACAAAGAAAGCAAAGGCACAAGGGCGAGAGGCAACAATGGTCTCAACAGAGAGGCCGGATCTGACCAAGCATCTCTGGTGGCAGGGGCACCTTGGCCGCTGCCACCCCTCTGACTCAGTGACACAGTTTCCTGCTGGCTCCTTCCCCCATCCCAATATGTATTTCTAGTGGACTTTTCAGTGTGTTTGGCTTTTTGGGGCTGTTTGTTGTCAGTTAGTTATTTTATTATATTTATTGTTAGAAATAGGGCTATTTTTAGCATGCTGTTGGTTTAGATAGAGATGGGATTAGTCATCTCACCAAGAGCTGTTTGCAGTCTCTCCTCAAGGATTCTCTGGGGTTTGTTTTCCAATCAACTGAGATCATGTATCCAAAGAAATAAAAAATAAAAATAGTCAGAATAACACGCAGCAGCCGCGCTCTGGTGCCTTTCCGTGAGTTATGGCATGAAAATGAGGGAAGGATCCAACCCAGGATATTTATGAGACAAAGACGAGAACATTACTATGAACCTCAAAGTATTTTGGAAAGTCAGTTTGAGCTGCCTTTTTTTTTTTTTTTTTTTCTTTTTTTTTTTTTCTTTTTTTTGTCTCTTGGGAACTGAATGCTGAGTAACTCCCTTCCCACACCAGGCTGCTGCTTTGTACAGCTGGTGCACAGCCTCTTGACAGTGGAAACGGCTTTCCCTTGCCCTATGCCAGCAGGAAGGAGGCAGGACTCCTGGGTCCTCCGAGATATGCAGCCACCTACACCCTCAGGCTATTTAAAAAAAAAAAAAAAAGGCACCCAAAAACCTAAAATGGGAAAGACATTTGCTCCTTTCCTGCACAGAGCTCAGGGAGGGGAGTGGGGTGAGGGCTGGGGGCAAAGCCAAGGGGCCAAGAGCAGAGTCTTGTCTTGCAGAGCAGCATCTCCAGCCTCCTTGCCACGACTTTTTGTCTCTCTCTGCCAGTGCTCCTTCCTCCGAACCAAGTCGGAGCAAAGTTCCACGCCAGTTTTGGGGAGATCAGCTCAGCTCTTTAAAGACTGGGGTTGGACGCAGGGAGGAATCAAAGTTCGCGGCTCCTCTCATCCCTCACTGGGAGGGGAAGCTGCCGGCTTGTGCCTGGCAGTGCCAGTGCCCTTGGCATGCGGAGCTGGAAGCAAGGGCAGGGGAGGGGGCTCCTGTCAGGGCTCATCAGCTGGACGCTGGGGCAGGGGTGACACGGCCCTGGCAGGGGTGACACGGCCCTGGCAGGGGCACAGCCCATCTGGGGACGGGGAGAGGAGCAGGGCTGCACTCACGGGCTCATCCCCAGCTCCCCAGCCGAGGGACAGCCCCGGCCATCGCCAGGGTCTCTGCCAGCCCCGTTCCTGGGGCACCCGTGACCCGACCGCGCTGGAGTGACATGCCCAGGGCACGCTCGCTGCCTTGGGGACAAGAGTGGCACACGTGTGGTGACAAGGCGGGGGGGGCAGCCCGGGCAGCGCCGCCTTCACGTGGCCCCTCGGGCCCCCCCCTCGCCGCCCACCCCGGCTCGGGCGCGGGAGGAGGAGGAGGAGGAGGATTATTTGCCCTCGCAGCTGGCCGAGGCCCCAACATATGCCGTGGGGAGGTGGGGGGAACATTGCACGGACGGAGCTGCCAGCGATGCGACCCTGCACGGCTGGGTGCGGGGTCCCTCCTGCCCCGGCCGTACACCCCCGCCAGCCCCCGCTGCTGCAAACGCTCCCTTTTCTCCCTGCCCCCCCCCCCTCCCCTTCCTCTCCAAGTCTAAATTCTCCCACAGCGTCCATTGACGTCCTGCCTGCGTCACCGTCTCCAGCACAACCAGACAGCACGTGGGAGAGGCAGGTTAAAGCGGCAGGGCCCTGGGAGGGCTCCAGCTGCGCACCCCGGCTGCGGGGCCGTGCGGGGAGGGGCGGCTCCGACAGACCCCCCCACCCAAATGGGATCGGGACACTCCGACAGACCCCCCCACCCAAACGGGACCGGGACACTCCGATAGACCCCCCACCCAAACGGGACTGAGACACTCCGACAGACCCCCCCACCCAAACGGGACTGAGACACTCCGACAGACCCCCCCGACCCAAACGGGACCGGGACACTCCGACAGACCCCCCCATCCAAATGGGATCGGGACACTCCGACAGACCCCCCCATCCAAACGGGATCGGGACACTCCGCCAAACCCCCCCATCCAAACGGGACCGGGACACTCCGACAGACCCCCCCACCCAAACGGGACCGGGACACTCCGCCAAACCCCCCCATCCAAACCGGACCGGGACACTCCGACAGACCCCCCCACCCAAACGGGACTGGGACACTCCGACAGACCCCCCCACCCAAACGGGATCAGGACACTCTGACAGACCCCCCCATCCAAACGGGATCGGGACACTCCGACAGACCCCCCCACCCAAACGGGACCGGGACACTCCGACAGACCCCCCCACCCAAACCGGACCCGGGTCCTGCTGCCACCGGGAGGTGTTTCCTGGCTCACCCCGGGGGGAATGAGGCTTTTTCTCGCCCCTCACAAGGCTTGCACGGGGGCATGAACACATTTTGCTTCCAGGTCCGTGCCTGCCTGCTCCCCTCCTCCCCGCCGTGCTCCAACCCCACCCCAGATGGGGAGCAGGAGCTCTGCTGGCCGGGAAGGGCAGCTTGCGCTCCCAAAGGCAGAGCCAGACTCGCGTGTTTTTTCCCGGCTGCCGGGCCCTCAGCCAGTCCTTGTGCCTTCACATCTCGGCTTTGCCTCTGCCCGAATTACGGAGCAGCTCAGCTGGGTCCCGGGGGCTGGGAACGGGGTTTGCAGGCAGGGGAAGTGCCAGAGCTCTGCCAGCAAGTTTTGCAAGGGCTCAGGTACGGGCTGCAGTGACTTTTACAAAGGCTCAGGGACTTTCCCTGCAGCCCACTCATCATTTCTGCTCCGGGATATTCTCTGGCAGGACGTCCCCTTGGCCGTGACTCCGGGCATCGGGGTGGGCAGAACACCCCCCACCCACCCCAAAGCACGGCCCTGCTTCCTTGCTGCGTCCACTCTGCAACACGAGGGGGGCTATTTTTGTCCCTTTCCTTCTGTTTATTGTGTCAGAGCCCTGTGTGGTTGGAGAAGGCTGTGGTGTCTGCTTTGTGATTGCTTCCTTCCCGCCCATAACCTTTTGCCTTAAAACGGGATTCGCCCTGATCCTGGACCCAAGGCCGGGAAGCCTGGGCAGCGTGCCACGGGCGCTGCTGGCACCGCAGGGCTCTTGGGGCACAGAGATTCCTGGCTCTGACCCTGGTTTTGATGCAAAGCTGAGCGCAAACACGCTGCCCTTCAGCTCCCCCGTGGCACAAACTGCAGCCCTGCATCTCCTCCCCTCGAGCATCCCCAGCCCCCGCCCCGGTGCCTCCGGCACTGCCAGCTCGCACCCAGCCTGTGGAATGCTCGGCTTCCCAAGGCAGACAGATGGGTGAGTGGGAACCATCGTGGTGAGCCCTCAAACAGGAGAGACACCACGAGGGAAAGGGGGGGGAAAAGTAAAATCACTCAAGTTGGAGAAAGCAGCCACCCGGAGTGGGGGCCACCCCTTACTGGCAATGGGCAAGAGAGGCAAATCCTGCACGAGCCAGCAACACTCACTGGGGACAGCCCATCCTCATCCTCCCTGACACACTGCTCAGGGCACCGAGCCAAGGGGACACTTATCAGTGCTGAGCTGGGCTACCATGGCTTGGAGAACACCTGATGGATTCAGGGGGGTGGGGGAGGACCCCTCTGCTGTTGCAAAGCATCACTTGGCCAAGGCCTGGTCAGGCCTATTTGCCAACAACCCCAGCACACTGCTGCCTTCACCCCACTGCAGAGTGTGGGATGTGCTCAGCAGAGCTGACACTCTCTGGGGTAACCAGCAGGGCCAAACCCTGGTGGGAAATGTGCAAAAGAGAAGGACTTGGGGCTGTTGGGGAATGAGAAGCTTGGTGTGACCTGGCAATACCAACTGGCAGCCAATGCAAGCAGTGCTGTCTCACGTGTGTGGGGGTCATCCCACAGCATGGGCAGCACCTAAAGGGGGTGGGGGGATTCTGCTCCTCTGCTCGCCTCTGGTGAGACCCCACCTGCAGAGATGCCTCCAGCTCTGGGGCCCCCAGCACAGGAAGGACATGGAGCTGCTGGAGCGAGGCCAGAGGATGAGATATCAGAAAGAAATTCTTCTCTGTGGAGGTTGATGAGGTCCTGGCACAGGTTACCCAGAGGAGCTGGGCTGCCCCATCCCTGGAAGTGTTCAAGGTCAGAATGGACAGGGCTTGGAGCAACCAGGGGTAGTGGAAGGTGTCCCTGCCAATGGAAGGGGGCAGAACAAGATGATCTTTAAGGTCTCTTCCAACCCAAACAAGCCTCTAATTCTGTGATTCTGCAGGCAGCAAACCCAGCTGGGGTTTAGCTCAGCCCAAACTTTGCTGGTCTGTGTTGGAGGTTTCCAGCTGGGCCAGCAGTGGTTCCTGGGGCAGAACAGGCACAGCAGCACCCCCCACCTCCTGCTGCTGGGGGTTTATCAGCATCTTTTAGCACATTTTAGCACCCTGAAGGCTTAAGCCCAGCACAACTGGGCTTATCAGCTAATGGAGACAGGGAACACTTTGGGGCAGCTTGCAATTTTAAATTAACTTGGTCTCTCCTTTTTCTTCCCAGCACAAAACTGCAGCCCCGTTCTGATGCAGGCAGGGGCTGCGACAGCCAGCGGGTAGAGCTCCAGAAGCTCCCCAGGCAAGCGTATCTCCTCTGTGTGTAGGTGTAGCTGCTGACTGGGAGCAGCCCAATTTCCAAGAACTCACAAAAGTTACAAGGCTTCACGTCTTGCTGAATCAGTGCAAGATCCAGAGCAGCTCCATGAAAGCAAAGATCCGTGTCTCTGCAGCCAGAACCTCAGTGCTGAACAGGAGTATCTCCCTCCCCTCCTCCTCCTCCTCTGTGATTCCTGCTCTCTGAGATTCCCGCACACACACCTGGCCCTGATGAAAGGGCCCGGCACCTCCCCATGGTCCAGCCAGTTAAACCTGCACAAACTGAGCCCATCGCACACAAAAAAGCCTCTCCTGGGTGAGTTCCTTATCAGCCGTGACTCAAGGCAGCCTCCCCGCCTTGGGTCCGACCCATCCTTGGCACGGATGGGAGGTGCCTGGGGCTCTGGAGCTGCTGCGCACCGGGAGGGGCGGCTGGATCCCTCCTGGATCCTTCCTGGGTCCCTCCTGGGTCCCTCCTGGATCCCTCCTGGATCCCTCCTGGACACCTCCTGGATCCCTCCTGGGTCCCTCCTGGATCCCTCCTGGATCCCTCCTGGATCCCTCCTGGGTCCCTCCTGGATCCCTCCTGGGTCCCTCCTGGGTCCTTCCTGGATCCCTCCTGGATCCCTCCTGAATCCCTCCTGGGTCCCTCCTGGATCCCTCCTGGATCCCTCCTGGGTCCCTCCTGGATCCCTCCTGGATCCCTCCTGAATCCCTCCTGGGTCCCTCCTGGATCCCTCCTGGGTCCCTCCTGGGTCCCTCCTGGGTCCCTCCTGGCCGTGGCCCTGGGGAGCGTGACCCCTCCGTGAGGCTGCGGCCAGCCTGCCCGAGCTGCTGCTCATTTGATCCCGTCTCTTCCCCGCCTAATCCGCGCTCCCCTCCCGGTATCCTCTGCTCCACTTTAATGCCAAAGTTGGCCGGCAGCCACTCGGCTCCGAGGACGAGGACGCTTTTTTTTTTTTTTTTTTTTTCCTGGTTATGCAACGCACGGCTGAGCTGTTTGCCTTTCTCTGTGAGGAGTTTTGGGAGGCTGGGCTGGCTACCTTGTCCAGGCAATGGGCAGGTCCTGGGATGCCCCAAATGAGGATTGAGAAGCTGTGTGCTGGTTCGTCCCCTCTCTCTGCTCCAGGGGCTGTTGTCCATTCCTAATCCATTCCCTTTCTCCTCTTCCCGTGTATCCCCCAGGCTTCAGCCCTGCTCCCTTTTTTCATGGCTTCTTCATGCTGCAAGAAGAGTTTTCTTCAAGCTCACAGTGTGCCTGGCACTGCATCCCAGTGAATCCACAACATCTCAGTGAACCCTGGTGCAGCATCCCAGTAAACCCTGCCACAGCACCCCAGCTAACCCTGCAGCATCATCCTGAATGACCCTGCCATGGCATCCTGAGTGACCCTGCCATGATATCCTGAGTGACCCTGCCATGCTATCCTGACCAAGCCTGCCATGGCATCCTGAGTGACCCTGCCATGGCATCCTGAGTGACCCTGCCATGCTATCCTGACCAAATCTGCCATCCCAGTTATCCATGCTGCCTCCCAGCTGGGATCATCACCACCTTCAGCGTGGCAATCCCCTTTCACGCTGTCATGCCATGGTATTGCTGACACTGAGTCTCGTTTTTGGTTCTCCACGTGACTCAGAGCACTGTGAGCCCCCTCCAAGGACCACAAGGCACAGCCCCGAATTCCTGCACCCCCCAGGTGTTCCCCCAGGCCAGGGTCTCTCCTCTCTGCCTTTCCCTCCAGCCAAGGCTGCAGCAGCCCCTTTCAAGCAGTGAGTTTATCTGCTCCACCACAGCCCCTCTTCAGTGCTGGGAGCTTTGGAGATAAGCAAGAGCTCAGGAGAGTGCAGATTTAAGGCTCCAGCTGCTGCTCCCAGGGATGCTGTTCCTGGGCTGCCACACACAGTAGCATTTGCACCACGTGCTGGGTGGCCAGCTGTGCCACCAGCTTATTTTGGGGTAGGCTGAGGGTGCCCACTGCCAGTGCCCAGCACAGACAAGATGCTTCTAGCCATGGCTGAGGCTGCTGTGCCCTTCCAAAACCCACCGTGGCATAAAAAGCTGCCAAAGAGCCTCTTCCAGGGAACAAAACATCCCCAAACCTGGCTGCTTTGGAAGGCATCCCAGCCACCTGCCACAGACCCTGGGGCTCCTGACATCCAGCAGCCTCCCTGGACTCATCAAGAGCCCACTGAGGTTGGGAAGTTTGGGACACTGAGGACACTTTCTTCCCTGCTCTCCCCCTTCAATTATTCTGCCACATATAATAGATATTGGTGCTATTTTTAGTCCTCGCTTGTTTAATTATTGAGAAAGGTTTTGAAGGATCTCTTGGAGGCAAGGAAACAAGCACAGGGGGTGCTCACTGGATTTCCCTTCCTGAAGCACGGGGCAGAGAGCAGGGCCCTAGCAGTTGCCTCCTCCCTTTTGCCACAGGAATCCTCTGACACCAGCTGCAGCCTGCTCAGTGCTGGGTGCAGGGCTGGAGGGGTTGGCTCTGGGCTTTGGAACTGCTGGGTGAGCCTGAGGAGAGTGGCTCAGGAGCCAAAACGAGGGACAAGCCCTGTCCCCAAACCAACACTTGTCTGGCACGAGGGGCTGTATCAGAGCTGGGAAATGCTGGGTCCTAGCAAACAGAAACCAGTGCAATCCCAGCACCGGCTTCCATGAGGAACAAATGTGGCCCAGAACTCAACATTTTTATTTTTAACTGAATGGACACTTTTCTTGCTGAAAAATGACCTTATTCTCAGCTTGCCAAGCAGAATTGCAGTGGCAGGAATTTTTTTTTTTTCAAAACCAGTTCCTTTCGTGTTTCCACTTACAAAAAGCCAGAGAATGGCCTTTATTTGAGATTAAAGGGGTTTGGTCAACTTGAAATCCGCTGAGATTTCAGCAAAATGGTATATAATGAAGCAAGAGCCAAATCCTCAACTGGTGTCCTTTGCCCTGGCTTCAGCAGCTCCAGCTTTCCAATACCTCTTTGTACCTGTCAGCAACCTGGCCCAGGACTTCAAGGGAAACATTGATTTACCTCAGCTGCCAGGCTCAGCCAGCTGGGATTAACTTCCCCCAGCTGAGGATATCCAGGGTATCTGTGATCAGTCCAGGTTTCCTAAGGAATAGATGTTTGTATAGTCATGTATTTGATCTGTTCATCCTCCCCCTCTCAATCAAAGGCACAAAGGCAAAGATATTCATCTTAAATAGTACAGATGCTGAGGTGTTACACGTTGCATGAGAATAATTATCCTCCATGGCAGAGCCTGTGCTGACCCTGGGGAAGGACAGCAGGGTAACTCCGGCTCCATCCCAGACCTCATCAGCCACCCCACAGCAGGAATGGCCTGACAGCAGCATCACTGGCACAAACCCCCCAGAGCCACCTCTGCCACAGCCCCCCCACCTGCATCTGGCCCCTGGGCCTTCCTGGGGGGGCCCCTGAGTGATGCTGCACTGCTCCAAGGACCGGCCTGCAGGAATTACTGCGCTCAAAGATGGGATGAAGCCGGGTCTGGGGTGGGGACCTTGTGGCAGAGCCAGGCTGCTCTGGCGGCACAGGCAAGGGGGGCAAGTTGTCAGCCCCTGCTCCTTAACACCCTGACAAGCTTATAACTATTTCATTTGTTACACTGCGAACCTTTTTAAATTAATGAGCATAAGGTTGTCACGGTTGCTGTGGCGACGACACGTTGCTGGGGCAACGGCAGCGATGCAGAGCCTGTGGAGTGTAATCAGGGGTCAGGCTGCCGATGGAGCTGGGATGTGTGGGGGCTGCGGGAAGGGGCAGCCAGCCCCAGCGCTCCCAGCCGGCCCCACTCTGCTCCCCAAGCCCCAAACCAGCCCTGACAGGTGGGAAAAAGCACCACTGCTTTCCTGTCACAGGCACCCCGACCCAGGAGCAGCACTGCCTCCACCCCTCGCTGTGTGCATGGCTCAGGGGTGTGCTGTGCTCTGTGCAAGCCTGACCCACCGATGGGACAGCTCACAGAACCCAGCCCATGGCTTCCCCACCTCTCCTCTCTGAGTTTCCCATCTCCTCTGGCTCTGCCTGGGTCTCTGGTCCCTCAGCCCACCACAGCGCCCACCCAAACCAAGAGTGGCTCAGGCAGAACAGACACGGCTGTGGGGCACAAACTGCACCTCCTGCAGCACCTCTGCCAAAGGGGCCTGAGGACACCGAGGTGGTTTTCAGGTGGTTTGAAATCAGCTGCCTTGTTCTTTCCACCAGGCAGGGGCTGGGGCCAGGGACGGAGGCAACTCATCCCACTGCTGCAGCCCAACTCTGGTGTCTCCACCCTGGCAGTTCCAAGGCTATGTGTAACCCAGAGGTTTTGCAGCCACAAAAACTCTTTAAGGGCATTTATTTCCCCCCACACCAGCAACAAGTTAGAAAAGGGAGGAGAGGGAGGGGGGCAACCAAACAGCTCTGCAGGGAAACTCCCCAAAATTCAAGCAGGAAAATGACTTTGCAAGATCTCCGGGCACTGGGGCCTTGAGCTCCTCTTCCTAAGTCCAAGAAAAAGGATGGACAGGACAAGGGGGAACATTCTGAAACTGAATTAGGTTGATTTAGGTTTGGTATAAGGAAGAAGTGTTTTACAATGAGGGTAGTGAAGCCCTGGCAGAGGCTGCCCAGAGCAGCTGCAGCTGCCCCATCCCTGGACGTGTTCAAGGCCAGGTTGGACGGGGCTTGGAGCAACCTGGGATAGTGGAAGGTCTGGTGGCAGGGAGGTGTCATGAGATGAGCTTCAAGGGCTTTCCAAGCCAAACTATTCCATGATTCTATGAGTTCACAGCCTCCACTCCCTCTCACTCCTCCAGGAGCAGCTCAGCAGCCCCATAACCCTCAGTTCTCATGCCCTATGCATGGGGCACCCACATCCAGGGAGCTCACACACTCGGGCCCAGCAGGGAGAGCTCAGGGGCCAGCCTGGGAAGGCAGAGCCCCACTGGGTGTGGAAGGAGGCTCTGTACCCCCTTGGAATGAGGCAGAGCAATGGGGTGTCCCTTCAGGCTGGGGCAGAGGCAGTGGGGTGCAGGATGGGGACCATCACCTCCCCAGCACAGGGTGCGGTGGCCGCCCTCTGCTCAGGACGGTGCAGCTGACATCAAAAGCCAAGGGTGTGAGCAGAAGAAAAAATGGGGTGTGGAAGGCAGATTCCAGGGCTGGGGATTTCTCTGCCTCCTGGAAAGGGAGGTCTGAGCTCATCCCAGCTCTGTTCCTCTCTGACTTGCCCAAGGGCCCCGCAGCATCCTGTGGCTCCAGCTGGGGTTTTCCCTTTCGAGGCACATCTGGCCCAGACACCTTGTGATGGGAAAATGGGGGGCTGGTCTGGACCACAAACACCAACCCCCTTTCCAGCCCTGGCAGAGTCCCAGTGTAACACAAAACACGTATTTGTTGTACATATACTACTGGTTATTTAATACAAAACTCCTACTCTAGTGAGGTTTAATGTGCTATATAGTATATTTTAATGTACTACATGTACTTTTGTGTACACAAGATTTTTATATATATATATAAATATATATGTATAAATATATATATATATAAATATATAAACCAGCTCAAACCCATCTTCTTATCCAGATTTTGAAGGCAGCTTGTTGCTGGGCTGCTGCCCTGACAGAGTCACAATGTAACACAAAACACATATTTGTCATACATATACTACTAGTTATTTAATACAAAACTCCTACTCTAACGAGGTTTAATACACTATATATGCTATATAGTATATTTTAATGTACTACATATACTTATATATATAAAAATACATATACATGTATATATTTGTATATATATATACATGTATATGTGTATATATAGATATACATGTGTATATATATATCAAAAATCTCCCCAAAACCAGCTCAAACCCATCTTCTTATCCAGATTTTGAAGGCAGTTTGTTGCTGGGCTGCTGGCAAGAGGAGTGACCCCTGGCATGAGCACTGACACTTCACCCTGTGGCTCTTGTGCTGATGAGGATGCTGCATCCCCCAGCCTGACTCTTCGTGCTGAGCTTTCCTCAGCACACGTGAACGCTGCTGTACCTCAGCTCTTCCAGCTCTGCTGCCTGTCAGGGAAATGTCTAAATATTTCTATTTTCCCCAAATACATTTTTCATCAGAATTGGAAGTGGGGGGAAATTTCTTTTTTTTTTTTTTTTAAAGCCATGAAAACACTGAAATGCACATTAGGGCTCAAACAAAAGCAGTGTGTCAGCTTTGGGAGGAGGACACACCCGTGGGCCCCAGGGAGAGATCCCCATGCCTCTGGGGCTTTGTTGGGCTCTAGCATTCTGTAAATCCCCGTTTCCATCCTGTGATGGGAGGTGAAGCATCTGCAGTCCCAGGGGGATGATTTGCTGGGCTATCTCCTGAGGAACAGGGACCAAAGTGGAGCCTGGCTCTGCTTGTGTCCCAGATAATGCTGTCAACCCACAGAAAGCAGGCTCGTCCCAGCGAGCTCAGCAGAGGCCAAGGGGTGAAGGAGATATGTCAGAGCCACCCTCCCGCTGGGAAAAGCAGGGCTGTGACGCCCAGGAGGGATCAGTGTCCATGAGACCTTCCCTGGATGGCCCCGGCACTGTTCTCTGTCAGTCAGCAGCAGCCACCGGGAGCTGTGGGGAAAAGCACTACATCACAAATGAAAATAAATCACTTAAAAAAAAAATAAATTCAAATCTGAAAACCCTGCATGACCTCCACAGGTGCTTGGGTTTAACCTGGGGTTTGTTTTCCAGGAGTTGAGCATTGCTGCTCAGGAGGTCCCTTCACTCCCACTCCAGCCACCCACCACCAATGCTGCCACAATTCCTGGGGGGCTGCTGAGCCCCTGCCTGAGCTGGGCAGGACACTGGCTTCCCTTTCCAAGAGGGTCATTTCCAGAGGCCAAACTATGACCTGGCAGCCAAACCACAGCTTCCCCTTCCCACAGTCCCAGAGTCAGCATCATGTGCCTCAGTGATGCTGCTCCCCCCCTGCACTGCCTTCTCTATGGGCAAGGATGGAAGAAAAGGAAAGAAAATGGCAAAGAAGGAAAAAGGAGCCTGACCTCACTGAACCCTGAGACTTCAAGCCAGGGCCAGCCTCGGAGAGGAAAGGACCAGCAAAATCTGCTCCTGCAGCCGTCAAGGCTAATTAAAGAGCAAATGCAGCCATTCCCAAAGGATTCAGCACTCTCAGGCTGCAGCTGCTGCTGACCCTTGGGCTGCAGCTGACCATTGTCACCTCTCTCACGGTAGCTCAGCACCCCAAAACCTGGTGAGGCACTTCACTGGGGTAAAGCTTCCTGCTGTGGTCACCCCAGTTTGCCTCCCTGCCTGCCTCCCCTCCCCCTGGCTCTCCGCTGGGTGCCCCAGGGCACATCCCAGGGCACATCCCAGGGGCTGCCCGCCCCATGCTCAGCCCCCATCACACTCCCACCCTGCAGGTTCCTCTGTCCTGAAGTCAAAGTCACTCGTGCAGAAAGACTCTGCTGGTTCTCAACTTTGCTGGGCACGAGGGACTAATCCCGTTTTACAGATTAAGGAAGCATCCTGCCACGTGCTGGCTTGGAAATAGTGCCCAGCTCCCTTCCCTGCTCCAACCCACAGCCACTCCAACTGCCAGCACTGCTGTTTCACTCTCTGTTAGCTCTAATCCCCAGAGTTTGGTCCTCCTGTCCTCCTGTTTCTCCTACTCAGTCCCATGGAGGATCTACCAGCTCACTCCTCACTCTCTCTTTCCCAGCACCAGGGATCTGCTGCGCAGCCACCTCTGCTCCTCAGTCCTCCTCATCCTCATTTCTGCCTCTGCCTCAGAAAGCCCTTATCGAGCTCCCTTGTCTTAACTCTGGGGCAGAGATAACTCACCATCTCTCACCCCAATCTCTTCCACAGTCTATTTGCTTCCTGCCCAGAGTTGATTTCCCTCACCTAATTGCCCAGAAAGCTCTTTTCCCTTCCTCTAATCAGTCTGGAGCAGACTTTCTCTAGATAATTGTGCTGAGACCTGATCACCCTTCTCATCTCCATCTCTCCAACACTCCCATTTCTTCACTAAACTCATCTGCTGGAGCTGCATTCCTTGGTCTAATTATTTCAAGGCTTCGTTGAGCTACTTAATTGCTTATTCGTCTGGCACCCATATCTGGGAACTCCCAGAGCATCTGAGACAGGGCACAGGACTGAGTGATCCTGCTATAACTGCCTTCCCAGTGGATGGAATTGCTCCAGGTGTGTGAGCCCAGAGCAAAACCTACTTGAAAAAAAACCAAGTTTTCTGAAATTCACTTGCTCAGGTTGCCCAGAGAAGCTGTGGATGCCCCATCCCTTGAAGTGTTCAAGGCCAGGTTGGTTGGGCCTTGGAGCAACCTGGGGCAGTGGAAGGTGTCCCTGCCACATGGGAGTGGATGAACTCTAAGGGCCCCTCCAAGCTGAACCATTCCATAATTCTGAGAAATGCAAAACTTTATTTCTCTTGGTGGGAGGAACAGCTAAGGAGCTGTGCCAGGCTCACACCAGCCACAGCCAACAACAAACTCACAAATTCAACACCTTTAGGCCAGGTATGAATTCAGTCGTGCTAAGGCCAAACTGATCCCACCAATCTCATCCCAGTGCCCCCGGCCCTTGGAGCATTTTCCCTCTTTCCAGCCCTTCCCTGCAGCTCCAGCAGCACCACACTCAAAGCTATTGGGGTTGTTTTGACTGGCCCCACTTCCCTATTCCCATTATCGCCCATCTGCCTCCTTTTTCCCAGGCTAATTGATCCACTGTTTTGTTTTCTTATCAAATTGCCCGAAGCCCCTGATGCTCCTTTAATCAATGCTCGGCCCTATCAGTTCCAGGCACTGCTGGGAGACCTCCTCTCACAGCCACCTCTGTGTCTAATCACTCGGGGACTTTACCTAATTGGTGTAAAACCTGATTTCTTTCTCTAATCGCTCCGAGGCCCTGATTCACTTATCTAATCGCTCCAAAGCCCAGGCCTTGCACACCTCTCTCCAGAGCTCCAGCATATCCTTCTCCTTCATAAGGTTTTTTTTTTTCCCTCCCCCGCAGGTGGCCCGGCTCTCTTGACTCCCTAATCCCTCGGCTGCTTGATCTCTTTAACAAATCCAGCCAAGATTGGGCACCCTGGGCTGGCTGCTCCCCTAACCCAGTGCCGCCAGCAGCGACCCCCCCACCCTGCATCACCGAGCCCTTTCCCCATCTCCCACCCACCCCAGACCCACCACGGAGGGGCTTTGCCGTCTCCTCCGCTCCAAGGGAAGGGTGACACGTGTCCCCAGCACCTCAGGGTGTGGTGGCCACCCTGGTGACAAAGGCACAACCCCCCCACCCACCCCAAGGGTCACTCCCCCCATCCCCGCCAGAGGAATCTCCCCTCTCCGCCGGGACGGGGTGCACCGGCTCAACCAGTTCCCGTTCTGCTGCACCCACTGGGCTGGGCACAGGGAGGGGACAGCGATGGGACAAGGGGAATGTCAGGCCCGAGTGTGGCTGATGGAGGGGAGGGGGATCGCGACGGGACCCCGCCGTGTCCCGCACAGCCCGAGCCCTCCCGCTCCTCCCGGTGAGTCACGTCCGCTGATTCAAGCCAAAGAAGTTAACGGGGGAAAAACATTCACAAGCGCCAGCCTGGAAGGATCCCAAGGCTGAGGACAGGGTGGCAGGAGCAGAGGGGAGATTTGTCTGCTTTTCCCTGTAGTTTCATGGAAAGTGAGTCCCCATCCCCGGGTGGCTCAGAGGTGCAGCTCGCCAAGCCCAGGAATAGCTGCCCCAAGCCTGCCCCCTGCTCCAGCAGGTCCTGATCTCTCCCTGCAGAGAAGGGAGAGACCCCAGACCCTCCCTGACCTCGCGTCCATTGCTCTGGTGCTCTCTGGCCAGCGGTTTCAGCCCCAGAGCTCATTCTTTCCTCTGGAGCATCCGGCCTGAGCAAAAGCTTCCCCTTCCCGTGGCTGGCGGGGCCGCGGCCTCAGCCCACGCTGGCTCAGCAGCACAAGGTCGCTCCTGCCTTGGCAGCAGCTGCACAGGGTGACTCACGCTGGCTCCAGCTTCTGCTCAGCCCCGTGTGGAGAGGTTTTTGGGGCGGAAAGCACTGCCTTCCCCTCACCGCCGCCCCTCCCCATATCCCGGGATGTGGATTCAAGTCCCAGCTCCATCCTCTTATTCCTTCAGTTTTCCTTTGCTCCCAAGACCTGGCTGAAGCTGCAACCGGTGCTGAAAGCAAAGAAATGGGAGTTGGGTGGCACCTGAGAGCTACAGCTGAACTGACAGAGAGCTGGGGCCTGATTCTTGCTCTCTCCTTTCCAAAGAGGGAACAGCGCAGCAGATCTCTGCACTTTGGGATTTTCCAGACCCCCACGAGGGTTAAAGTTGTGTCTCCCCCACCCCAGACAGCTGCAGATGCCACCAAAGCCCCCACTGCTGCAAGGGTGGGAGGCTGCAGTGGGAGGCAGGCAGACACCCAGCCCCTTGCTGGGTCCCTGCCCTCAGTGCAGGGCCAGGAGCACGTTCCCAGAACCCAGCAGTGGGAATTTGGTGTGTTTATTTGCAATCCAACAATGACCCCGGGACTGCAAAGGAGAATGAGTCAGCTTCCAGTTCAGGGCAGGATTCCTCACCAAGCATCTAAGTTTAAAAAAAAATCACCATTTGGAGATGTGGCAATTAAACAATTTCATGAAACTGGCGCTTCTGAAACCTTTCCACGCTGGCACTCCTCGTGCCAGGCAGGATGGGAAGCAGCAGAGCCCTCAAACCACTGAGGTCTTGCAGAGATGTTTCCCCAAACCCCGGGCGGGCGGCGGTGCCCACAGCCCCGAGGAGCTCAGCCCTCCCGCTGCAGCCCCCAAAGGGTTAACAGCCATCTCCGGAGCTGCACAGAACGTTCCTGGCTCCCAGGGGCACAGCCTTCACCCACCCCCTGACTGCTCTGCCCTGGGGATGCCGCGGGGCACGCAGGCTCCTGCTCTGACGGATGTCAGCTCGCACAGCTCCCGGGGCTGCAGGAGGGAGAGAAGGGCTCTGCGAGCATCACCATCCTCCCCGAGCTGCCCTTGGCCCTGTCCCCTCCTCTGCCCTGGTGTCCCCAGCCCCACGCTGCCCCTCGGGACCCTGGCTCCATCCCACACGGGGAGCAGCCCTTTCTGCACAAACCTCCAGGAGACAGAAAGCAGCGGGACCCTGCCCACATTCCCAGGGGAATGGCTCCTGCCCTGGACAGACAGAGATGCCCCCAGAGCCCCACAGCACTGCCTGACACTCTCGCAGCCCCTCTGGTGAACGTGGTAGCAGCTGCCCCTCCACAACACTGCTGTTTCACTCTCTTTCCTCTAGACAAGAAGAGAGAGGAGGAGCCCAGATGCTTGCAGGCTCCTGGGGAGCAGCAGGCCTGGCTGCTGTCCCCATGGACCCTTCAGCCAGTCTCCTCTCCAAGCCAGGTCCCTCTCGGAGGGCCCATGGGATGTGTAGCAAGCGCCCACCCCAGGCTCAGCAGGGAGGGCAGCAGCTGAGCTGGGCCACAAACGCGACCCCATCAATGCATCCCCTGCCTGGAGCCTCCCATCGCCACCGGGCCAGCAGTGCAGTGCTAGCCCCGGCTCCTCCCCACCCCGCGCCGGTACCCACCGTGCTACAGCCTGGCACGTCTCCCCGGGGTTGCCAAAGCAACCGCAGAAACACAACAAACAGCAACAACACGCAGCAGACAGTCGGCAAACATTCCCCTCTTATTTTCTCCCCGGTTCGGTTTGTGCTTTTTTCCCCCCTCTCCCACAAGGAAGCTGCTGCCATCGGAAGGGAACGGCGATGTTCTCCTTCAGTGCAGCCTGCACCATCCCGGCAGGAGCTGCGGTGCAGAGCCCCCGGCATCGCCAGGGAGGCTGCTGCTGCTGCTGCTGCTGCTGCTGCTGCTGCTGCTGCTGGGGAGGAGCCTGGCACAGCTGAGCTGAGCCCCGGCTCTGCCAGGGGCAGTTTGAGCTGCTCACCTGCCTCCTCGGTGCTGCCAGCAAGGGCGTGGTGCTCAGTGACCAGGGCCGTGCTGAAGCCAGGTTGGCCAAGCAGGTGAATCCTCCTCCTGGGCAGTGTGCAGCTCCCACAGATGATTGGGATGTGCCTGGAGGTACAGCCCAAGCCTCTATCCAATGTGTCTTTTGGGGGTGTCCAGGATTCAGGAGCCTTTGGCACAGGGCAGGAGGCACCTGGGCATCCTCGGGACTGGAGCAGGAGCAGGAGCAGGAGCAGACAGAGGATGTGGGCACGTCCAGGTCTGCCTGTGGAGAGGAGCTGGGTGCAGGGACACCCTGGGGTTTGCCAAGGCAGCAGCACAGCCCGAGCCCGGGCACTGAGGGGGATTAGTGGGCGCAGCTTGGGGCGCGGGCTTTCGAAATGGGATTAGCAGCGCTCTGGCATGTGACAGCGGGGACAGGGGCTCTGCAGGAGCACTGCCCTCCAGCTGGCCTGCCCAGAACCCAGCACCCAGCACCCAGAACCCAGCACCCAGAACCCAGCACCCAGAACTCAACAACAGCACCAGCACCCAACAGCAGCACCAGCACCCGACAGCCAGAACCCAGCACCCAGAACCCAGCACCCAGAACTCAACAACAGCACCAGCACCCAACAGCAGCACCAGCACCCAACAGCCAGAGCCCAGCACCAGCTCCCAACAGCTTCTCTCCACCAGGCCAGGCAGCCCTGAGCTGTGGGATCACCAGGACTTGCAGCAGCACCTTTCTGAGCCCAGTTGAAGCATTTTCCATCCCTTTTAGGTGTATGGATGCCCATGGACAGGCTGGAGTGGAACAATGAGCTCCCAGCTGTGAACCTCCCAGTGCTCCTTCATTCTACCTCAGCTCTCCCTCACAAAGCCTGGGAGATCCCAGCAGCCCCTTTCCCACCCTGGATCCCAGCAGCCCTAATGTGGGGCACCTTTCTCCATGGATTACACTCCCCTACACATGCTGAGTGCCACAGGCTGCAGGACTCACACCAAACCAGCCTGGTGAGATGTGAAAAGCTGAGTGCCTCGGTCGTTCTCACTGTCACCCAGTGCCGGGTGCTGAGCAGAGCAGAGCTGCGAGCTCCTGTCACCTCCAAGCTCCAGCCTTGCTTTGGCCACCTCGGGAAAGTGCTGGGATTGCTGTGGTGGATCCAAACCCTTGGAGCCGGGGCCGCGCTGAGCCTTTGCAGCCGGAGGAGCCCACGGTGGGGCTGCGCTGTGCTCGGCTGGTGCCGGCTCCATCCCAGCGCTTATCCCCGGCTTGCGATGACATCTAGTGGAGCTGTCTCGGGAGGAGCTCGGCGCCAGGCCTCCTTGCTGCACTCCCAGCAGCTTCGTTTTCCCCTCCGACCTCCTCTCCAAAACATGTGGGCAAGAAGGCAAGAGGTGGCACCCTGTTTCTGAGTCATGGGTTTGGCCACAGCACAGCTTCCCAGGAGCCAAAAAAATAAAAATAATCACCTTTTCCACAGCAACACCGAGTCCCCCTCCAGCCCATGTGCTTAGTGAATAGTTGGGACTAGTATTATTAGTATTATTATTATTAGGTGGAATTCTCTAACTCAGGCTTCCCCTCCATCCCCAAAGCACCCCAAAAAAGTGGTTTCAGCATGCCAAATGCTGCTGGTGCAAAGCCAGTGGCTGCTTGGCTGCTGGGGGAGGTGGCAGGCAGCAACAAACCACTCTGAGCCACAGCCAGAGACAGGCTGGATCCTCCTCTAAGGGCAAGGAAGGAAAAAAAAAAAAAAAACCAACAACAAAATATGGTAACCAGAAGATAAAAAGCCCAATGTGGTGATGGGTAATGTGCAGCAGCAGCTGCCCAGGATCCTGTCCCTGCAGGTGGTGCAGCATCCAACAGGTTTAAGGGCAGCCTGGTCCTATTTTAAACACAGAAAAGTGCTGCAGCTCGATCCCACTTCATTCCTGTAGAGATATAATCGTAGTCCTTAGGAGATGTAATCATAGTGTTTATTTATGAATTAAGTGTGTCTGAAAGTGGCCTCAAGTCCCTGTGCAAGGGCTGAGTTGGTGCCTCAGCACCTGACCGGGCACTGCTGCAAGGGAGCCAGTCCCTGGTGTCCCTGACACCTTGTTTTGGGAACAAGGGGCTGCAGGAATGTCACCAGCCTCAAAGTACCTGGTAAGCAAGGGGAGAGGCAGGTGAGGAGCACAGAGAAATGATCACCCAGAGAAATTCTGCGTTTTCTGATACATCTTTATTCAGAGTCAACAAGCAGAGGCAGCAGAGCAGGAATCCAGCATGGCTGGGGATAGAATCCCCAAAACATCCAAGGGACAGCACTGACACTGTGCTGGCTGAAGAGCAGTGAATTTCATCTTTAAAATCAAAATTCTTCTATTGTACCTCAGTGTGCTAGAGAAGAGCTCACAGGAGCCTTCACAAGCAGTTATTGCCTCTCTGTTCTGGCCTCTCCCTACCCCTCCATATAAAGACTGGTTCTGACATTTCCCCAGCCTCAGTGTGAAGAAATATATATATACATATAGATATATAGATAGATAGATATAGATATATTAAAATACCTTTATTACATCAGTTAAACCTGTGGAGTGTCCAGAAAGAGTGTCCTTGGGCAGCTGGCTGTTGGCAACACAGGCACTAAACAGCCAAAATACCCAGGTTAAATAGACTTTAAAAGCAACAGATGCTGCAAAAGCTTTGGCAGCTGCATCCTCCTGCAAGGAGATGGGGCACTGGTTGAGTACCAAGCTCGAGGTGCCCAGGGCTGGGGCTGAGCCCTGTGTTCCCCAGCCAGGCACCACTGGCTGCAGATGCTCAAGCACACTGCAGCCATGGCCAGCAGCAGCTTCCCTGCCCTGGGACCACTAACTCTGAGGTCTTTTTGGCAGGTTGCCCCACCCCTGACCCTGCTACTTCTTGAAGAACTTCTTGTTGAGGAGGAAAATGAGCAGGTTGACGTTGACCTTGGCCTTGTCGAACATCTTCATGACTGCTACGCCCTCGTACTGCAGCTGCAGCAGGTCCTGTGGGAGAGGGACAGTCACTGTCACCAATGTCACCACACTGTCACCGTGCCCAGCCCCTCCTCAGTGCCCAGCCCAGGCTCCCACATGGACTCCAAGTCCCCACAAGAGCTGCAGGTGTGGGGACACCACCCAGCCCCCACATAACCCCAGCTGCCCTCATCTCTCTGACCCCCCAGCAGGTGCAGGACAGGCTCCACACCTGGTAGTGCAGCTGGAAGTGCTCCATGTCGATCCCCATGAATTTGGCTTTCACCTGGAACCTGCCCGATTCCTCACAGGGGATGATGTCAAAAATCACGTTCTTGAGCCTGAGAAGACAGAGCCACTCGTTACCAAAAGGGGCTTCACAGCTTTAGCACAACCAAGGACCAGGTCACCCACCCAGTGCAGCCCTCAGCACAGCAGCCAGGCCCACAGCCCAACCCCAAACCCCACTGCAAACCCCAACTTTCCTGCATTCTCCTACACAAAACAACTTGCCCCGCCTGGCAGGACAACAGTGGGCCATGTGCATCCTCCCTCTCGTTTTTTTTTCCTCTACCTGCCCAAGTTTCCATAGAATCTGGAATATCTTGAGTCAGAAGGGACCCACAAGGATCACTGAGTGCATTAAGCCCAGCTCCTGGCCCTGCACTGAACAACCCCAAGCAAGAGCTCCTGCCCTGGAGCAGGGATACGCACTGGCCGGGGGGCAGGTCCTGGATCTCCAGCAGCACCCCCTTCTCCCACAGCTGGGCTGCCGTGTAGTGCAGCGAGGGCAGCTTCTTGCTCTTCCCACTGACCCTGGAAGAGAAGGGACCACACGCTGAGAGCACATCTCCAGCCACCCGTGACCCCTTGGGTTCCCAACATCTCCAGGACTCGTGACAATCAGAGAGCAATGAAAAGGAGTTAATTGTTTTTTTCTAAAAAAAAAGACTGATTTTTGGTAAGGAACCGCACTTGTTGCTGGCTGCCAGGTTGTCGAGGCAGGTCTTGATGTACTGGTTGTAATAATCGATCTGCTCTTCGTAAAACAGGGTCTTGGCATCGAGGCCCTCCAGGGTCTGCCTCAGCTTCAGGAGCTCCCTGCGGCGCTGCTGCCGGTGACGCCGCTGGTTCCGGATGTCCTGGAGGAAACAGAGCAGGGCCAGAAAGCCAATATATGTCATTATGAGCTTGAGCAGGACCTCCAGGGGGTTTAGGGGTGATCCTCTGCCTCAGTTCCTGCACCCCCTGAGTGCCCTGCCAGGCCAGCACTGAATCCTCAGAGGGGAAACTGAGGCGAGGACAAAGAGACAAAAGGAGCTCTTAGTCCCTCAGGAACAGTCTCACAGTTTAATGCAGAACCTCCACTTGGTGTCCTGAGGAGAGTAAGAGGCCGAGCAGGTGGCTCGGGGTGGTTTTGTGTCCTTTGGGAAAGGGGAGGGGGGAAGTGAGGGGTCAGTGGGAGCTGACCCAGGGGAGGTGAGGCACAGGTGGTGTCAGCTGAGGGGTCAATGGGGGCTGACCCAGGGGAAGGTGAGGCACAGGTGGTGTCAGCTGAGGGGCCATGCAGGGATTCCTGAGCCAGGCAGAGCTGCACAACATTTCGTGTGGATCCATACACACGCACAACCCAAACCACCCAGCGCAAATACAACAAAAACCACGTAGCACAACGCAACACCCCTCAGCTGGACGTCCCCCCCAAAGCACACCTTGGCCAGCTCATCCACCAGCTGCTGGTAGTGGTTGGCAGAGTCCAGCAGCCCCAGGCTCTCCAGGCGCCGCAGGTTGCGGATGACCTTGCGCTTCTTCTCCTCCATGGAGAGCTGCCCGTTGGCAGCCAGGGAGCGGTGCCGCCTCAGCTGGGCGCTGGCCTGGGCGTCCCGCAGCGCTCGGCGGTGCACCAGCTGCTGGTGGGCAGCTTCCTGGGGGTGAGAAAGGGGAGAGGAGGGGGGTGTAGCCACGGTTTTGTGCCTGCCATGTTTTGACTTCAGGAAACTCTTTTCTCAGGGACAGAATTGGTAAACAAGGTCATGTTATTGTAAATGAAGATGTTTTTCTACATGCTTTCCCAAAGGAGGGGCTTTGTTTGATGGTCTCTTCATGTGACCAATGGGTCCAGGGGTCCCACCTCTAAGGTGGGTGCATTGCAGAAAGGTATAAAATAGGTTTGGAGAATTAAACCAAGACTCCTCCTGGGGAGTCACAGCCTTCTGAACCAGACTTGCGTCTTTCCTTCGTGTCCAACAGCGACAGGGGGGCCTGGAGCACAGCTGGAATGGGGTACAGAGGTGGGACAAGCAGACTCCTTCACTCACTCTTTGGTGCAGGTCTCTCCTGGCCCAGAGCACCTGGCCCAGTGATTCCTTCTGAAAACCAGAGTCCAGTCACTGCTGGATCACAAGAGCAGCGGCCGAACCTCTGAGAGGAGCAGGGCAGCGTTTTGCTGAGAGCTTTTTTTGCTGTTTGACCACAAAGTTTTTCAGTTCATCCCCAGCAGCAGCCTCACACATCCCACCTCATGTTCTAAGGCTGGTGTCCACAGGATTTCTGGGAGGGTATCTCCTGGCTGGGACTGGATCAAGTCCACCAGCATCTGCTTGGTGCTAGAGACCAGAGAGAGATGTCAGGCATCTGCTCCAGACCATCACCATCCACACAATATCCAGTTGCCTCCCAAATGTTTCTTGCCTCCCTTGAGCATCCCAGCTCCCAGTACCCTTCCAACACCTCCAGTGCCTTCCTGATACCACAGAGTCCCATGCTCACCTCAGCAGCAGGCTCCTTGTGTCACTCTCCTCGCTGCTGGCCACTGGCACCAGCTTGTTGGTGAGGGTGAGGGAGATCTCTGTTCTGCTGAGCTGGGAGAGCACCTGCTCAGCACCACTGTCTCCCAGGCTGGCAGCACTCTCCCCTGCAAGGGCAGAGAGAGCCCTGCTAGCTGTGTTGGGCTTTAGAGGGCTGGCTTCCCATGCCCAAAGCAACCCACCTCAAGCTTGGTGTGAGGACAGAAGTGTGCCCACGTGTGCCCACCTCCACCCTCCTCCCATCAGGGTAGGTGCTGGGTCCTGGAGTTCAACCTACCAAGCAGGGACTGGACTGTAGGAAGCTCACTGAGATCCTCCAGGAGCTCGTGCAGGGGGTCACTGTGGTGTGGGGCGATGGAGTCCTGGTGTTCCAGCAGCAGCTGGACAGTGCAAGGAAGGGATGAGTCAGTGACAAAGGAGGATGCAAGGGGAGAGGGAGGGAGGGCCAGCCAGGAGCGACACAACACTCTTTGCACCCAAGAGGGGATGGAGAAGATAGGTTTGCAAAAAGACAAACCTGCAAAATCTAGGTTATTTCCTTGCTTAGAAGAGAAAAAAAAAAAAAGGGTCAGGAAGAGGGAAGCTGTGCCAGGAGTGGGATACAGAGGAATGGGAGGAAAAGCAGCAGAAAGCCCGGGGGGTGGGAGCAGAAGAAACAGAGTCCATGGGCTTTATATGCCCTGACCTTGTGCGTGTTGATGAGCTCCCCCACAGTGATGTAGATGACAGGTTTGGCCACTGCCACCATCTCTGAGTACTCATCCACGTTAAACCTCTCCTCAGGCTCAGGGACGCAGCAGGCAGCAGAGATGAACCTCCTGCAGGGAGCCACCCCTTTGGTCAGCCCCCAAAACCCCTGCCACCCACCCTCCTCCAACCACCACCCTGGGGACCCACCTGAACTTGTCGTGGGTGTCCTCCAGGTACTGGTTGAGGCTGCAGAGGTGGGCGCTGTCCCCCTGGAAGGCCTTGCGGGCGGCGGCGTGCTGCAGCACCCTGGCGATGCAGCCCAGGCTGCGGCGCTGCTCAGGGCCCAGGCCCGGCCCGGCCGGCAGCTCCACGATGGCAAAGCCGTCAGGGGCCACCACCGCCGGGTTCATGAAGCGGTAGTAGAGCAGGTTGCCCACGATCTAGGGCATGAGACAGGCTGGGGGTCGGGGAGTGTTGGAGTCCAGGGCATTCCTTTGGATACCCTGGGCTGTCAGAAACCTGTACAGGGGGGTTTGGAACCTGTACAGGGGGGTCTGGGACCTGTACAGGGGGGTCTGGGACCTGCACAGGGGGGTCTGGGACCTGTATAGGGGGGTCTGGGACCTGTACAGGGGGGTCTGGAACCTGTACAGGGGGGTTGGAGACCCTGGCACAGAGCCCAGGAAAGCAAGGGCTTTGACTTTAGTCCATGGGAGAGGAATTACAAGACACAAAGTGTAGTAAAGAGCCTGATGTTGTTGCCTGATGTGTTTTGTTAGCACACAAGATGCGTTGTGGGAGTCCAGGGCATTCCTTTGGATACCCTGGGCTGTCAGAAACCTGTACAAGGGGGGTTTGAAACCTGTACAGGGGGGTCTGGGACCTGCACAGGGGGGTTTGAAACCTGTACAGGGGGGTTTGAAACCTGTACAGGGGGGTTTGAAACCTGTACAGGGGGGTTGGAGACCCTGGCACAGAGCCCAGGAAGGCAAGGGCTTTGACTTTAGTCCGTGGGAGAGGAATTACAAGACACAAAGTGTGATAAAGAGCCTGATGTTGTTGCCTGATGTGTTTTGTTAGCACACAAGATGCGTTGTGGGAGTCCAGGGCATTCCTTTGGATACCCTGGACAGACAGGAACCTGCACAGCAAAAATTTGAGACCTGTGCAGGGAAAAGCCCACTCTTGGCACTTCCTTAGTGACTCAAGGAAAATGTTGAGTTGGAGGTGTTTTTAAGTCAAGAGGACCTGACCTTTTGTGGAGGGATGTTGGCCCTTCGTGTGCAGACACAGCTGAACCCCACCAAACCATGCAGGTGCCCCAGCCCCACAGTACCTTATCAACCTCCTCTGCCGGGGCCTTGGGGAATTTCTCAGCCAAGGACATCCTCAGGATTTTGGCCATGTAGCGCATCCCATAGCTGAGGAGAGGTAGGGAGAGGACCATCATCTGGGTCCACCCTGGTGACCCAGTCCTACCACCCATCATCCAAGAAGCAGCAAGCCCCCAGCCTTGGGGTGATGGAGAAGCCCACAGGTAGGATTGGCAGCTACAGCACCCCTCAGCTCCCTCCCCCACCCTCCCAGCCCCAGGCATCTCTGGAGGAGGCCTTCATCCTCTGAGATGACCACAAAGCTCAGATTCTTCCTGGCAGACATCCTAATGTCAGCAGTGAGCTGCCCAGAAATGGAGCAGAGAAACACGCCAGCCCATGGGGCGCTGCTGATATTTGGGCTTCCCCTTGCTGACAGTGCAGTAACTCAGTCCTGCAGCAGCAAAGGGGCCAGGAAGCCCCCCATAACCCAACCTCCTTCCTAAGGCCTTGCTGGAGACACCTTAGAGCCCACAGCACTGCTGGGGTGTGCACAGAAACCATCGGGATACTTACGGGATCTTGTCAACAGAAGAGGTGATGGCAGAGACAAACTTGTCTGTTATTGCCAGGAGATTGCGGATAGAGATGTCCAGCCGCCTTTGGACCTCGGGGTGGCTGAGAGCCTGCTCAGGGCTGACCTCATATGGGAGCTTGCTGAGAAGGGAAGACAAGGTCCCCATCACCATCCTAACGTCCATCACCCTGTTGGCCGAGCCAAGCCTTCTTCCCCGGGGTCTGACCTTCTGTGCCCGCTCTGCGACTCAGTCTGGTTGACCCAGGCCTTGTAGATGTCCACAGGGTCCGTGCGGATGCTGAGGGTCCTGTCCTGCAGGACCTCCTGCACCGGGCCAGCCAGGATGTGCTGCAGGGCGTTCTGCCCGCGCACGTTGCGGTAGAAGCTGACCACCAGCCGGATCACCATGGCATTGCCCGTCAGGATGTCGTGGACGTGGTCCACCTTGGACCTGGGGACAGAGATGGGGCAGATGAGACAAGGGGATGGACCGGTGTCCCTCCAGTGTGTTCTCCAAGCAGGAGGCAGGAGAGGTAACAGCATCCAGGGCTGTAGCCCTGGTTGGTGCCTGAGATGTTTTGGTTTCTCTGAAACTCTTTTCCCAGAGAGTTTTCTGTCACCAAGAGACACGTTTTCCTGACTGTGACCTTTGTTTGCATTCCTTTCCCTAGGAGGGACTTCTTCTTGATGTCCCTCTGGCTTGACCAATGTGATTGAAGAAGTTTGTCTTTCTTCCACCCATTGAGTTGTTCTTTGTAGAACAGCATAAAAAGGAAGAAGTTCCCAGAAATAAATGGAATCATTGTCAGCCCTCTGAGTCAGAGTCTGTCATTGTGATCTTTAGCGGCGTCCCAGGCTGATGCAGTTCAGCCTTGCCCTGGGCCTGTCCCCACACCAGGGCACCCACCTGATCTCCTCCTGCAGGGCCACCTTGAAGAGCTGGAGCAGCAGATAAGCCTCCCGTGGGTTGGATGCGTAGTTGTACAGCGTGAAGATCACCGACTCCATGAATTTGGTGGACTTGTTCTGGGGCATCTGGAAGATCAGCCTGGCCAAGTACACTGGCTGTGTCTGCAGGGAGGAGGGACACCAAGCTCACCCAAGTGGAGTGGCCAGGGACCAGGTCCCTGCCCTGTCCCTCCAGCTGTGGGGGACACAGCAGAGCCCCCCAGCCCCACCTGCAGCAGGTAGAAGAGGTGCTGATAGGCCTCCAGCTTCTGCCGCTTCTCCTTGCTGAGTGACTTGAGCCCCTTCTGCTTGTCCAGGGACATCATCTCTGAGAGCTGCTCCCTGTTCTTCTTGGTCAGCTTCTTGCAGTGGGAGACCACCTCCTGCAGCCACATAGGCAGGGAGAGAGGCACTGGGGTCTGCCTAAGGCTCCGGCATCCTGACCAGAGCCAGAGGCACCCAGTGCTCCTCAACCCCTCAAAAAGTGAAGCAGAAACAACTCCAAGCTGCCATGACACCGAGGGCAGGACAGCATGGGGCAACCAAATCCTCCCCCAGTCTCTCCACCTGCAGCGTGATCCTGTTCTTGACCAGCAGCCCAATCTTGATGTCCATGAGGTCCAGGTCGCTCTCCAGCTGCCGGCTGGCACGGATCCTCTTCACCACCTCCTCCTGCAGCCTCAGCACCTCTGACTCCTCCCAGAAGTCGTGCTGGCTCTGCTCCAGCAGGTGGATGAAGCGCCGGACAATGCCCAAGGGGGGACTCTTGGTGTGGACTGTGGCAATGCCCAGCAATGCCGTGAATATTTGCAGCTGCGTGGAGTGGCCACTCCAACCACAGACCCTCAACGTTCACCCAGACACCCCAACCTCCTCCCCAAAAAAACATCTTCTTGCAGCACCAGGACATGGGACAGCACATGGCCACACTGTGCAACAGCCTCCAGGAAGGTTTTGGGGGGCAGAGGGGCAGCCCCAGGGCTGATGACCAAGGACCACCAAGGCTCTGTCACTCCTGACCTTGCCAAGGGGCCACCAGGGGCCTGCCCACAACTGCTTCCCCACTTCCAGCAAGGGAAGAGGCAGAGTCCCCTTCCCAATCAGCCATCACATTTCAGAGCAGCAACGAGCAGGCACTTACCCAGCATCCTGTAATCCCCACGGGCCTTGTTTGCTCGCACAAAGGCCTGGATTTTAATTACAGCTTTAATCTGCCAAGACAAACAAGGGAGCGGGAGATGTTTTTCCGTGGTGTCCCTGCCACACACGGGGAGTGAAGGAGAGCTGGACAAGCACCTTGCTGCCTGGTCCCACTGCCAGGAATGTATTAAGGCCTGGGATGAGGGTCTCTACAACACAGGAGAGATTTTGGGGTTCTACCCTTCTCCAGTGGTCATTCCCCTCCACTCACTGTGTATCAGAAGCTGCAGCAACTCCTGGGGTGCAACTTCACTTCCTGCAGCTGACACCCCTCCTTTTCCCTCAAAAATTTCCTTCCTCTCTTAACGGGCATCTTGAAGTCATTGCTGTTTTTTGATGGAACTGGAGTGGTTTTTCTCTCCCCACATCTTACAAAACCTGAGAGTTTGGCTTCCAGACCCACCAGGTACTTATTTACTTCCCATCTGTCTGCCTGCCAGGATGAATCAGTTCTTCCAACAGCACTGTGAGCAGCTAGGGATGGGGATCCAACTGTGTGCTCTGGACCATCCCCCTACATCCCCACCAACGTGGTCCCAGCAGTTGTTTGACTCCCAGCCCATCACTTACATTCTGCCTGAAGTAGCGCAGCCTCTCCTGGTACTTCCTCTGTGCCTGCCACATCCTCACAGCCGCCTGGATCTGGGAGAGATGTTCAAACATTTGGATTCTGGAAGGATTTGCTTGACCAAAGGGAATGAGTGGAGCGGACAAATCATGAGGATTTTGAGGGGAGGTTTAGGTTGGATATTAAGGAAAGTTTCTTCACAGAAGGAGGGGGGTCAGGCATTGGCACAGGCTGCCCAGCAAAGTGGTGGGTTCACCATCCTGGGAGGGATTAAACACCCATAGGGATGTGGCATTTGGGGACACAGTCAGTGTTGGCCTTGGCAGTGCTGGGGGAACAGCTGGACTCAGTGATCTTCCATGGCTTTTCCAGCCTCAGTGAGCCCATGGTAACAATTCTACTCTACGTTTTTTCTCTCCCCTGTCCACTCACACACTGCCCTGACCCAGCTGCCACAATCCCCCCTGGCTCCTCTCCTCTGGGGGAGATGCCACCGCCCTCCCAAGCTGAACAAGCAGGGGACAATGCACAACGTGGGAACAAAGGCCGAAGAAAGAATCTTCCCAACCTTGATTGCAGCCTCTGTGTTGGATTTCAGGTAGTGCAGCCTCTCCAGGTAAGCTCTGCGCTGCCTGTACCCCCTCCAACAAGCCTGGGCACAAGAACACATCAGGCAGAGAACACATCAGGCAGAGAACACATCAGGCAGAGAACACATCAGGCAGAGAGACCCGAGTGAGGGTCATTGTGACTCCATTGGTTTTTCAGGGAGCACATGAGGAAAGAGAGTGTGGGGAATGAGGAAACCAGCACCAAAGCAGCTACTCGTGAGAGAAACAAGCCCCCCACTACTCTGCAGCACCTCAGGGTGCACTGGCAGTAAAACCACCGAGCAGCAGGGCTGGGGCACTCCCTGGACCTGCCAGAAGGCGCTGCGAGCAGCTGGCCCTCGCTTTGCATTGCTGCCTTCAGAGAGAGGAGGGACAGATTCTGGCTGCCATCACCTGGATCCTGATGGCAGCTGGCCTCTGCTCCTGCAGCTGGTGCCGCCGTGCCGCAAACCGCCGGCGCGCCAGGAAGCCGCGGAGCCGCGCCTGCAGCCTCACCACCAGGGCCAGGCTGGACGCCCACAGCTGCTCCCGTTCGTGCGCCGCCGTCACTCGGGTGATGACCGACTGCAAGGACACCAGCTCAGCCCCAGCTCAGCCATCCCTGCCCGTGCAGCCCCATCCTGCCCATACCTGGATCTCCTCCTGGCTCAGGTGCGTGGTGTTGAAGCCGCCGTGGTGTGGGCGCTGCCAGCTGCCCTCCAAGGTCTGCAGGTTCAGGTAGAACTCAGCACCGTGCAGCAGCCTGTGCCGGATCCAGGATGGCTTCACGCTCCCTGTGTGATGGGATGGATGGATGGATGGGTGGATGGATGGATGGATGGATGGGAGCTGCTGGAGAGTGTAGCCACGGTCTGTGCCTGTCATGTTTTGATTTTAGGGAAATCCTTTCCCAGAGACAAAACTGGTAAGCAAGGGCGTGTTTTTGTAAACTATTCTGGTTTTCTATATTGCTTTCTTAAGGAGGGACTTTGCTTGATGACCACCTTATGTGACCAATGGGTCCAAGGATCCCACCTCTTAGGTGGGTGCATTGTAGAAAGGTATAAAGAGAGGGTTTGAGAATAAACCGGCCCACTTTGGAGTCATCAGCCTTCTGATCACGACTTTGCATCTTTCTTTCGTGTCCAACAGCGACAGGAGAGTGCTGCTCCCCCTGAACACCCTGGCCAGGGGTGCACCCCAGGCTCCCAGGGTTTTGGGGGAGGTTTTGCAGCCCCCAGGGTTTTACCTGCTGGTCTCTTGGTGGCCATCAGAGCCGCCAGCTGCTCCTGGTAGGCATCAGCACAGGCGTTCACCACCCCACGCAGGGCCACAGCAGGGTTGCACAGCACCCTCAGTGTCTGTGATGCCTTCCCTTCCTTGATGGCCTGGTTGATGGCAGCTATGCCCAGAGCCACTGCGGGGGCAGAGGGGTTCATGTCATCCCCTTCCTGTCCCCTGACCTCCAGCAGTACCCACATGGGGAGGTGTATTCACTGCTCCTGGTTGCCAGGTACTCACTGCTCCTGGCTGCCACCGTGTCCTGGTTGGCCTGGCAGACCCCTTCCTGGATCTCTTCCCACGAAAGAACAGCTCCATTGTCCTCTGTGGCCTGTGAGATGGGGTATATGGGGTCCAGTGAGCTGGGCAGCCCCCTTTGAGCACCTCCTGCTTTGCAGATGCTGCATTGCTGGGGTGGGGGGGGGGGGGTTACTTCACAGCCTTGTGACCAAGGCAGGGTGCCCTGCACCCAGGGGGAATACCGTGCTGCCATGGAGGTATTCCACAGAAGGTGACCCCCACCCCACCTGGACTTTCTGCCTCCGTGCCCTGGACAGGACATGGTGGTAGCACGGGGCAGTTGGAAGGGCGATGTCGGGCAGGGTGGGCGCCAGCAGCAGCAACGCTGCCAGGGTCTTCTCAGGGTCTGCCTGCAGCAGCGCCTCGTTGACCAGCCAGACAGCGTGGGCTCCTGCGTGGGAGGGAAGGGACACGCCTTGCAACCCCTCCAAAACCCTGGGCACCCAAGGGAGTCACAGCCCAGGGTGGTGAGAGATCCTCTGGTGCCTCATTGGGGCTGGAATCCCAACGCAGCCTCTCTCCCAGGATATCTGCAGAACCCCCCCTGCATGCCCAATCCTTCTCTGGGCAGGACTCACGGTCGTTTTCATCCTGCACTGATGAATTGGTGCTGTTGATGCTGTTCTGAATGTCGTTCCAGCTCAGGAACTCAGCTCCTGCTTTCCTGGACTGGCCTTTCAGCTGCAACAAGTCATCAAAGTATCTGCAGGAGAGACACAGGGCAACCACTTGGAACATTCCAGGAAGGGGCTCAGTGCATTCCAAGGAGGGCTCAGTGCATTCCAAGGAGGGCTCAGTGCATTCCAGGCAGGAGGCCACCTGCCAGAGCCAGCTGCCCAGCTCTTCAGAGGGGACAGGCAAAGGCACAGGACAGGGAGGCTGCTGGAACAAGCCCACAAAAAGCCCAGGCCCCTTTCCAGAAGATTTCCTCACACTGACCACCAACACAGAGCCCAACTCACCGC
Organism: Phylloscopus trochilus trochilus; assembly: GCA_016584745.2. Taxonomy (NCBI): domain Eukaryota; kingdom Metazoa; phylum Chordata; class Aves; order Passeriformes; family Phylloscopidae; genus Phylloscopus; species Phylloscopus trochilus. Next base: position 1,083,356 of record WQNJ02000096.1, read on the forward strand.
TGTGCATTTGTATCTTCAACTCCTGAGAGGCCCAGGGCAGGGCTGACCAGGCTGCTCCAGAGTCTGTTGGGGTTCCTGGCATCCAGGGCTTGGTTAACCAGCGCCACAGCTGAGAGCATCTCCACAGCCACAAACAACTCCTCCTGTGCCAACTCACCCTGCACAAGGGCAGGCAGAGGCACTGAACCCCCATAACCTCCTCCTCCTCCAGTCCCAGCTTCCCCAGGGACGCAGCAGCAGAGGAAGCACCCCAGTCCTAGCAGAGGAACCAACCCACCCACCATCAGGGGGACCCATGGCCCACCCCTGGGGGTCTCTCACCCGTGGGTGCTGGCACTGCAGCAGGGCCAGCTGGTGCTGGTACAGGGGGGCAGCAGGGGCATGCACAGCAGGCAGTTGGGCTGCAGGGTCCATCAGAGCTTCCAAGGTTTCTGCTGGCATCCCTCGGCGCACAGCAGCATTGATCCGGCCCACGGCCTGCAGCACTGAGGGACAGACAGACACAGGGGGGCTGGCACAGGGGGGCTGCAGGAGGTGGCTGTGCCCTGTCTCAGAGCCAGGCTGCCAGCAGGCCCAGCAGCTCCTGGGCAGCAGAACCTGCAAGGAGTGTTCACCCAGGCACTCACTGGCTCGCTCCTTCTCGTGCCTCCGGTTGGCCGTGAGGATCCCTGCCTGCACCTCCTCCTGCTCCAGCAGCTCCAGGTAGCCCAGTTCCTGCAACAGGCAGGGAGGGCTGTCAGGTCTCACAGCTCAGCGTGCTTGTGCTGACAGAGCAGCCATGCTCAGACCCCTGGCAGAAAGCTGCCAACTCCCCAGCCCACGGGACCTCCCTCTTCTCAAGGACCATGGGCTGCCCCCAGCACAAGCACTCTGCACCACGGGCTGCTCCAGCCCCTACCAGTGCCTTCTCCTCCCTGTCCGTGCTGAGCTGCTCCAAGTAGAGCTGGAGGTTGTCACGCTGGAGGCAGCGCAGGGCCAGGGTGGGGTCCTGCAGTGCGCGGTGCAGCGCCAGCACATCCTGTCTCTCCAGGGCATTGTCCACCTCTTCCAGAGCCCCACGCACTACAAGAGGCCAGTTCACCCCAGAGGTGAGCAGAAAAATCACCCCACAGCTCCAGGGAGCCAAGGCAGCTATGGCTAAAGCCTGCCCACCCATCATTTTAGTTTCTCCTTGGAAGTGCACACCCAGTCCTTCTTCCCACTGGGTCTGAGGCTGGCCTGAGCAGACTTCTTTCTGCTACACCCACCACTCTACCCACACCCTGAGCTACCACGGTCCCACCATAAGCCCTGGAGATCCCCCAGAAGGAAGGCCCAGCTTTGCTCACCATTCACTTTGTTGATGTTCCCTTGGATTTCAGCCTGGGTCAGACACCAGTCATAGACGTCCTCTCCTTCGGGGATCACCTGTGGGCACTGGACAGGGATTTCCCAGCCTGAGCTTTCTGCCCGAGCACACCTCACCATGCACATTGGGGTCCCCTGCAGACACCTGGGCTCATTTCCCTGGGTGAACCAGCCCCCAAAGAGGAATCATCTCCCCCATCTTCTGCTCAGCACAAGGGCTCCCAGGCCGTGTTTCAGCCAGCAAGCACCTGGCAAAGGGACTCCTCCAGCTGGAAGCACCCACCTGCCCATCAGCAAAGGGACTGCCCCTCTCCCAGCCACCCCAGAGCACCCTCTGCCCTCCTCACCCTGTTTCTGGCATTGCTGCCCTTCTCCAGCTTGGCCTGGTGCAGCACCTCCTGGTAGGCATCTGCCAGCTCCTCCCGCAGCCCCACCAGCCTGGCCTGGGGGTTGTGGAGGGTCTCCATGGTCTGGGCCACCACCCTGCGATCCACCGCCTCGTTGATGGCCAACACGGCAGCGTGGACTGGAGGGGAGGCAGGGAGGAGGTGAGTGAGGTGGGACACGGAGGGGCAGGGTGGTCCACCTTGCCATCTATGGACCATCTGCTTTATCCCTGCATGCAGTGGGACAGGGCATTCCACGGGCCACGGTGGGAACGTGCCCTGTCCAAAAGGCAAGCTGCAGTCTGTGGGAAGTCTGTGTCTCACAGCAAGCCCAGGGAATGCAGAACCCCAGCAGCTGCTGGCTAGAAAAGGGCTGTGCCAGCACCTGCAGCCTTGTGCCAGGCTGAAAGAGAACAACCAGGTGCCTCCCACTGCATCCCGGACCACCATCACCTCCCAGAGCAGCCTCTCCCAGTTTGCTGGCCCCAGATTTGGCATTCAGGGGCTGAGCCAAGACCCTGCTACGGGCTGACACCCAGCCCTGCTCCCCACCAGGCACCCATCACCTGCTGCTTCATCCACTGAGAGCTCATTGGCCAAAATGCCACCAATCTTGCTGAAGGCAGGCAGCTGCAGCCCATACTTCTCCAGCTCCTGCTTCATGTTGTTGATCTCTTCCTCTGGAGCAGAGCAGAGGCAGCACTGGTCAGCACCAGCCCTGTAGCCCAGTACTGGAGCAGGGGCAGCCAGCAGAGCCCCCACTCCCCTGCCAGACCAAAAGGGGTGCAGAAAACCCCCACGCTGGGGTGAGCATCCCTGAGGCAGCTTTGGCAAAACACATCCAAGACTTTCCCCTCCCGCCAGGGCACCCCAGAGCATTGGTGGCAAAGCCCCCTCAGCAGCTCCCAGCCCAGGTCTCCCAGGTGCCATACCTGTGAAGTTCACTTTCCCATACAAGTCCTGGATGGGAGGAGCCAGCCCTAGCTTGAAGAGGTAGAAGCTGAAATACAAACCCACAACACACCGTGGCATCACCTGCTTTCCCCTGCTGACGCTTTCGTCACCTGAGGCTGGCAGGTGACACCACCCAAAGGTGCTGATGAGCATCAGCACATTCCATGACAGCCAGGCCAGGGCACCCACCTGAGGGCATGGATGCAGTAGACCACCCGGGGCATGTTCTTCTTGTCATAGATGTCAGTGGTCTCCGGGTGGAAGATCTGCCAGCGAGACAAGAGACACCTCAGGTGGCCATGGCATCGAGACAGTCCCCAGGCTGGTGTCAAAGAGTGGGGGGCAAAGACAAAGCCCCCCTGCCATAGCAGCACCCCCCCAGTACTGGCACAAAGCAAAGGCCAGTGTGTCCCTGGGCTGGGGAGGGCAGAGGGGAGATGTTACCGAGGGCAGCCCCACGTGGCTCATGGCCTGGCGCCAGTGGTTGATGTTATCCGTGTGCCGAAAGTGGAGCCCGGCTGCCTGCAAGGGAAGAGCTGGGGTCAGGCTGAACCCCACTTTCTACCAACCCTGGGGTCCCCCTTGCCCCCAGACCAACCCAGCCGAGGCAGGAGGCTAAAGACAGAGGTGGTGCCCAGCTCAGGGGCCCCACTGCAGCCACCTCCCAACCATCCCTCAGTGAGTGCTGTCAGCCAGTCCCTGCTCACTGCACCCACCAGCAAGGGAAAGCTTTGGGGGGACACTCCAAGGGGTACTACACCTTCCCTCTGGTGCCTTACCTTGTACCGTGCCTGTTCAGGGTCGTAGATCTTCTTCAGTGGGACAATGGCAGGGGCAAAGCAGTGCCCCAGCTTGGCCAGGAGGACCCCGTTGCGCAGGGTCTCCTCCAGCTCCGTGGGTGGGGGCAGCCCCTCACCCAGACAGGCCTCCATCCAGCTGGGGGGGCAGAGACAGGGCACGTCATGGACTCCCAGCAGAAAAGCACCCAAAGGACACCCCCCCCACCCCCATTTCAATAAATCCTCCCTGGCAGGGGAGCTCAGCCCTCAGGCTTTTGCTGCTGGGTGGTTTTCAGTCTGAGTGTCGGGCTGAATGTCCCCTCACAAAAAAACCAAACCCCCCAACCAGCTTTGAGGAGACACAAACCCCCAGGATCCAGGCAGCATTCGGCAGCATTACAGCCACTCCCCACCCATTCCCCTGTCCCTCCCCTTAACACCCTTTTTCCCCCCTAAATCTGAGCTTGGGGGTCTCCCCAGGTGCGGCCCCACCGCTTGGCTTCCTCCAGGTGACACAGGTACTGGTAGGCAACGTTCTGCCTCCTCTGTTCGTCCATCTCGTCTGCAGTCAGGCGCTCATCTAAGAAAAAAGGGGGCCTCCCATCTGAGCCCCCTGCTCAGGGAGGATTCCCGAAGCCCCCACGGCCACTGAAACTAAGATTTGGGAAAGGAAGCCAGGCTTTGGGTGCAGCAGCCTCCCACAGCCCTCGTGGGAGCGGCCACCAGCGCCACAGTGCCGCCAGACCAGCCCCTCTGGCAGTGGGAGGAAATTCCCAGATTCCCTTTTTCCCAAATAACGGCCAGCGGAGCTGGAACTGGAGTGGGGGAGGGCACAGAGGGGGGGAGGTGGGGGGAACACAGCTACAGGTGTGGGGTCCTTTGACACTGAGGCACCCGTCACTGCTGGGGAGCACCCAAGCCATTCCTCAAAATACATCCCCCCCAGTTTGTCCCCAGTTTGGCACCTTGCCACCGACATCCCTCTACCCACAGGCAGGCGTGCCTGCTCCCCTCAGCCCCCTGCTCCCCTAGACCCGACAGTTCTCCCCATCCCTCTGCACGCCGAGTCCCTGTCCCCCCCATACCCCACACCTGCCCGGCCCCACAGCCTTACCTGTCCCCCCACATTCCCCTGCACCCCACACCTGCCTGTCCCCCCCAGCCTTACCTGTACCCCACATTCCCCTGAACCCCCCAGCCTTACCTGTCCCCCCAGCCTTACCTGTCCCCTCACATTCCCCTGCACCCCACACCTGCCTGTCCCCCCAGTCTTACCTGTCCCCTCACATTCCCCTGTCCCCCCCCAGCCTTACCTGTCCCCCCAGTCTTACCTGTCCCCCCCGACAGCCTTACCTGTCCCCCCCCATTCCCCTGCACCCCAGGCCTGTCTGTTCTCCCATCCCCCGCATCCCCTGCCTGTCCTCTCCCATCTCGCTGCACCCCAGACTCGCCCCCCTCTCGTCCCCCCCGCACCCCGCTCCCTTCATCCTCCCGCACCCCCGGACCTGCCCGCGCCCGCCCCCCCCAGGATAGCCCCCCGGTGCCGGTGCCGGTGCCGGTGCCGGTGCCGGTCACTCACAGCGCCCCGGCCCCGCTCCCTCCATGGCCGCTGCGGCTCCGGCGGCTCCGCCCGAGGTTTGAATCTCCCGCCGCCCACGTGGCTCCGGGCGGGGCCTGCCGGGCACGGCACCGGGACACGGGACACGGGATATGGGATACGGGATACTGGGATACCGGAAACCGGGACACGGGACACGGGACACGGGACACGGGATATGGGATACCGGGATACCGGGATACCGGAAACCGGGCACCGGGACACGGGATACGGGATACGGGATACGGGATACCGGGATACCGGAAACCGGGCACGGCACCGGGACACGGGACACGGGATATGGGATACCGGGATGCGGGATACCGGGATACTGGGATACTGGGATACCGGAAACCGGGCACGGCACCGGGATACGGGACACGGGATACCGGATACCGGGATACTACACACCGGACACCGGGACACGGGATACTGGGACACTGGGACACCACACACGGGACACCGGGACACGGGATATGGGATACCGGGATACTGGGATACCGGGACATCGGGACATGGGATACCCGGACACCGGGACACTGGGACACTGGACACTAGATACCGGGATACCCGGACACCGGGACACAGGGACACTGGGACGCCGAGACACGGGACACTGGGACACCGGACACCGGGATACCGGGACACCGGGACATGGGATACCCGGACACCGGGACACTGGGACACTGGACACCGGGACACCGGGACACTGGATACCGGGACATCGGGCACCAGGACACCGGGACACAGGGATACCGGGCACCGGGACACCGGGGAGCGGCGGCACCGGGGGGAGAGCGTGGGATACACACTGGGGAGCCCGGCAGCGCTGGGGGTGCAGGGAGGTGACACACACCGAGACAGCGAGGGGAGCCTGGAGGTGCAGGGGGAGCTTTGGCACTGGGGCTGGGCACACAGGGAACTCATGGGGGACTCCACGGGCTGTGCCAAGGGGTCAGCGCTGTGCCAGACCAAGGACGTGCCGTCCTGCCCCGGGGTGCCCTGCACCGCTGCTGCTCTGAGCCCATCCATCAATCTGCCTCAAAGCATCACACCTACATGGACCAAGCCCCCAGCACCTGCCACAAGCTGTGGAGACAGCGAGGAGCGGGCTGTGCCACCCGTGACACGGCTGTCCTGTCCATCACACGGTTTCCCCACCCGTCCGTCACGGGGCTCACACTGGCACTGCTGCCCCGAGTTGCCATGGCACTGCACGCCGCGCTGGTGACAGGGATGAAACCGGAGCCAGTGCGGCCATTGCGGGATGTGCTTTCCCTGGAACAGTCCCTGGCTTTGTCCCAGCCTGTGCCACCACCTGCCACGCTTCTGTCTCTCAGGAGCCGGCTGTGCTCCAGCACCAGGCGCTAGCGTCCCTCACCAGGGGCTGCGACCTGCTCCAGGCAACTTTCCAGGCAGCCCAACTGCTGAGGTGCCTCGGACATCCCCACGGCAGAGAGCCGTGGCAGCCGCAGCGCTGGGGATGCCCTGTCTCTCTGCTCCCGGCTCTTGGCACCCTCTGCACCCGAAGATCAAACAGTAAGTGTGTGGCACCGGTGATTCTGCTTCCCAAAAAGGCACCCCAGCAACATCCCACTCTGTGCTGCGCTGTCCCTCCTCCTCCTCCCCCTCCTCCTCCTCCTCCCCCAGTGACTTCTTTTCTCTCTCGTGGCCACCAAGGTTTGTGGGCTCCTCCATGGGAAAGGCCTTTTTCCTTCCTGAAATTTTATAGCAAACAGGCTACCAGACGCCCCTAATTTTTCACAAATAATATAAAATAACGCTTCTCGTTTGAAGTGCTCCCTGGCAGGACCCTGCTGGCTCGGCTGCCTGAGCACCGCTCTCTCTTTCTCTCCTGCAGGCAGGTCGCTGCCCCTGCCCATGGATTCGGAAGAGGCTGCTGATCCGGGGGTGCAGCCCACCACCCCCACACAACCCACTGCCCCCTCTGCCCCCTGTGCCCCCACCATCACCACCTCCCCTGCAGCTCCCACAGCCCCCACAGCCCCCAGCAGCTGCAAGAAGAGCCGGAAGAAAAAGAAGGCGAAGGCTGAGGCCAGGGAAGCAGCACAGGAGGGAGGGGATGGGGCGGCAGGGCGGGTGGATGCCATCGAGGGGCTGACACGGGCTGGGCACCGGGCGCTGGCGCTGGGCGCTGGGCGGGAGGCAGTGGGGTTCTTCAGGAAGGCTCTGCTCCTTTCCAGGGACACAGCGAGCCCCCAGCTCCACAGGGCTTGCGCCTTCAACCTAGGGGCTGCCTATGTGGAGACTGGGAAGCCCAAAAAGGGCCTTGAATTCCTCCTCCAGTCCCAACCCTCAGAGGTGCAGAGCAAGGACCACTCGGGGATCCTTTATTTCAACGTCGGGGCGGCTCACGAAGGGCTCCGGGATTTTCCAAAGGCTCTGGAGCGTCTTGAGAAAGTCGCTGGCCACGGCGGTGCTGCGCAGGCTGGCAGCTGCCGAGCAGGGACCTGCGTGCAGATGGGCTGCTGCTACCTGGGGCTGCGGGAGCCGGCCCGGGCCGCACGATGCTTCCTGGAGGCGGCGCGGAGCTACGCGGCGGCGGAGAGCCCCGAGGCCGCGGCCGTGGCTCTGAGCAGGGCCAGCGGCTCCATGCTGCAGAGCCGGCGGTTCCGGGCAGCGGAGATCGCCAGGGTGCTCGCCCGGTGCCGCTCACTCTGCGAGACCATCCCCGACCCGGCGCTGCGAGGTAACGCTGAGCCGCACCCCTTCACTCGTTTAGGGCGCTGGGGAGCGGCTCCCCCGTGTCGCTGTGGGACACAGTGAAGGGAAACGCGGAGTCAGATACAGAAGGCTGCTGTGGACTCCTCAGGGAGGAGCCGCAGGTTTATTTTTCAAACCTCTTTTATACTTTTTACAAATGTGCCCACCTTAGAGAGGTGGGACCCCTGGAACCATTGGTCACTCACAGAGACCACCATGCGAAGTCCCTCCTCTGGGAAAGCGTGTGGAAAAACACGATAATTTACAGAGAGTGACTTTACCAGTTTCGGTCTCTGGGAACAGAATTTCCTAAAACCAAAACATGGCAGGCACAAATCGTGGCAACACCTCCACACCTGCTTTTCCTCTCTGCCCCCAAGGGAAACTCTACAGCGACATCGGCCTCGGCTACTCCCAGCTCCGCACCTTCTCCCTGGCTGCCGAGAGCTTCGAGCGGGCCCTTGGGCTGTGCGCTGGCCAGCGGGACCGGCGCCGGGAGGCTGCGCTGCTGCAGAATTTGGGCGCTGCCCACAACGCCCTGCACAGCTTCGGCACAGCGCTGGGCTGGCACCGGCGGGCGGCCGCGCTGCACGGTGGGCTCACACCGCTCCCTGAAAACCCCTCGGCTCTGCCGGAGGTGCCGGCCCGGCGCTGGAGCCCTGCGTTCCGAATTGCAGGTGCTCTGGGGAACCGGAGGGCTCAGGGGCAGTGCTTTGGGAACCTGGCGTACGCCTGCAGCCGCCTCGGGAACCACGGGGCTGCCGCGGAGAGCTACCTGCACGCCCTGCAAGCCTTCCGGGACTCGGGTGAGGGTCTTGGGGGGAGTCTGCAGCATCTGGGGGCCAAGCGGACTCAAGCTGGGTGATGCTGCCTGCCAGGGATCTCGGCTGAGCAGTGCTGGGACCGATGTAGCCCTTTGCCTCCCAGGGGACTTGCAGGGGCAGTGGCAGGCGTGTGAGGGGCTGGGTGCAGCGTGCTTCCACCTGGGAGACCCCCAGAAAGCCATCAGGCACTATCAGGAGGCTCTGACTTTGCTTTCCCACTGTCAGGTAAGGCATGATGGGGCACCCCCAGGGCCAGGCCCTCCTCCTCCTGGGGCACTGCTCTCAGCCCTGGGGCACACCCACTCAGCCCATCACACTTTTGGGTTCTCTGCACCACAGGACAGCCCCAGAGCTGCCCACAAACGGGTCGTGCACAAGCTCACGGATGCCATCCAGCACCGACTCTGCCTCAGGGGGGCTGGGCACCCTCCCCAGCCATGGTGAGCATCACCCAGGGCATGGGACACTCTGGAGGGCTGGGAACTGGGACCCCAGTAGGGGTTGTGGCAGGAGGTGCCTGAGTTTGCTGGGTAGAGGGACACACGTGTTAATCCCATCAGGAGCCCAGCCAGCTGCAGTTTTGCTCCACACTGCCCCGTGCCAGCAGGACACAGCTCCAGGGGAGCAAGGTGTGAGTAGGAAAGCTGCCATCCCTCTCTCTCTCCAGCCTCTGGGATGAGTTTCCAGATCGCAGGAGACAAGCCTTCCTTCCTTCACTCCCTTCAGGGGGAAAGCCCAGGCTGAGGAGGAGCTGTGTGTGTGTATGGCAGGAGCACACCCCAGGTATTCAGGTGAGAGGGTGCGAACTGAACGTGGGACTGAGCCACCCAGGCAATTCCTGATGGAGCTCAGGCTTTGGCACAGTCTGACACTGTGTTCTTGCCTGTTTGTCCTTCCTGGAGGCACAAGAGTGGCCCTGACTGATGGTCTCACACTGGAGCCCTGCAACCCACATGGCCTCCTGGGCACTTCTGGGGAGGATGACGATGGTCCCAGCTCAGCTCCAGGGTATCACAGTGAGCCCCAGGCTAACAGGTGGGCAGGCAAGGGGGAGGCACCCCAATATAGCTCCTGACACCCAAATACTCTGCAGCACAAGGGACTTCTCCTGTTTAATGGTGAAAATCCAGAGATTTTTAAAGACACATGATTTCAGCAGCACATCTGGGGTAATTCCAGCTGGATCCTGGGGAGGGTTCGGTCACGGTGTGATAGGGGAGAGTTTGTCAGAGATGCTGTCCAGGACCCACAGATGAGGTTGACTTGTTCTCAGTAAGAGGAACACCAGCCCCCTGCACCTGACCAGCCCCCAGCTACGTGAGCACCACACACAGCCAGAACGTCGCTTCTCCAGCCAGCCCGGGCCTGGGGGTCTCTCACCCCATTCCACGGGGCATCAAAACCACCAAACCCCCCGGCCAAGGCCTCCAGAGAGGTAGGTGATGCCTTGGGGGAGTGGGAAAAGGAGTGGACGGGAGGTTTGGGCTCCAAAGTCCCCTCTGAGGGGAGGGTTTGTGGGTGAAGACCCCAGCAGGACTTGGGATGCCTCTGTTTCTTGGAATGGCCATGACCCCAAGCCAGGAGTCACAGGGGCTGGGGATTTGGGTACCTTTCTACCAAAACCATGCCCTGTGGATGGGGCAGCAGATCTAAGGGTGGTTTCCAGGACCCTGGTATGAACCTCCTGCCCACTCCTGCCTTTCAGTGCTTAAAGGGGCTCCAACAGAGCTGGAGAGGGACTTTGGACAAGGGCCTGGAGTGACAGGACAAGGGAGAATGGCTTCCCACTGCCAGAGGGCAGGGTTAGATGGGATATTGGGAAGGGATTCTTGGCTGTGAGGGTGGTGAGGCCCTGGCACAGGCTACCCAGAGGAGCTGTGGCTGCTCCATCCCTAAAAGTGTTCAAGGCCAGCTTGGACAGGGTTTAGAGCAATGTGGGATAGTGGAAGGTGTCCCTGCTCACAGCAGGAGGGTGGGGAGAGATGGGCTTTTAAGATCCCTTCCCACCCAAACCAGTCTGTGATTCCCTAATTTGATTTTTCCATTTTGCATCCTGCTGGACACCCTCCCTCCCCATGAACGCCTCCGTGACCTTGCAGCCTTGACCACGACCCCACAGCCACTGCTGCCGGCTGCTGGCCCCGCCGGGGATCTCGCAGGAGGAGCAGGACTCTGTCCCTGGTCTGCAGCCTGGTGTGACCAGGAGGACACCGGGGAAACGCTGTTTCTCAGAGGGCCTGGGCAGACCCAAACCGGAGAGAGGGGGTGACGCTGTTCAAGATCACAACAACACAGACTCCGACTCAGCAGGCTGACAATGACTCCCTTTATTTCTGGGAACTTCTTCCCTTTTATGCTGTTCTACAGAGAACAACCCAATGGGTGGAAAAAAGACAAACTTCTTCAATCACATTGGTCAAGTCAGAGGGACATCAAGAAGAAGCCCCTCCTAGGGAAAAGGAACGTAAACATAGCTTGGAGTTAGGAAAACGTGTCTCGTATTGACAGAAAACCCTCTGGGAAAAGAGTTTCAGAGAAACCAAAACATCACAGGCACCAACCAGGCCTACAGGGAGGAGGGGGTGGGTTAAGCCAACACGGTTCTGACCCCGCTCCGTTTCCGCCATCCTTTGTTTGCCGGGGCGCCGGGGAGGAGATGAAGGGGCAGGAGGGACCGGGGAGGAGATGAAGGGGCAGGAGGGACCGGGGAGGAAATGAAGGGGCAGGAGGGACCGGGGAGGAGATGAAGGGGCAGGAGGGACCGGGGAGGAGATGAAGGGGCAGGAGGGACCGGGGAGGAAATGAAGGAGCAGGAGGGACCGGGGAGGAGATGAAGGGGCAGGAGGGACCGGGGAGGAAATGAAGGGACAGGAGGGACCGGGGAGGAGATGAAAGGGCAGGAGGGACCGCGGGGTGACACCGGGAGCTGCGGGGAACACTGATCCGGCAGGGAACGCGGCTCCGCCCCGGCCCCGCGGTGAAGGGCGCTCCGCCCCGGGGCGGCCCCGCGCCTGCTCGGTGGAGCTGCGGGTGCCGAACCGGGCCGTGCCGTGCCGTGCCGGGCCGGGCCGGGCCGTGCCCGCCGCATGCCGGGCCCGCGGGCGCTGCTGAGCTTGGGGCTGCTGGTGGCGGCGGCGCGGGCGGGCGGGCGGTGCCGGGAGCGGGGCTGGGGCTGGGAGCGGTACCGGGAGCGCTGCCGGTGCCTTCCCCGCCGCGCCATGCACGTCCCCAGCGCCGGCTCCGGCCCGACGGGGCTCCGCTTCTTGGGGTAGGGAGGTGGGAGAGGAGAGCGGGCGGTGCTCGGGGTCCGCCGGAGGGGCGGCAGGGTGGGCTCGGCAGGGTGGGCTCGGCAGGGCGGGGGTAGGGGTGCGGAGGGGTGCGGAGGGGTTGGCAGGACGTGGCTTGGGGAGCAGATGTGCACGGGGGGCTCGGCTCTGTGTGTGTCATGCAAAGTCCAGGGGATCATAGCGGCTCCCAGGCTGGGTCTGGCCGGGTTTGGGGGTACCCAGAGGTGCCGTCTCCCACCGCAGGCAGGAGGAGGCCCAGGCCATCGACCAGGAGCTCTTCACTGAGTACAAGTTCAGCGTGGACCAGCTGATGGAGCTGGCAGGGCTGAGCTGTGCCACTGCCATTGCCAAGGTGGGGGTCCTGGGGGACAGAAGAGGGTCCTGGCACTGTGGGCTGAGCTGTGCCACTGCCAGGGTGGGTGCCCGGGAGGTGGGTGGAGGTCCTGGGGGAGAGTTCCAGCACCACAGGCTGAGTGGTATCACGTCCATCAGCAAGGTGGGGGCCCTGGGGGGCAAGGAAGGATCCTCAGGGTCCTAGCATTGTGTACCAAGGTGGACACCAGGGAGGCAGATGGTGATCTGGGAATGGTCCTAGTCCCATGGGCATGCCAATCCCGAGTTGGGGGTCTTGCAAATCCTGGCCCCATGGTGTGGGCCCAGTTACCCATCATAACCATCATAACCCTGTGCCTCTTGCCCCCCCATCAGGCCTACCCACCCAGCTCCTTCACCACGAGCCAGCCCGCTGTGCTGGTGATCTGCGGGCCAGGGAACAACGGCGGTGATGGGCTGGTCTGCGCCCGGCACCTGAAGATGTTTGTGAGTCTTGCACAGGCAGCCACAGGGTCCCCATGAGGGTGCTGGTCCCTGTGCACCCCTGGGCCTGTGGGCTCCAAAGTCCCACTCCTCTGGCTGCTGCTGGTGCCAGAGTGGGATTAGTTAGTTCAGGTCCCTTGTGCTCTTGCAGGGCTACCAACCAACCGTGTATTACCCCAAGCGCCCCAGCAAGCCCCTCTTTGAAGGTTTGACCACCCAGTGCACGAAGATGGATATTCCCTTCCTCCCCGAGTTCCCAGCCGAGGTGAGGAGCAGCCCCCAGCTTGGCAGCACCTGCCCCTGGAGCCGTGGCCGGGACTGCCCTTCACCTGCTGCCGTCCCTGCCGCAGGCTGAGTTCATCGACGAGCTCTACGGCCTGGTGGTGGATGCCATTTTTGGCTTCAGCTTCAAGGGAGCGGTGCGGGAGCCCTTCGGCAGCATCCTCAGCACCCTGGAGCGCGTCACGGTGCCCATCGCCAGCATCGACATCCCCTCAGGTGAGTTCCCTGCCGCAGGGAATGTGCCTGGCCGGGCTGATCCCAGCCACAGCCTGGCCATGGGGCTCGTTTGCAGGCTGGGACGTGGAGAAGGGGAAGGCAGACGGCCTCCAGCCCGACATGCTCATCTCCCTGACGGCGCCCAAGAAGGCGGCGACGCATTTCAGCGGCCGGTACCACTTCCTGGGGGGCAGGTTTGTGCCCCCGGCGCTCCAGGAGAAATACGGCCTGAACTTGCCAGAGTACCCCGGCACGGACTGCGTCCTGCAGCTGACCTAGAGCTGGGGCCAAAGGCTTTGGGGGGCCCCAGGCTCGGCTTCAGCACTGCACACCAGCGCCAGAAACTGCTCAAACCTCTGCTAGGAGGGTGTGGGCCAGCACGATCAAAAGGGCCAGACAGAAAGCCCAGGGGGTGGGAGTGGTGAGGGGCTTTGGGATCGCTGCCTAATCCCAGTGCTACAGGTGTAAAGGTGATCTGGGATCCGGGGGCCCTGCTACTCACAGCACCACTCACACTTCAGGATAATCTGATTACAATAAAGATTTATTCATGCCCTTGAGAAAATATTTCAGTACTCTGCAGGGTGTGTTCTTGTGTCCCTCTGCGACAGGCCCATGGCAAATGGGTCCGTGCCCCAGGGCCTGGGGGGAGCCAGGGTCACCCCTGAAGGGTCAGGTGGTGAGGTAAAGCTTGATACAGCTCCAGACCAACTTGTCCTAGCCCAGCATCCCCATGCAGCTATGCCACAGTGCTGGGCGCCCTCTGGAACAAGCTCAGAGCACCCCGTGGCACCCACCAGCACCAGGATCAGGATCCTTACAGCCAGGTGGGACTGGTAGCTGCAATGACAGCAGCCACGTCACTTGCTCACTCTGGCTCCCTCTTGCTCTTCTTCTTTTTCCTCTTCTTTGTAGGGCTGTGTCCCACGTTTGGCTCATCTGTGTCTTGTAGAGGTACGTTTGTTTCAGCTGGCTCTGTGTCCTCCTCTTCCTGTTTTTTCTTTTTCTTCTTTCTCTTCTTTGCAGCCTTGCCCTCCTCTTCTACCACCTCCTCTTCTGTGCTTAGCTCTGGCTTCTTCCTCCTCTTTATGACCTTCCCCTCCTCTCCTGATACCTCTTCTCCACATGGCTCCATGACCACCTTCTTCTTCTTTTTCTTCTTCTTCCTCATGACCTCTTCCTCTCCTGTCAGCTCCTCTTCTCTGCTTGGCCTGTGGTTCTTTTTCTTCCTCTTCACAACCTTTTCTTCTTCCAACACCTCCTCCCCTTCTGCGTTGGGTTCCTGGCTCTGTGGCACCTCAGGGCTGGCTCCATCCCTGGACTGTTTCCTTCCCTTCTTTTTCCCCTGGCTGCTCCCCGGGGGCTCCCGCTGCTGGTACGTGGCCAGGAAGGCTCGTTCCTGCTCCTCCAGGCGCGCCAGCTTGGCACTCATGGTCAGGCCGTGACGGGCACCCCTGCAATGAGCACAGGGCAGCAAGGACTGGCACCTCACCAGCAGGGCAGGTGCTGCCCAGCCCAGCCTGCTCTCCACAGCCCCTGCCAGGAGGGGACAGCCCCGCAGCCACTCACTTGTGCGCCGTGCGGCCCCCACACGCCTGCACCAGCTCCTCGTCCGTCAGCCTGTGGGACACAGACAGGACCTGTCAGCCCCAGCAGCTGTGTGGGGGGAACAAGGTCTGTACCAAGGTCTGTACCTTGCAGCCCTCGTCCCTCCTCGTCAAGGGATGGGGCCCAGCCTCACCTCCTGACCGAAGAGAGGTCCAGCTTCTCCTCCTCTTCCTCACTGCTCTCAGAGCTGGTGGGCAGTGACTTCTCCCCAGAGGCTGTGAGTGTGGCTGACTGCAGCACAGAGACAGAGGGACTGTGAGAAAGGGGAACAAGGAAAACTCTGGAGCTCTGGGGGCCACAGCAGCAATGAGCTGGGGGCCACGCAGCCCCCAGGCTCCTGGGGCCAGTTACCTTCACAAAGCGGCCGTACAGCAGGCTCCCGCTTTGGCCAGCCTTGCGTGGCTTCTTATTGCTGATGCTGCCTCCCTGCTCAGAAAGTGCTTTCACAGAGATGCCATCCTGGGTGGGAAAAGGCAAAAGGCTTGGAAATGATCTGCTTCGCCCCTCCTGCAGCACCTCTCCACCACCACAGCTCCTGTGCAAGGTGCTGCTTGCTGACAGGGCCTGGGGGGATACAGTGGCAGCACAGGGCCCACCGAAGGAACCCGAACACCCTTCCCTGCCCTCAACCCCATCCAACCGGGGTACCTCCCTAGCCCTCCAACCTGCCCAGCCTCCACAGCGATGTTGGAAGCCGCCTTGTTGAAGACGTGGTCCCACCAGTGGAAGGTGAAAGGCTCCGCCGCGTCGTGTCCCACCTGCGGGGTGCAGAGGAGCCGCCGGAATGGCTGCGGTGGGCAGCGGGCAGCGGGTCAGGGCCGGGAGGGGATCTGCACTCACCCCCGCCGTGTCGCACTTCACCTTCACCCGGATGGCCTCGGCGATGCCGTCCTCCCGCCTGCCCAGCCCCTGTCCTGCAGACAGGGCACCCGTCACCCCTGCACGGCCGGGGGGCACCGCGGTGCTGCGGGACCCCGGGGCTGGGGGGGGTGAGGTGGAGACCGGGTCCTGCAGGGAGGAGGGGGCAGGGGGACGGGCTCTGGGAACCATCGGGATCTGGGGGGGAACCTGGGGGCTGCCGGGGTCTGCAGGGTCCCGGGGCTGGGGGGTAGCCGGGGGGAGACGGGGCTTTGGGGGGGACCGGGGGCTGAGGGGAGCCGGGGGCTGAGGGGAGCCGGGGGCGCTCAGAGGCGCCAAGGTGGGGCGCAAGGCCGCGGACGGCGGTCCCGGGACCCCCGCCCGGCCCCACCTCGGCGCCAGCCGTGCCGCCTCAGCTGGGTCTCGGCGAACAGCATCCCGCGGCCCGGCGGCTCCGGGGCGCTCATGGCCCGGCGGCTCCCGGGGATCCCGGGGGGGGCTCGGTGGGTCCCGGCACCGCCACACGAGGCCGGGGCGGGTCACGGCTGCGCCGCCGGGAAGGGGCTGTGCGCATGCGCGAGGGGCGGGGCCGAGAGTGCGCGCGGGGCGGGGCGGGGCGGGGCTCGGGGGCAGGGAGACGGGGACAGCGGGACACGGGGACAGCGGGACATGGGGACAGCGACACGGGAACAGGGATAGGGACACACGGGGACAGGGACACGGGGACAGCGGGACACACGGACACGGGGACAGGGACACAGGGACAGGGATAGGGACACACGGGGACAGGGACACGGGGACAGCGGGACACACGGACACGGGGACAGGGACACGGGAACAGGGACACGGGAACAGGGACAGGGACACGGGGACAGCGGGACACACGGACACGGGGACAGGGACACGGGAACAGGGACACGGGAACAGGGACAGGGACACGGGGACAGCGGGACACACGGACACGGGGACAGGGACACGGGAACAGGGACACGGGAACAGGGACAGGGACACGGGGACAGCGGGACACACGGGGACAGGGACACGGGGACAGCGGGACATGGGGACAGCGGGACACACGGACACGGGGACAGGGACACAGGGACACGAGGACAGGGACACGGGGACAGGGATAGGGACACACGAGGACAGGGACATGGGGACAGCGGGACATGGGGACAGCGGGACATGGGGACAGGGACATGGGGACACGGGGACAGGGACGCAGGGACAGGGACACGGGGATAGTGGGACACACTGACTGCCCTGTACACACACACACACACACACACACATATATTTTCCCAAGCTATCCTACTCTATGACCTCCTAACCCCAGGATATTTCCCTACTGACCCTCTTTTGAGTCACTTTGAACTTGCCCCTCCATAGTCAGGGCTGTGGCTGCAGCAAACTGCCCATACCATGGATCTTGGTAAGAAAAAAGAAAAAAAGATTCATTGAAAGGAATGTAGATGTTTGTTTCCTGCCGCTTTCTCTCCTCCACATTTCAGAAGTTTGATTTGGAAGTGTTACACTGGGACACTGGGGAGAAAGGCTGTGGATCCCCCCCAGGGAAAGGGGGAGGAATGAAGTGAAAATTTATCCTTGACAGCAGAAATCTCTCCCAATCAATAGGCCGGATTTGCCAGTACCCACTGCAGAAATTGCTTCCTTCATTACGTTTTAAAAGAATTAATTCTATTTATCAGAGTAAAATGAGAGGAAACAGCCAGTGAGAACACCTTTGGGCAATTCCTTGGGGAAGGAGAGAGATGGGAGCGAGAAAGTGCAGTCATTCCTTGGGAAGTGGGCCTTTGAACACACATTACCAGGGATTAGGGAAAGCCCTGGAGGGGATTAAGGTTTCACTAAAAGGCTCCTTCCCACCAGCCTTCAAAGCACCTTTTTCCTCGGAGCCTGGGAAGGCCGGGTCTGCATCCCCCTTGGGTACCAAAGAATAGACCCAGCAGCATCCACCTCCCTCCAAGTCCCTGTTCCAACACAGATCCCCTCGCACACACACACAGATCCCTTGCACTGCGGTGACTGCCACCGCCGTGTCACACCTTGCTGACGCACTGAGGGGGTTGGAAGGATGATTTCTGCCTGGCCAGAAACACTAGTGGACTCCTTTTGCTCCTCAGAGGTTCAAACTCACCACGGGGGTAGATGGTGAGTAGCCCTGCCACTCCCTGTGACCCTGTGCACTCCCTGCTTGCACCATCCATCCATCCATCCATCCATCCATCCATCCACCCATCCATCCATCCATCCATCCATCCATCCATCCATCCACCCATCCATCCATCCATCCATCCATCCTCCCACAAGCACATTCCTTACAAGAGCTGGCTTGTGCAAGCACACAGACTTTAGTGCCGTCAAGGGACACTGAAGAGATCCCAAGGCTCATACAGGCACTTTCAGGAGCCACTTTTGAGCTGCAAAGGGGCCAAATCAGTAACATTGGGGAAGAGCTCTGACCCCACCAATGCCAGTCGGGACCTCCAGCCCCATCCCTACACAGCTCTGTGCAAATTTCTCATGTCTGAGGAGAGGTTCACAAAACAATCCAGGGTTAAAGCAGCTTTCTAAACCCTTCTCCGAGGGATTGCAGTCTCATTAGGAAGCACACACAGAGGCAGGAGTGTTTCCAGCCCTGTGTTTTCTCCACCACCACCACCTACACTCTCAGCAACAGGAACACCCATCGATCCCAGCTCCGGCTACGGAGCCAGCTGGGTGCAGCAGGTTTTACAGGTATGCAGCAAACCTCCTGTTCCCTCTCTGCCCAATCCTCCCACACTGAAAGAAACTTTAAAACTATCAAATAACACCGACTCCCAGCTCTCAGTAGTCCCAACAGTTGCTAATTGCCAACTCTTAATTCAAAAGAAGCTTCCAAACTGCCACTCCAGGACCAATTTTGGGAAGCTTCAGCAGCGTTCCTGAAGTGCCAAAGGTTTCCTGGCCACAAGGGAAGGCAGCTGGGCCAGGTGGGGAGGAAGAACTGACACCCCCGTGCCTGCACTGAGCACAGGGAACAGGACAGGATGGATTAATCCCAAGTGACTGGGAACTGGCCCAGCTGAGCAAGGATGAGACAGGGATGCAGGGACACAGATGGTTGTGCGCATTTATTTTCCTTTGATAAAAATGGTGTATGCAAATTACACAGCCATGGAGGCTCCTGGGAAATACCACCCTGCTGGTCCTGGGGAGTCTCTTGGGCAGTAGGAATCTCCAAACACATCAGAATGGAAGGGGGGTAGAGGATGGATCTAAACTGGGAAGAACATGAACTTCGACATTTTGCAGTGAAGCGAAAAGACCGTTAGCTTATTTTTCCATTTCCTTTTTAGTTTTCACACTTGTAGAAATGAGCCCACTGAGCACAGGAGTCAATGACCCTGCACACTTTTGACCAGGAACCACATGACTTGGGCAGAAACACACCTTCCAAACACCTTCCTCTGCATAGCACCTTCAACTCAAGCTCAAGAACAGCACACCTGGTCGCTGCACACCCCTGGGCTCCACTACACCAGCCCCAGAGTGTAAAGAGGCCACACTTCAAATGCAGGTTTTGCACCCCATTAACCCTCTACCAGGAGATTGGAGGCACCCGTGAGTGAGGGACATGGGCTCGGTTCATCCCAGGAAACATTAAGACAAATGACATCAGAAATTCTCACATAATTTCATTTTTTCTTTTTGATCCATTCCCAATAAGATGCTGAGAGAAATAACCAATCCCCAAACTTGGCTCAATTTTTTAAATATTTGCCTGAAAGGAGGGCTAGGGGTAGGAATCATGTACAGTTAAAATCAAGCTACTCAAAACACAATCATTCAGGTAAGTAACTAGAAGTATCGCCTCTACCATCTAAAGAGAGAGAGAGAAGAGTGTCTGAGACAGGGCATATTTAGGAAAAAATACACATCTGAAGTCTCTGTGGCCACGATGAGAACTGGAATCCACATACAAGCCAGTTAAAGAGCATTTCAACATGAAATCTTAACTTAGTAGGAAGGTCAAGGGTTAAGCTGTATCTTTTTTTTTTGTTTTAAATACATGGACAGCTGTCAGATATGAAAATGATGGCGGGCTTTCCGGAAAGATCCCCTGTGCATGTGTATGGATGCATGTGTTGACGTCTGTGGGACAGCAGGACAGAGTTTAGGAAGGCTGGGAGCCCAGCAGTCTCTCGATAGCTGCGTTGATGTCCCCACCGGTGGCGATGAGCGCCTGGAGATTGGCCTCACGGTTGATGAAGCCCATGGCATTCAGCTGCTCCAGCTGCTGTTGGAATCGCACTTCAGGACTCTGCGCCTGTGAGGAGAAGGACAGAGGCCTTGGAGCCAGAGAGCACAGACAGCAGCATTCCAACACGGGCAGTGCCAGCAGCCACGGCCTTGCAGGAACCCCGGGCTCAGCTCCAGGCTCATGTGGGGACAGTCTCCCTGTCCCCTTGGGTTGTGGCACAGCAGCCACACCAGAGGCAGTCCTGGTTCAGTATTGACAGTGACAGGAAGAAGGATCCCCAGCATGCTGAGCTTAAACCTCTCAAAGGGCTCAACACCCCAAAGAGTCAGCTACACCCCAACACCAAACCTGGCCTAGAGCACCACAGTCACAAGAGACTCTTGGGGACCACATCCCCTGAGTGGGGACCACATCCCCTGAGTGGGGTGAGGTGGGAACCCCCCTGGAGACCTCCCTGCCCATGCCAGCTCCCACTGGGCACTACGTACTTGAGAGCTTCCTCCGGCCAGCAGCTGGATCATCTGCTGCATCAGCTGCTGTTGAGGGTTACCACCCCCAGCTGGAGAGGCACTGGCCGGCGTTGAAGCGGAGGGAACGGGGTTCTCCGGGATTGTGCTTCCTCCTGTGGAGGACGGGGGCATCCGGGGCATGCCAAAGGAGCCGAGGCTGCAGAGGAAGGCAGGACATGCTCAGGGTGACATTGGCATTCTGGGCACCTCCCAGAGTGGGGCAGCAGGGCAGTCAGCAAGCATGACCAGGCTGGCCCTCACTGAAGGCTCTGCTACAGGACAGCTTTGAAAACTGAACAGGCTGCATCCATGGTCTGGTCACACATGGCATTGGGAATGAGCAGAGTTAACAGAAGCCTGCAGAGAACTGCTGTGGTGGAGCATGACCTATGGTGACAGCGAGCAGAGGGCTGCCAGTAGATCAGCCTGCCCCAGCACACCCACC
This sequence comes from Phylloscopus trochilus trochilus, assembly GCA_016584745.2. NCBI lineage: Eukaryota > Metazoa > Chordata > Aves > Passeriformes > Phylloscopidae > Phylloscopus > Phylloscopus trochilus. The sequence continues at coordinate 1,104,255 of WQNJ02000096.1, forward strand.
CAGCCTTGTGTCTGTCCATCTCACACTGCTCTCCAGAGATAAAGTTCTTGAGTTCAGTCCACACCAAATGCAGCAAAAAAAAGATGGGGGAAGGACCAAGTGGGTTCCAAACCTTTTCTCCAAAAAGAAAGGGTCAAGGACTTCCCAGTGAAGCACAAGCAGCAAAGTGCTAATTAGCTTGCTCAGAGAGGCCTGCAGGCACACACCCGCACAAGTCCCCATGACAAAGCCACCTAAGCAGATCTCCCAGATGAATCCACAGCCAGTTCTGCCTGCTGGTACTGGGCACAGCAGTTCTGCTGCACGGCCCCGCTCTGGAGCGCTCCGTACCTTGGCACCAGTCCTGGGGCCTCCGTCTGCAGCGTCTGGAGTCCCTGCTGGATCTGGAGCAGGGCCTGCATGGCGCGGGGGTTGGTGAGGATGGACAGGGAGTCCGGATTCTGCATCTGGGGACCAAGGCAGAGAGACACCACGGTACCAACCAGTGAGAGCTGAGGCAGCCAGAGCTCCACCACTGTCACACCTGAGGCAGCGCCAAGCCACGCCTCCTGCCTGCGGCCAGGGCCGGCCTCCGTGTCTGGATCCTCCTCCGAGGCTCCAGACTGCAGGGCTTACCTGCAGGGACACTCACAAAGCTCACATCAGGTTTCCTAAATGAACTGGGTGAATCAGATTAGAACTGGGGACGCAGGCCTTTGGACTCTGATTTACCTGAGAACCAGCTGCTGTAATTTTTGTGAACTCAACAGAGTGAGGGACTGTCTACACAGGGGTTCCAAGTAGCTTAAAAAGCCTAATCTGGAGTCCACCTTGCAGTAATTCAGGTGAGTTAATTCAGACTACCTTGTCTAACCAAATTCTTCCTCTTTGTCTCCCCTGTGCAACCCCCTTCCTTCCTCAGCGCGGCCCCCCAAGCCCACATGCTTCCTGGTGCACTCAACCAAGCAGCTGAGATCCTGCCTGTCCCACAGTGGGGGGAGAAGCTCTGGAGCCAGGGGCTGAGGGCAGCACAGGGCCAGCCAGAGGCCTTTACCTGCTGCAAGAAGACAGGGAGCTGAAGGCGGAGCTGTTCTTGAAGCTGTGGATTCCCAGCAAAGAGGGGGACATTTACCATGATCTAGCAAGAGACAGCACATGTAGGTAGGGTCAGAGGGTTGCTGCCACTTGCTGTTAAACCCTATGCAACTAAGCCATGAAGAACAGGTCAGTCATGGGGCCCCTGACTCCCTCCCTGGGCTTTCAACATGCTCCCCTGCTAAGGGGGATCAAAATGCTCAGTTCCTGACAGCAGTGTTGAACAGGGGCCACTTGGCCACGGGCAAAGAGAAGGGTCATTCCCATGTCCTTCTGAGAGCCACCTCTTATGTTAGGGGCTCTGCAAACACACAGGGCTCAGAGCTGGGGCTGCCTTCAGGCTATTGAGAAATACAACCAAAATGTGTATTCACTCTGCTCCAGTGTCTGCAGGAGGAACCAGTCCGACCCCAGCAGCAGACTGAGCTCACACTGAGCTCACGGCCTGCCTGGCAACAGCAGACAACTGCAACACTGTTACCTGTGCTGCAAAGTCCGGGTTCTGGGCAAGAGTTTGCATCATGCTCCGCATGTAGGGGGCAGAGATCATATTCTGCATCAACTGAGGGTTTTCAGAAATCTGCTGCAGGAGTCCTTGCATCTCTGGGCTGTTGAACATGCCTGCAAGGGGAAGGGAAGACAAAGGAAAACCCCTGATAAGCCTGAGCACCACTGCATTGCCTGAAACACAACGTGACAGGTGACAGCACTGCCTGTATTCCATACCCCCTCCAGCAGCAAACATGGCTGTGGACAGTGGCAGTGCTCTGCTGGCCACTCTCCTGCTCTTGAGAGCTTCAGGGACAGCAGAGTTCCCAAAAGAAACATCCAACAAGTGCATCAGAATAATTAATTTGTGTCTGCAAGTAGGCTAGACCCATTCCTCTGGGTAACAGCCACAGACAGGGCTCAAATGCCAGAGGAACTGGCCCTCCAAGGAAGCCTGGGTGACCTGCTCAGCCAGCAGCACCCTTGGGCTCCTCCCTTACGTACCAGCACCAAAACTGGCAGCATTCAGCCCGAAGGGGTTGGATACAGTCGGGGTGCCCTGGGTGGTGGCCGAGCCCGTGCTCCCTTCACTGCTGGGTGCCTGACTCTGGGAAGCAGGGGGTGTGGGGCTCCAGGGGTTTGGCAATGGCTCTCTGTTCTCCGTCCGCAAAGGCTGAGAGCTGGAGCTGTCAGAATTCCCCGTCAAGGAAGAGAAGGGATTGTTGCCAAACTAGGGAGAAAAAAAAAAAAAAAACACGACAAAAAAACCAGATGGAATCAGTTAGTCCCAGCAGACCAACCCCTGAGCGAGCCAGGGAACAGCAGATGATATTCAGCCAAGTCCAGAATTTGCTAAACACATGCCATGATCCGCCTCCTGAGAAATCTGCAATCCACAACACACCTCACTCAGAAAAAGACCAGGCACAGGAGCGGCCACAGCCCCGGATTCAGCTCCCAAATGCAGGCCTTCAGAACGCCCCCGTGAAACCAGCACCCAGACATACCAGTAGGTAATGCTGGACTGGAGTATGTCTGCACAGCCCTCTGCAGCCAGAGCTGTGCTCCCGCCTCCTGCACTACCAGCCAACTGGATCTGAGCCAGCTCCATTCCGAAGGCGTCGGGCTCCAGCTAATCCAGGGAGCAGAGGGCTGTGCTAAGAGTGACAGGCCCTGCCTATCAGCCAGGGCTGGCATCCAGCCTGCTGAGGGACTGGAGGAGCCAGAGCAGGTCTCTCCGACACCTCAATCCATGTCACAAGAGGCACTGCAGAATGTTCTCCGGCCAGTGCCTGCGCTGGAGTGGAGGGATGAAGAGCCACGCTCTAGGAAAACTGCCCTGTCAGCACAGGGGACAGGGAAAGACCCCTTTCCCACGCTACACCCCACTCACAGGAACACAGCCAGTACCTGCTCCCTGGCAGCACTAAACATGGGCTCCTGGATGTCCGTGTACATCCGGCGCAGGGCATTGTATCCTCCTGGAATGCTCTCGAGATTACTCAAAGCACGGTCCTGGTTCCGCATCATCTCCTGCATCATGGCAGGGTTACGAGCCAATTCCATCGTCTGGGAGAAGGAGGAAAAGGTGGAAAGCTCAGGCCCACATGCACCATGAAGGGCCAGAGCGGATCAAGAGCCTGGTCAGCAGCCAAGCCCTGAAAGAGTTAAATCTCAGCTCCCAGGAGAGAGAGGATAATTAAACCCTATTCACAGGCAGAGGGCAGAGAGATCATTTATCCAAGCAAAGAGAGCCCAGGGATCCAGGCTCCTCCCCAGCCTTGCTCAGCTCTCTTCCTTCTCAGCCTCGGTTCAGCTGGATGAGACTGTTCTGTTCCTAAGCAGTATCAGGACATCCAAACATCCGACACCCGAATGTTCCCACTCAGACTGGATGGACTACATACAACAACTGGGAAGGTGAATCCTTCCACCCTCACCAGACTTTTGACGGGTTTCCCCTGCACAAAGAATATCCAGGGCTCATTTGAGGGACTGCTTAAGTACAAATTATTCACAATTTAGTCCTGCAGCTCAGGAATTTCATGTATGGCTGACACAGCTGAAAGCAGAATAACCGAGAAGAAGATGGAAACCAGGCCCATTCAGTCCTCCTGACAAGCCCTCCCAGGAAGCAGCAGAGTCCTATTAACACCCACTGCTCCCTTAGGATTCCCTTCTGGTGAACCTTTGGTCTTCCAAACAGCCACTCCTCTTGGGTCCTCTCTGTTCTGGGAAAAACGAGAGCCCTCTGGGATCCCAGTCTACACTAGGGCTCCCCACTGACACAGGTAGTGAAACACTCACTGTACAGCTCTGGAGTCTCTAAGTAATCTGTCAAGAGAACTATAGAGAAACAAAGAGCTTTTGCAGTGGCTTCACTTCTCCAGTACTGTTTTTACTCCCATTCCTGAATCACAACACAGTAGCCTTGTAGTCAGCATGCTAGGAAAATCCCAGCATCCCTTTTTTTCCCAATACACCATGGATTCAATAGCTCTGAAATGGAGATAAGAGTTGCAAGGATGCGGGTTGAGTAATCAGTATTCACATAACTCAAGACCACCATCTGCTTTTGGGGAGCTCACGGCAGGAAGGAAGAGATCTCCAAAACCACTGTTCTGGCATTCCCACTCCTCCTCTGCAGTGCAGACACTGATGTTGGTCCACAAAGACTCTCCTCAACACTCTTCTCTGAGCCCTGGTGTGACTCACCTGCCTCATGAGCTCTGGGTTATTGAGCATGTGGCTTATCTCTGGATTTCGCTCCATGAGCTGCTGCATCTGGGGATTGGCCATGATCATCTGCCTCATGAGATCAGGGTTAGACATCATGTTCTGCACCAAGGGATTCTCCATGATCTGGGAAAGCATCTCTGGGTTGGACATCAGCTGCCGCTGCATCTGCTGCTGGAGCTCCATGAAGTTGGCAGAGCCCATCCCAAGGTTGCCCAGCCCAGTGATGCCACCGAAGCCAGCTGGAGAGGGAACAACACACGGGAAGAGAGGCATGAGTCAGTAACTGTCACCAACTGCAAAAGGGGACAGGCACATCAGCTGAACTGCACTCCTACAAATCCAAGGCTATCTTGTATTCCTATAGCAGCCAGCTCTGAGTAAAGACATCTCTACACACACACACTTCACTAAGTGGCTTTACCTTAAGCAAGGACACAGAGATGTGCCATGGGAATGACTCATGCAAAGCCCGTGGAAAGCAGAGACAACAAGGGTCAAGAACCCCAACTCCTTGGTCTAATCTCAGAAAACTCTTCCTTCTCACAGCCCCCACTTACACAGGATGGATGCAGCACTGTTGGGGCCTCCATCTCCAGGACCTCCCACGGTCCCCGACCCGCTGCTCCGTCTGCTGCCGCTCCCTGCGTCCGGACCAGCACTGCTGGATGTAGAGGGCTGAGATGGGGCAGCAGGAGAAGAAGGGGTTGCAGTCGGGGCAGAAGCAGCACTGGGGGCAGAAGCAGCAGATGTTGAATCTTGGACCCTGCAAAGGATAAAAAGTGTTAAACTGCTGGTACCTGTGGAAGAGCACGGGGAGCCCTCTGCGGGGACACAGGATGCGCACCCCACGATGACCGAGCTCCCAGCACACCGGTCATCCCCACAGCAGCCAGCCCCAGCTTCCATCCCATCTCTGCCTGCACTGATCCACAGCTGTGCTCCCAGATTCCTTCCATCTGCTGGAATCTGCCTCCCATCCTGATGCACTGCAGCCCCTGCCATGTTCTCCTGTTGTCCCACACAGAGCGGCTGGACTGGTCTTACCCTGAGTTGTATCCAGCTCTTCCTTGAATCCCACTGAACTATTTACTGCAGCCATATCCTTGAGCAATGAGTGTGCTCCAAACAGGAAAATCCTTCTGCTGCTCCCACAGAAACCACAGGAGGTTACAGCAGGGCTAGTGCATGAGGTAAATAACAATGTTCAATTCTGATTATTCCTATCAGTGCTTCTGGGGCAAAAAGAAGCATTAGCATTACTGTACCAAGAGGGAAACTGAAGCACGAGGCAGCCAGCACCTGTCTCACAAAGCCATGGAATGTTTCTGGCCAGCTTGGCTCCAAATTCCCAGCTCTGCCACTGGCTGCACCTTGATGCAAAGCTCCTGCTCCAACTCAAGTTGTCTGGAGCTTCGTTTAACACACCCACACAGACACTGTGCTATAAGCCACCACGCAGCTTTGCTGGACACCAGCTTTGCTAAATACACCAACCCAGGTGTATTGTTACCACAATTACTCCTCAAGAGTGTTAAAAGATTTTGAAAGAGAACATTTAAAGATATTCGGTAGCCTTTGCAGTCATGACAGTGAGTCCTGGACTAGTGTTGAAGAGCTTTCATTAAATTAGACTAAAATATTCACTTTACTCACCTCAATAATGCTATTATACCTCCAACAACAAGAACAATGATTTCCTCATTTTTTTATCAAACCAAGAATTATTCCTTTTCTCTATCTCCTTTGCCTTCTTCACTCTTCTAGAACTTGAAAAATCAACCCTGAAGGTCCCTGTCCACTGTCCAGACTAAACCTGACTGCTGCTGAAAATCACTGGCCACTGAGAGAGGCAGAGAGTGGGGAAACAAAGCAAATGGGATACTGAACAAGAAAGGAAGAAGGAAGCTAGAGAAAGGGCACTTGGTTTCTCTCAGCCCCTTCTCACAGGAAGAGGCTGTAATGTCTTCAGTAAGCACTTATCTAAGACTATTAGCAGGAGAAAAATGAGCAGCCCAGGACAGCTCTGATTCACCCTTTGAAATGGTTTGCCAACACCACATTTATAGTGGAGACAGCAGAAAGAGCACCAGGCTCTCAGGCTACCTGGAGAGGCAGAATCTGAGGAGAGGCCACAGGACCTAACTTACTTGTGTTTGTAAAAAAAACAGGTGGAAAAAAAAAAGCAAAACAAAACGGGAAAAAAGCCCATCTTGATTAATGCAGCTCTCCCAGGGGCCAGCAGAACTGCACAGAGACATAGCCCCTGGAGCTCCCCAGGAGCTGGGGCACACTGCTGCCAGAGCCCGAGGCACGGCTGTGAAGGGCCTTGCAAGATCAATGAAATGTGGCTGCAACTAAAGCACAGCAGCTGTTCCCAAAACCCTTCCACGCCCACCACCCCTCTGGGAAGTGCTGGGAAGAGCTAAACCCGCAGGAGCCTGAGCTCAGCCCCGTGTCCCGTTCTCAGTCTGAGGTCTGTGGTGCACACGAGTCACATCCCCACTGGAACTGCCCCAAGAGCACCCACAGCACCAGATGAGTGAACCCCCACACTGCCCCGTGTCCCTGGCTGCACAGCCTGAGCCTCTGAGCACTCCCCACATGGAGCACCCACTGTCTGACCCTGCCTGTGCAGCTGTGCCTCCAGGGGCTGCAGGGGTGCCCCACAGAGCTCTGCGTGCCATGTGCCTCCTGTGGCACCTCAGAGAGCCTCAGCACAGGCTCACAGCTGAGTATGTAGCAGGTGACAGAAAACTCAGGTACTGGCTTCTACAGCAACACAAGTTCACTGGGAAAGTAATTTATCAGAAACTTCCTCTATAACTTTTGCTGGTTTGCCAGAAGCAGTATCCATTTCTGATGGGTTATCCCAAGACACACACACACAAGTCCTGTTAAAGGGTACCCAGCCCCTCCAGGTACCTGCTGTACACCATCATAGCTGTGTCATCCCTGGACAGGTTAGTGACAAACCCCACTGCTGCAGGGAAAGCTCATCAGGATCATCACAGTCAGTTATTCCCATTTGACCCCAGCCCTCCCAAGACCAAACTCTTACTTCTGCGGAGTCTTAATGACCAAGTGAACAGTGAGCCCATCCTTGATCCCATGTTGATTCAACGTGTCTCCATCCTTCAGGATCTTCCCAGCAAAGATCAGAACCAGCTGATCCTGTTTGGCTTTAAACCGTCTAGAAATCTCTTCTTTGAACTGAAAAACAAACAGAGCATTTTTCAGGCAAAGGATTTGTACCAGTAACACAAAACTCCAGGGATCACATCCACTCTGGGAACAGCACAAGGAACTGACAAGCCCTCAGAGCCCATGAAGGTACCACACAATCACCACTTGCTGATGATGTCTGAGGTGTTAATAACAACCAAAACAAAGCAAAAACAAGCTCTGAAATCACAAACTATGGAGTAAATCTCACAAAAAACAGAACCATTCCCTCAGAAGAGATGAAGATTTCAAAGCCAGACCAATTGTGCTTCAGCCCTAACCCAAACACACCATTTATCCTGAATGACTGAACTGGTTTCGTCTGCTCATTTGAGTTTTTTTTCTTCCTAAGGAAAGCCAAACTCTGATTTAATACAGGACAGAGCTCTATGGAAAAGGGAATAATCCTTTATCAGCCAATGGAAATAAACTAGGTCTTCTCCAATTCCTATTTCTGCAACTGAATTCCCTGTGAGCATGCCACAGAGCATGGACACCTCTTCCTTACTGTGTATTGTGCTGGGATTTACACCTGCAAGCAAGTCTCCCACTGCTGGCCCTGCCAGGGCATTCCCAGATTGATTTGGAGGAAATAAATCCTTGCACTTGGAAAACACAAACTACAGGGAATTCAGAAGGGAAGGCCAGGATGGAGAGTGAAATAGATGCTGGTTGCAGAGCTCTCAGCCTTCACATCAGAATGTAAAAACAAGGCTGGGCACAGCATAGCCCTGGCCCCAGATCACTCTGTGTCTCTCCCCACACGCTCCGTGTCCCCCTGTACAGCTCTGTGCCCTCTGCACAAAGCCCTCACTCCACACCCCCTGTACCAATGGGCTCCCTGGATGGAAAGGATCAGGAGGGCCACACGTGCACAGCCTCTGTCCACACCATGAACTGCTGCCCAGAGATCCCTTCCAGGCCCTTCACACGCTGACCTCGTGCCCTGCAGCCAGCCCAGCGCAGAGCCCATGACACCTTGTCCCACTGGGCATCGCCGCTTCCTCAGTGCCAGGACCAGCCCCAGGACCAGCCCCTGCCAATCCCGGCCTTTGCTAACCCCAGCTCTTGCCAAACCCAGCCCTCTCCCGCTCCCTGGCAGGCACAGAGCCCCTCCAGCCCACCCGTGGAAAAGCCGACGTTTCCTCTCCTCCACCTCATCCAGCGTTGGCCCCAAATACCTGCCCGGCTCCTCTCCCCTCGCCCGGGGAATCTGCCTCCAGAGGAGCCCAGACCTGCGCCAGGACTCCCAGATGCGCCCCCAGCAGCCCCCGCCGCACCAATGCGGCTCTGCCCACGATCCCAATACCTTTCCCACACCTCCGCGCAGGGAACGATCTCCCACGCAGCCCAGCCCACGGCCCAAGCCCCCAGACCCCACCCCGGTCCTTCACACCCCTCCCACTGCCACCACCCCCAAAAGCAGCTCTCCGACTCCCTCAACTATTGTGGTTTCGACACCTACGACCCCTCCCACAGGTGAGCCCCCCAGACCACCTCCCGCCCTCGGGACTGTTTCCCCTTTAAAGCCCTCCAGCACCTGCCCTCCTTCAGATCTCCCCGCTCCCTCCCACTCTGGCTCCAGCAGGGCCCAAAGGCTCGGGGTGCCCCGCAAGGCTCCGAAACCAGCCCCAGCCCTGATCCGGATCTCCAAGAAGCCCCCCGGGCCCTCTGACCGTCCCCCAGCCCAGAGCCCCCTTCCCCCGCTCCTCACGCCCGCCCGAAATTCGTCCCCGGCCCCAAACGCGGGTTCCTTCCCAAAACCCCCTGACCCCACTCCTCGATCCCTCAGCCCTCCCAGACAAGCCGCCCCCGCCCCTCAACACCCGCGACAGCCCCCCTCCAGGCCTCTCCGCCCCCCCGGCCTGCCCCCGCCCCCACCTCGCGCACGGAGGCGCCGTCCGCGATGACGATCTCCTCCTTGTCCTTGGGGGTCTTCACGGTGACGCGGATGAGCGCCCCGCCAGGCCCTGCCTGGCCGTCCCCGCCGGGCCCGGGGCCGGGGCCGCCGCCACCGCCGCCACCACTCGGCTCCGCCATCTTCGCCGCCCGCCGCCAGCCGGGGCCACCGCCACCACAGAGAGGCGGGAGCGGCGCCACAGCACCTCCTCTCGCAGCGCCACAGCGCCCCCCGGCGGCGTGGAGGGACGACGACAGCGCGGGGAACAGGGTGGGGGGGACAGAGCGGAGCGGGGGCTCACAGGGCTGGGGGGGGCAGAGCGGGAGCGGAAAGAGGGGCCCAGAGCCTGGGGCAGGGCAGAGCGGGGAGAGGGTGCTGCCCGCAGGGCCCCACCACCCCACCCCAACGACCTCCCCTTTAACCGGCTCCATCCCCGATCCCCGCGGTGCCCACGCCTGCCCCGTGCTCCCTAGTGCTGTCGAGGTCTCCCTCTGGAGTCCCGGCGCCCTCGGGTCCCCCTCCCACGGGGACACCGGCGAGGCCCGGCCGGGACTACATCCCCCGGGATGCTCCGGGCGCGGCGCGGCCTGGTGACGGCGCGGCCCGGCCCGGCCCCACCCGCGGCCCGCGGTGCCGGCGGTGGCCATGCTGCGGCCCAAGGCCCTGACGCAGGTGCTCAGCCAGGCCAACACCGGCGGCGTCCAGAGCACGCTGTGAGTGCGGGGGGCGGCCGAGGGGCGGCTTTCCCCCGGCGGGTCCCGGGCGGTCCCTGAGGCGGGGTGACGCCACTGCGGGGGGATGCTTTCGCTGCCCGGGTGTGTTTTCCTTGTACTTGGCCCGGCAGATACTGCCCCTGTCACTGTCCCAAGGGATGCTGCCCCTGCTCGGAGGTGCCTCTGCCCTTGCTCCTGCCCCAGATTCTGTCCCTGCTCCTGCCTATGTCCCTGCACCTGTCCTTGCATCTCCCTGCATGCTGCCCCAGCCCCCGGAATGCTGCCTGCCCAAGGATGCTGCTTGTCTTTCCCCTCTCCGAGCTGCTCCTGTCCCTGGTCGGGGATTCTCCCTGCTCCTGCCCCAGGAATGCTGCCCCTGCCCAAAGATGCTGCCTGCCTTTCCCCTGCCCTCAGCCCCTGCTCCTGCCCCTGCCTGGGGTTGTTCCTTGCCCTTGCTCCTGCCCCAGATTCTGTCCCTGCTCCTTCCTGTGTCCCTTGCACCTCCCTGCGTGCTGCCCCTGTCCCTGCCCCAGGAATGCTGCCCCTGCCCAAAGATGCTGCCTGCCTTTCCCCTGCCCCCAGCCCCTGCTCCTGCCCCTGCCCAAAGATGCTGCCTGCCTTTCCCCTGCCCTCAGCCCCTGCTCCTGCCCCTGCCCGGGGATGCTGCCTGTCCCTGCCTGGGGAAGGTGAGGGGCCCTTCCAGGGGCAGCCGTGGGATTGAGGCCACACACCCTGCATGGTGCTGGGCTACAGATGGTGCTGGGCTACAGATGGTGCTGGGACTGTGTGCAGCCTGTGGGGCCGGGGCCTTGCACCATTCCTGATGTCTGGTGCCGGGATGCCTCGTGCACAGTGCAAGGGCCGGGCTCAGAGCTGGGGCTGTGCACAGTGTTTGCCCCCCAGGCTCATGCCCAGCCTGTGGCAGGTCCCACTGCTCCAACAGACAGAGCCACCAGGACCTGCACTGCCCTGCTCAGGCCTGGGGCCACTGCTGAGCTTTTTGGCTTTGAAACCCCCCCTCACCCCCTCCCAAACCCCTGCAGAGTGGAAGTGTCATGGGAGCAGTGCTTGGGGACTGGGTGGGTGGGTTCGCTCTGCCCCTAGTACTGAAAGGGGGTCTGGTGTTAGAGGCATCAGTTTGCCCTACCGTGTCCTTCCCAGGCTGCTGAACAACGAGGGCTCCTTGCTCGCCTACTCGGGTTATGGGGACACTGATGCCAGGGTCACCGCAGCCATCGCCAGCAACATCTGGGTTGCCTACGACAAGAATGGGCACCAGGCCTTCAATGAGGACAACCTCAAATTCATCCTCATGGACTGTATGGTATGTGGGGCTGGGGCCTGCCCTGCCCTCCCTGGGGACCTGGCTGTGGTGCCAGGACCCTGCTGGGGCTCCAGGCCAAGCTGGGGTGCAACGGGTGCTGTTTCTTCCTGGGCAGGAGGGGCGAGTGGCCATCACACGGGTAGCAAACCTGCTGCTCTGCATGTACGCCAAGGAGACGGTCGGATTTGGGATGCTGAAAGCCAAGGTAATGCTGGTGGGGGGTGGCCAGGGGGTCTGCGGGGCTGCATGCCTGCTTTGGTATGGGAAAGAGCTCTTGAAGGGGATTGGGATGGAAGGGCTGGAAGAAGCTGCTGTGCCTGGGACGCTCTTTGTACCTTGCAGAGACTCCTCTGCCCCCTGTGCCTGCCCAGGCACCACGTCACACCTTTTTAAGGTTCTAAACTGAAATACAAGCGACAATGAGCAGGTGGGCGGTGGGCACACAGGTTATAAAACCCACCTGAGCGTGGCTCGTGCCGTTCTCTGCTTGCAGGCACAGGCACTAGTCCAGTACCTGGAGGAGCCGCTCACGCAGGTGGCCGCATCGTGAGCATGCACTGGAGGGCTCTGAGTGCCACTGGGCTCAGGCACCATCACCATCACCAGCCTGGGTTGGGTGTGAGTGACCCCAGGAGCATCCCGGAGCTCTGGTGTGGTCTTAAAAATAAAGTGGTGGGAATACAAAAGCTGGGGTGGGGGGGCAATAAAAGTGTGTTTGATGCTTGTGTCCATTGCGTCTGTTGTTGGGGGAGCTGAGGGGTAACACGGTCCAGCTGGGCTGCAGGTGCCCGTTGCGCTGGGGAAAGACAAGAAGTTGCAAAGGAGCTGTCAAAGGAGAAGGGTTACAACAGAGTCGAGCCCCTGCACAGCCCTGCTGGTCGCACTGGGATAGCTGGGGGTTGTGGGGGCTCCTTCCCGTCCCAGTTTCCCTGGCTTTCACACGATGGCAGCAGAGGCGAGGGAACATCCGCAGCGGCGGGAGCCGGGCTGAGCGCGGGGTTCTGCTCCTGGCACGGCTGCCCTCGCTGCCGTTCCACCGCACAGTGCCCTGCTCTGCCCGCAGAGTGCCCCGCACAGTGCCCCGCTCTGCCCCGCTCTGCCCGCACAGTGCCCTGCTCTGCCCGCTCTGCCCGCACAGTGCCCCGCTCTGCCCCGCTCTGCCCGCACAGTGCCCGGCTCTGCCCGCTCTGCCCGCACAGTGCCCCGCTCTGCCCCGCTCTGCCCGCACAGTGCCCTGCTCTGCCCGCTCTGCCCGCACAGTGCCCCGCTCTGCCCCGCACAGTGTCCCGCTCTGCCCGCACAGTGCCCTGCTCTGCCCCGCTCCGCCCGCACAGTGCCCCGCTCTGCCCGCACAGTGCCCTGCTCTGCCCGCACAGTGCCCTGCTCTGCCCCGCTCTGCCCGCACAGTGCCCCGCTCTGCCCCGCTCTGCCCGCTCTGCCCGCACAGTGCCCCGCTCTGCCCGCTCTGCCCGCTCTGCCCCGCTCTGCCCGCACAGTGCCCCGCTCTGCCCCGCTCTGCCCCGCTCTGCCCGCACAGTGCCCCGCTCTGCCCGCACAGTGCCCCGCTCTGCCCCGCTCTGCCCGCACAGTGCCCCGCTCTGCCCGCACAGTGCCCCGCTCTGCCCCGCTCTGCCCCGCTCTGCCCGGCTCTGCCCCGCTCTGCCCGCACAGTGCCCCGCTCTGCCCCGCTCTGCCCGCACAGTGCCCCGCTCTGCCCGCTCTGCCCGGCTCTGCCCGCACAGTGCCCTGCTCTGCCCCGCTCTGCCCCGCTCTGCCCGCACAGTGCCCGCTCTGCCCCGCTCTGCCCGCACAGTGCCCCGCTCTGCCCCGCACAGTGCCCCGCTCTGCCCGCACAGTGCCCCGCTCTGCCCGCTCTGCCCGCACAGTGCCCCGCTCTGCCCGCACAGTGCCCTGCTCTGCCCCGCTCTGCCCGCACAGTGCCCCGCTCTGCCCGCACAGTGCCCCGCTCTGCCCGCTCTGCCCGCACAGTGCCCCGCTCTGCCCCGCTCTGCCCCGCTCTGCCCGCACAGTGCCCCGCTCTGCCCCGCTCTGCCCGCACAGTGCCCGGCTCTGCCCCGCTCTGCCCCGCTCTGCCCGCACAGTGCCCCGCTCTGCCCCGCTCTGCCCGCACAGTGCCCCGCTCTGCCCCGCTCTGCCCCGCTCTGCCCGCACAGTGCCCCGCTCTGCCCCGCTCTGCCCCGCTCTGCCCGCACAGTGCCCCGCTCTGCCCGCACAGTGCCCTGCTCTGCCCCGCTCTGCCCCGCTCTGCCCGCACAGTGCCCCGCTCTGCCCCGCTCTGCCCGCACAGTGCCCGGCTCTGCCCCGCTCTGCCCGCACAGTGCCCCGCTCTGCCCCGCTCTGCCCCGCACAGTGCCCTGCTCTGCCCGCACAGTGCCCCGCTCTGCCCGCTCTGCCTTTGCTGCCGGCGCCCCGCACGCTGCCCTGTTCTGGACCGGGCCCTGGCTCCTCCTCCAGCCGCCCCGTGACGGTCCCAGGGGTGACACTACCTGCCCAACCTGCGCTGCGACACCCAGTCCCACCCCTTGAGTCAACCGATCGCGCTGTCGCCAGCTCGGCCTCTCTGGCCGCCGCTGCTGTCCCCGACCCTCGACGCTCCCCTGGGCTCCCCGTCGGTCGGTGCCGCTCGCCCCCCGACAGAGAGGAACCTTCGGTGGCTCCGTCTCCTCCCTCGGCGCCTCCGGGAGCCCGGCCCGCCCCGCCGTCTGCTCCAGGCTTGGCAGCGGCCAGGAGGAAAGCCAGGGCGGCCCTGCCACGGCAGGCGGCAGCCGGGGCGACATGGGCAGCCCCGAGGAGGATTATAACTTTGTCTTCAAGGGTGAGTCTTGCGCTCGGTGTGAGACCCCCCTCACTTCCCCGAAAGGGGTGAAGCAGAAAGCCAGGAGCTGCCGGGAGGAAACGAGGGTGCCCTGCCCATTCCCCAGAGCGGCTGTGTCCCGGGCTGGGACGTTGTTGACTATCCCTGCAGCTGTGATGGGCACCGGGAGCTACGGAGGGTCAGGGGGCTGGGGAGCAGGCACTGACAACAGTGAGGACAGGGCTGGTGAGCAGCGCCAAGGTCCACAGAGAACCCGGGGAGATCCACCCCTCACCCCGAGGCTGCAGCTGGGCAGCGCCAGGCAAATTGCTGTTGCTGGATGGGGCGGCTGTAAAAGCTGGGGCTGAGTGTGAGAGACATGAATGCCATGAGAGCCTGTAACCTCCGAGAGCAGTGGGCATTGAAAAATCATTTGCTGCAGTTACCTGGGTGGTGGCACATGCAGAAAACACGGGGGTCAAATCTGACCTGGAGAAATGGAGGCACAGCCTCACACCTCCCTCGCTGAGCTCCTTGGGCCCACCTGGTCTCTGCCAGGTACTATTGGACTCTGCTGGAACTCAGTGCTCCCTTTGGGCAAGTGCAGACAGACAGGCTCTGCTGTGCCACCTGTCCAGGGTGCCCACTGCAGCAGGGCTCACCAACATCCTTGCCCTGCTCCTGCTGCCCAGATTCCAGTAGCTGTGACCCCCCTGAACAGCTCTGGGGCTGCACCAGCACTGGGGAGCACAGCTGGGCTCCCATGGAGACCCCCGTTTGCTGGTGGAGCAGCCACACTGGAGTTAAAACCCGCACAGCTGCCCAGCCTCTGTGACTTGTCTGGGGTCATCGGACAGCAAGCGATGCCCACGAAACCAGTGCTGGTAGCTGGGGCAGCCCAGTGGGACTTCTCCTTCCTTCCACAGTTGTCCTGATCGGGGAGTCCGGGGTGGGAAAAACAAACCTGCTCTCTCGTTTCACCCGCAACGAGTTCAACCACGACAGCCGCACCACCATTGGCGTGGAGTTCTCCACTCGCTCCATCCTGGTGGGAGACGCCGTGGTGAAGGCTCAGATCTGGGACACGGCTGGGCTGGAGCGGTACCGCGCCATCACCTCAGCGTAAGCCTGAAATCCCTGCTCCTCCTGGGACTGGGGTTCAGCCCCAGGGTGAGGGTGCTGCAGGGGGCGGTGGGTCTGGAGCATGGAATGATGGTGGGGTTCTGCCGTAGGTATTACCGGGGGGCTGTGGGCGCCCTGGTGGTGTTTGATATCACCAAGCACCAGACATACGATGTGGTGGACCGCTGGCTGAAGGAGCTCTACGACCATGCTGAGGCCAGCATCGTTGTCATGCTGGTGGGGAACAAGACCGACCTCACGCAGGCTCGAGAGGTGCCCATGGAAGAGGCAAAAATGTTTGCAGGTACAGGCTGGCACCCTGCCACAGGGCTGGGGGCTTGAGAACCTCCCCAAAAACATGGAGCTGCACCAGTGCAAGCACCTGAACATCTCTAAAGGTGCTCCAGATTGGAGCCATGTCCTCACTGGGATCTGCAGCATCTCAGGGAGCTCCTCTCTTTGCAGACAACAACGGGCTGCTGTTCGTTGAGACCTCGGCGCTGGACTCCACCAATGTTGAGGAAGCATTTGAGACCATCCTGAAGGGTACAGGCACTGGTGCCGTGGTGCAGCAGGGTCCCAGGGCATTGAGGGGTCCCTTTCCCAGGGATGCAGGGCTGGGCAGATGATGTGCAGCACTTCTCTCCCTGCTCCACTTGAGCTATATGGGGCTAGTTTCATGAGATCTCTTGTTGGTGTCTTTCTGGCTGCTTTGGTTTCCAGCCTTTGGTGCTGGGCGTTTCACTCCCCAAACCCGAAGCTTTGTTCCCACGGCCCCTGGGCATCCCTGGAGCCTCAGGGGCTGCTTCTCCCCCATAATCTCCAGTCTCCTTCCTGTTGTCCTGGGCTCATGACTTGGTGTCTGCAGCATCCTGCCAAACCGGCCGTGGGGACCTGGGGGGTCAAGGATGGAGCCCAAGAGCAGCTCTCCAGGAATGGCAGCCAGCAGCATCTGGGCAGTGAGGTGTGCCATGCTATGCTGAGCCATGCCAAAGCATGTGGGGCTATTCCATGCCATGCTGTGCACTGCAGTGCTGTGCTGAACCAGCCTGGCCCAGTGAGCTGCCAGCCCCAGCACAGGGTGAAGCACTAATCCCAGGTTGGGCAAGAGGAAATTGCCCAAGCACAGGGTGTTCCCCAAGTGCTGTAGAGATGCATCCTGTGGGAGCTGCTCGCTTGTCACCCCTCAAATCACCCCTCTGCAGCATAGAGGGGGAAGGAGAGGCACCGGCGTGCCGAGCTGCGGGCAAGCAGTGGGGGCTGCAGGCTTGAAGCTGTCCCTGCATCCCCAGGGGGGTCTTGGCTGACACACTTCTTCTTCGGCAGAAATCTTCTACAAAGTGCAGAAGCAGAAGCAGAGGAGCAGCCAAAGCAACACGGTGTCACTCGCCAGCGAGAACCCTGCGAGCACGGCCCCAGCGCAGGCGGAGAGGCGCCCGTGCTGCGTGGCCCTCTGAGCCCACCTGGGGAACCCCACAGCCCTGGGACACACCAGCTGGTGTCACCCTGCCTTGCACTGCCACCCCTGTCCTGGTGCAGTAGGGACCAGCAGCCTGGGCAGGGGCGAATTCTGCCATAAAGAGTGAGCAGCAGCAGCTCCCGGAGCTCTTCTCGGTTTCATTTTTGCTGGGCCCTGATTAGCATCATCACCACTGTCACGCACTGTGTCAGCCCTTCTGGAGCTTACAGGGCAAAAGGACCAGGACACCCCTGAGGCATCTCTGGGGAAGAAGGCAGGAGGTTCTGGGCAGGATCATGCCAGCAACAGGAGCCTCTCTGATTGCCTCTGGCCCTGGGGTTTCTCCTGTAGGGCCACCCTGCGCCGTGCACTGGGGATGTGGCTGATCAATAGATGTCTGTCCCACCAGGGACTGCTCTGGAGTTGAGCCAAGCCCTACGGTGTGAAGTGGCAGCACTCAGGCCTTGGCTGTCTCATCCCTAGACATCCCTATCCCATCCCTAGACAGGGGGCAGGTGTGGCAGCAGGACCAAGCAAAGGTGCCTGCTGTCTGCACAGCAGGACAGGCCTTGGCACAGGGCCCAGTGCCATGGGGCCAGGAGCAGCTCTGTGTCCAGCAGGGGCGTGACACAATCATTAAAGGACTTGTGAAATGCAGGTTTACTGAGCTGGAATTCCTGCGTGTTTGTGGTCGACGCCCTGGATCCCCACCTTCATAATGTGCTGAAGATCATGGCCTTTGAGGCAGCTCAGCTGGATTGCCACGGCTCCCCTGTGCCCCCTCCTACCCCAATAGCATGACCCACCCTGAAGCTAGGCTCATCCTGCACCCCCTCCCACCCTACTGCCGTGCTCCCCCCGTGCCCCCTCCCCGTGCAGCCTCTCCCAGTTCAGGTTTGAACTTTTATCAGTTCAATCGATGGCGCAGCCTCTGCCAGTTATCTGAAACCCCTCGGAAATGGGATCATTCCTGCTGGATTCTCCCTGCCTTTCCCTTCACACCAAGCCAGACGTGCCGGCCCCAGCTCCACGTCCCACCGACGGCTTTGCGTGGAGCGTGTGGCCATCACTGTCCCCATCGGGAGCGCGCACAGGTGGTGGGTGGCCTGTCCCTGCCGCCGTGCAGCATCCCTGCCCCCTTACCTGGCCCAGGTGAGCACACCTGAGCGCTGACGGGCAGCCCTGGCCGCCAATGGGTGTGGAGCAGGAAAGGCTGTGGCCACCAATGGGTGGCGGGGGGACAGCCCCAGCCAAGGCTGGGAAAGGCCCGGAAATCGCCGTGGGCTCAGTGGGAGTGGGGCTGCGGCGCTGGGCGAGATGCGGGGCAAGGACGATGAGTACGATTATCTCTTCAAAGGTGGGTGATGAACGTGCCTGTGCCCGGCCTCAGCCCGCTGCCCTCGGGGCTCCCACGCAGCACCCCCGGTGCGGGACTGGGAGCTCTGGGGCTCCTCCTGGGACCCAGCACTCGGGTCTCTGGACGGGGCAGGAGCGGAGCTTGTGGAGGTGTTCCACTGCGCTGGGAAGGAGGGTGGGTGCTGGTGAGGCTGGGCTTGGAGCGCTGCCCTGGTTGGAGGGTTTTGCTGGAGCTGGGCTGGTGCTTTGTGGTCCCGATGCTCATGAAATCAGCTGCGGGAGGAGCTGCAGCCCCGGCCGGAGCGCGCAGCGGAGCGGAGGGGTGGCTGTGGCCGTGGCAGGGCGCTGGTCCCGGGGGTGGTGGGGAAGGTTGGTCCGTGGGACTCTGTGGGTGTCGTGTCGGCCCCTGAGCACCCCTGGGTGCGGAGTAATCAACCCCAGGAGAGAACGCCGTGCTGGTCCCCGGCTGCAGTGGAGGGAGAGGATCCAGGGGATCCGGGCTTGTCCTTCCTGGTGCTGGTCATGCTCTGACCTCACTGCTGGGGAGCAGAGACAGGCTCTTGGAGACACAGCATTGGCGTTTCTGCCTGTGGGGAGAGCCCAGCACCCCCATCCCTGGGCATGCCAGGCTTCCCTGCGGTCTGCTGTGGCCAAAGCAGGTGCTGGGGAAGCAAAGGGACATCTTGGCAATGCCACAGCCTCCTGAGCCATGGAATCCAGGGTGTGAGCTCACCGGTGGGTGGCTGTGAGTCAGCCTACCCACACAGGCCTGCCTGCAAGGCCCCGGGTAATTCTAGCCACCGACAGGACGTAATTCCAGCCAGTAATGTGCTGGCAGCCCCGGGGTCCTTGCACACCTCCCGTGGCTGCTGCCCAGGAAAATCCTCCTCCCTGGAGTCAGTCTGGGATCTGGCGTGGAGGAAATTCTGCTGCTGAGTGGTGCCTTGAGCCCGATGCCCAGGGATTTTGGGAAGGAATTCTTGGCTCTAAGGGTGGTAAGGCCCTGACACAGAGTGCCCAGAGGAACCCATCCCTGGAAGTGTTCAAGGCCAGGTTGTATGGGGCTTGGAGCAATGTGGTCTAGTGAACCAAGGGGTGAAACAAGATGGGCTTTATGGTCCCACCCACCCAAATCATTTTGTGATGCTGTGGAGAAGCTGCCCTTCCCTCATTTGCTGGCTATCCTGGCTCCAGGCGCCTTCCAGCTCCCCTCAGTGATTCTAGAGAGCTGTTTCACTTACTGCTGGGCTTCCTGGTGCCAGGCTGTTTGCTGTCTGCCCTGCACTCAGGGTTTTGGCTGCACTGTTTCAGGCTTTGCACCCTGCAGGGAAGCCAAGCCCACGAGCTGGGGCTGGTGGGAAGGGGTTATCCACAACATGGAGCAACCTCCTTGCAGGATGGTAGCTGCTGAGCCTTGACTGAGTGTAACTCTGCCTAGCTGAGGCTCCTGCAGTGTGTGGCATCCCAGTGGGCCCCTTGCTGGTGCTGCTGCTCCTGTGTCCTCCCCACCGTGGTCACTGGATGGTCGTGACCTCAGCCCTGCTGGTGTCCAACCCTGGTGGGGGAGACATGTCCCACAGGTGGGTGAAAGTGAAGTGTCACGTGGAGGATGATCAGGATCTGCCGTGAGGGAATTGAAAATAACTTAGAAAATAAAACCAAAAACTTGTTGAGTCATAAACTCAACAAACTTGACAGGGGAGGTGTGTGATAAAGCTCCCCAGAGCCTGTTTCACCAGGTTTTACAGGAACCAGCCAGATCTGGGACAGGCAGAAAATGCATTTAACCCACACCCAGGAACTTCCCAGCTGATGGGCTGGACCAGCAGCAGCAGAGGAGGATGCTTCCTTTCTAACCATGTCTTTAAGTCCTCCAGTGTGCCTTCAGGGTTGGAGGGCACACAGGGATGGCAAGAGGAGCCCTAGCTCTGCCTGGCCTCTGGCCTGGCTCTCCCTGCACAGGTCCTGACCTTGGTTTTCTGGCTGTTTCAGGTACATCAGTGCATATGGTGCTTTCCCATCCCCAGGGACAGAAACTTGTGGCAACTTCCCCGTGATGGCAGGGATTTTCTCCAGGGGTGTTTATTTATAGGCAGCAGTGATGGAGCTAAGAGGAGTGGAGGCAGCTGGTCCTGCTCTGCTTCACCCCTCACCTGTCAGCTTCTCCTGGATGAGATGGGGTCTGGCTGGTGGGGGCAGGTGGGGAGGTTCCCATCCCTGGCAGGGTCTGGGGTGGGTGCCTGGGGGAGCTGACCCTGTGTTTGTGCCCCCCCAGTTGTGCTCATCGGGGACTCGGGGGTGGGGAAGAGCAACCTGCTCTCGCGCTTCACCCGCAACGAGTTCAACCTGGAGAGCAAGAGCACCATCGGGGTGGAGTTTGCCACCAGGAGCATCCAGGTGGACAACAAGACGGTGAAGGCTCAGATCTGGGACACGGCCGGGCAGGAGCGGTACCGGGCCATCACCTCAGCGTGAGTTCCCTTGCTCTCAACCTGGGGCCTGTGGGAGTCCAGGGCATTCCTTTGGATACCCTGGACAGGCAGAAACCTGTACAGGGGGGTTGGAAACCTGTACAGGGGGGTCTGGGATCTGTACAGGGGGGTTGGAGACCCTGGCACAGAGCCCAGGAAGACACTGGCTTTGACTTTAGTCCATGGGAAAAAGCTTTCAACACTGAGAGAGGAATCACAAGCTACAAAAGTGTGATAGAGAATGGTGTAGTTTGTCACATTTGGGTTTTTAGAATAGGGGTGAATGGGGATGAGATGGGGGATTCTGGGCAGTGCCCTGGGGTCTTCTTCTTCATCTCCATCTTCTGCTGTGACGGTGGCACAAAGTAGCTTTGAGGAGATTGGGTCAGAGTAGAAATGACCTGTTTAGTACAGATTGTAGATATTGGAGTGTAATTGTAAATAATTGATACGTAATAATTGGTATAAGAGATGATGAGCCTCCATCAGAGGAGGAGTCTTTACCTGATGCCCGAGCTGCAGAGACCTTGGCCAGGCACAGAGTGAAAGAAAACAAATAATAAACAACACAAACAACCTTGAAAACTGAGAATCTGAAGACTCTGTTTTGTTCCTGCATCTGGCTGAGGGGCTTTTCAGAGGTCAAAGGACTCTAAACCACCCGAATCTGGGGAAACCAGCCAACCCCAAGAGGGGCCCTGCTGTGACCGTGTCCCCTCCCTGTCTGTCCCCAGGTACTACCGGGGGGCAGTGGGAGCTCTGCTGGTCTATGACATTGCCAAGTACCTGACGTATGAGAATGCTGAGCGCTGGCTGAAGGAGCTGCAGGACCACGCTGACGCCAACATTGTCATCATGCTGGTGGGCAACAAGAGTGACCTGCGGCACCTGCGGGCTGTGCCCACCGACGAGGCCAGGAGCTTTGCAGGTATCTATCTTCCCCCATCCTGTCCTGGCCAGGAGCTTTGCCCCCCATCCTGTCCTGGCCAGGAGCTTTGCAGGTATCTATCTTCCCCCATCCTGTCCTGGCCAGGAGCTTTGCCCCCCATCCTGTCCTGGCCAGGAGCTTTGCAGGTATCTATCTTCCCCCATCCTGTCCTGGCCAGGAGCTTTGCAGGTATCTATCTTCCCCCATCCTGTCCTGGCCAGGAGCTTTGACCCCATCCTGTCCTGGCCAGGAGCTTTGCCCCTCATCCTGTCCTTGCCAGGAGCTTTGCAGGTATCTTCCCCCATCCTGTCCAGTCCCATCCCATCTGGAGCTCCTGGCACTCACCTGAGCTCACACTGTTCTTGCAGAGAAGAACGGGCTGTCCTTCCTTGAGACGTCTGCTCTGGATTCCACCAATGTGGAGACAGCTTTCCACAACATCCTCTCGGGTAAGGGGCAACCAGGAAAGGGAGGGGCAGGAAAAGAGATGGCTTTGGATATTGTGTCTTCTCAGGACACCCTTGGGGGCCTGGTTGTACTGGGTGGGATCTGGGTTGGAATCCTGCTCCCCTGGGTGGGGAAAGGTGGCCATTTGCACCCCTGGAATTGTGTGTTTGTGGAGGGAGCAGATCCCCCACTGAAATACTCACCTAAAAATCTTTTTCCCTTCCCCTCTCTCTCTGCTGGCAGAGATCTACCGCATCGTGTCGCAGAGGCAGATCACTGGGCAGCCGGAGTCAGAGTTTGGCCCCTCCACCACCATTGAGCCCATCCGGGTGCTGCCCACGCAGCAGGAGAGCCGGCAGGTGCCCTGCTGCCAGAACATCTGAGCCCCTGGGGTGCCCCCACCTTGACCCCCCCAGCACCCAGCACACGGTGGCATCCTGTGTCTCACCCTCTGCCTCTCCCCGCTGCAGCTTCCTGAGCAGGGCAGGCTGGCTGCTGCTGTTGTGTGCACCCTCGTCCTGCCTGTGTGCTGCTGTGTTTATGTAGGACCAACAAAAACAGGGGGAGGCGAAGCCATCAGGGTGTCTCCCCTCTCTCCCCAAGGTTGGAGGCATGCCATCCCCTGTGTCCCTGCTCCCTTCAGCCCTGCAGGGTGCACAGTTGTTGGGTGGGTGACTGGGTGGCACTGAACAAGCCCAAACGTGGCGAGTCCCTGTTTGGTGACGCCCTGTGGGGATGGGTGTGGAGGGGGGACACTGGGTGCATCCTTCTCCTGCCTGGTGAAACCAGCAGTGATGTGGCTGGTTGTGCCCAGCCCTGTCCCTGCGGCACTGAGAGCTGGGAGTGCCTCTGGGTGCTGCTGGGACGCTGTCCAGGGTGGGGTGTGGGGGTGACAGTGTTTTTGTGTGGTGGCCCCCTCCCTGTGGCATGAGCCCAGCAAAGGGAAAAGCTGTGACTCTTCCATGGAAAGAGATGGGAGCAGGGGCTGGAGAGCCCTGGCCTTTGGGAAGCCCAAGGAAGGGACAAGGGGGGACCAGGGATTTGGGGGGCTGGAGGGTGAGGGGAGGGATGAGGACCCCTCAGCTCCAGCAGCAAGGACCCCCTGGCATGGCTTGGCTCTTCCCTGCTTGAGTGTTTGGCCACTGTGGCTGGTGGCTGCATGGCCCAGCCTGGGGACATGCCACCACTGGATGGAGTGTCTGCTACATCAGAGGGATGGCAGTGGCCTTGCCCCTGCCTGGGGAACAGTGGCCACCTTCCAGGGTGGGCATCACCCAAGCTGCTGGGACAGACTGTGCTGAGCCCTGTGCTACTGTCAGGGGTGATTGGCAGGTGTCAATCAAGAGGGGTGCAGGTGGGAAACCCTGAACCATTGACCCAGCACTGGGAGTGTGCCCCCTGTCACAGTGAGGGGTTTTGGGGGATCTCCTTCTCTCCACAGCTGCCCCCCTCTCACTTGGCTGTGCCAGTAGGATCTGGGCCAGCCTTCCCCCTTGGGGCATGATTTCTCAATGAAACAGAAATTGAGGCAAAATCCCCAAATAAAGCTGCTGTTGAAGCCTTTCTCCCTCTGCCAGGTCTTTCCTTCAGGCAGGAGCAGTGCCAGCCCCACGTGGGGCAGCTGGGAAGCATCCGCAGGTAATGAAGTGTGAGGAGGAGGAGGCTTGGGAGGAAGGTATGATTGTAGGCTGGGCAAGGGGGTGTCCTGCTGGGAGGCCAGAGGGGAGAGCTAGAAGGATTAGAAGAGCAGGTGGGATCCTGCTGCTGGCACAGGGGCAGGGCAGGGATGCACAAATTGGGTGCAGAAGTGGCCGCACCCTATGGGTGCCCCTTTTTATCCACCCCTGGCAGCACCTTAACCTTGGCTCCAGCACTGTGTCCCTACACCCTCCCCTCCAGAGGCAGCCTCATCCCTGAGCTGGCCAGACCCATCCTCTCTCACACCCCTGTGGGTGTGACTACAGCTGGGGGCTGTCCCCAGGTGAGTGGTGGCCACTGCCCTACAAGGCTGCGCTTTACCCCGTGCCCACCTCAGCTGGCAAAGCCCTGGCAGCACGCAGACCAGCTGGAGCTGCCAAGCACCACCTCCTCCCACACCATCTGCCCACACCGAAGCACGGTGCCAAGAGGTGATGTCAGCCCCACCGGCTGGAGAGGTGGATGCTGCTCCACAAAGGGCCAGGGCTGAGCCAAGTGTCCCCTGGGCCTCCCTGCCCTTGCACGTGCCATCAGCCAGGCACTGGCATGGACACGCAGGGTGATGAGTTCATTTGAGACTCATGGAGACACCCCTGGGCTGGGCAACTCAGTTTTGTTCCGGGCTTTCCAGTTTTCAGATGTTCTCTGCTGGGCTGAAGAAGTGGGAAGGGTGAAATGTGGCTCACAGATGTGGGACTCGCTAGCACCAGCACTGGGAGAAAGCAGCTGCCTCAGGAGGCTCATGGTCTCACAAGTGCTTTCATGAACCCCCAGAGGTGCTGCCAAAAGCACGGGGCTGCTGGGAGATGCAGGAGGGGTGGCAGAGGGAGGCCCAGCCCCACTGCCCAGGAACTCATCCCAGCAGGGCCTTGTTCCCAACCACTGCTCCCAGCCATTCCTGAAGTGTGAACAGACACAAACCAAGAGCAGATACCAAGTTTCTTAAGTAATAATACTTTAATAAAATTAAGTTCTTAATGTAATTTAGCACATTTAATACATTAACCCTTTCCCTTCTTTGTTTTCTACAAGTTGTGCAACATCATTATTTTAATTTTATTTTATTTTAATTTTTTTTTTTCCTTCTCCCATTATACTATATGCCTCAAAAACTCAGACAACAAGCCTAACTCTACTTCTATGTTCGGTTATATCTCTCTCTCTCTCTCTTCGGCCTTTATTTTTTTGTGTAATGCCAGAGAGATGAAAATACCTGGATGGAACATGTGATCGGTTTCCAATAGTAACAATCCCGACTACAGGTTTCCTATGATGTTTAAAAGAAAAGAGGAAAGAAAAAACAAAAAAAAAACAAAAACAAGCTAACACAAAATAACAGGGAATGGACTCGGAATGGAAGGGCCACACGGCATCGCTGGCAAGGGCCAGCTGGCTCAGCACGAGGTGGGAGGATCGTGGAGCAGGACCATGCAAGCAGTGCCCAGGCCCGAGGGAAAGTGGATACACACAAACTCGTACCTTAGTCTGAAGCGAGGATGAGAGGAAGCACAGGTGATGCTGTGCAAGCAAAGCATGAAGGGCTGGGGAGGGCTGTGCTGCCCTGGGTATCAGCGAGGTCAGCTGCTGCGGGGACCCCGTGGCGTGGGTTTCGTTTTAGTGTGAGAAATCCCCCTGGAGCTGGCCTGCCAGAGTCCCAGCAGCAGCAAGCTGGAGCCTGCATCTCTTTGATAGCAGGGCAGAGCCGGAGGAAGTCCTCTGCAGCCCACAGGCTCCCCGACTTCGAAGTCGGATGCCTGGGGGCTGCTCTGGGCATCCCTGGGGATTTCCTTGGCTTGCCTGGGGCTGGGATCAGAGCTGGCTCTGCAGCAGTTGCCAGGCCTGCCAGTCTGGGATCTGCCAGCCCTCGTGCCCATTGCCTTTCATGTTTGCTTAACACTACTTTCTAACTCAGGAGCAAATCCCATACCGCAAAAGAAGATCCAGCCCCTGGTCTTTTTCCCACCCCCCCCTTTTTTTTTAATGATTATCTTGAACGGAACTCATAAAGAAAAAGGAAAAAAGAATGCTTATGGTTTCACAGATAAGCAAAACAGCCTGTGACCACGTCTTGTGTCCCAGCTTCTGGGAGCCAAGAGCAGATCTCAACGGCCACACCACACTGCTACATCTCAGCGCTCCATTTCTCTGCAAGTTGTTTCAAAAGCATCATCATAAGCCCAGAAAGCACATCCTGCTGTCAGCAACCCGGTGCCACCATTGGAGGGGGAATTCATTTTCACACAGACAGTAGTGGAACTACTCCAGGTTTTACATTAGTGTCACTTTACTGGGGGTGACTTTCAATTTGCTCCATTAGCAGCCCTGAAGCCACGCTGGAGCAGATCCAGCAGGGATGCCGCAGCCTGCCAGGGCTGCAGTGACTCCAGATTCCAGTAGAGTAACCCACTGGAATGGGGGAGTCACACGGGAGGGAGGCAGGAGCTGCCCAACCTCTGCTGGCACGGCACAGACAAACCAGAGCTGCCAATTCCAGCTGAATTTTTCACTGGGCTGACCGACAGCAGAACGTGACTTCAAGTTTCTACAGGATGTGAAAACCCACACTAAAACACACAGAGATTCCTCCCTATAACATCCTAGAAAGGGTTTTGGAAGAACCAGCCCACGCTGGCTCTGCTGCCACCAAGGAGGCCTCGCTGGGGCTCGGCAGAGGTGGGATGGGACCCACCATCCATACACAAGTGATAAAGTGCATCCACTCTCCAGTCCAGGGCACCACTGTACAATGTCCATCACTGACGCTTACTTCAAGTATCAAATGAAAAAAATAAAATAAAAAAATGAGGTAAAACGAAACTGAAAGAGCAAACAGGCCGCCTCGCCACCCCCACAGGGAAGGACCAGGCGCTTGATTCCACCGAGCATGAACCCTCCTGGAAGTGCAGGAGACGTCGTGCCCCGCTTCCCGAAACACCCCGGCCTGCCAGGAGGGGCTCCCGGGGAGGGGTCTCAGATTCACAGTGCTATTTATACGCAGAAACCGAATGACGACTGTCCTCATTCCTGTCCTGACCTATTGCATGGCTTTGCTGAGTGATGAATGCTGGTAAAAGGCTGCCCCAGCCCCCCAAAGGCAGGCGCCGTCAGGGAGCAAAGGGGCGGCCACCGCGCTTCTCAAAGGCATCTGTGTGGATGCTCCCGAGCTGCAGGAGATCCGTGGGTTTTGCTACGGCTGAGCCACGACACAGAGAGGAGCAAAAGGCTAAAACCCAGAGGGAACCAACTTCCAAGGGTGTTTTCTTTGTGGCACTCGGCTGTGCTTAATGGCAACGTTGCCTCTTGGGTGTTTCTTTCCCAGTTCTCTCCTTTAAGCAGAGATTTGGGTGCGGTGAAAAAGCATCACCAGTACTCCAGAGAGAAGTGTTGGCCTGTCTCTGGAATGGATGGAGCTGCTGGCAGGGGCATGGGCCATGTCCTGCCCCAGTGCTGGCACCAGGGCTGTCTTGCCCTGCCCTGCAGTGCTCAGAGTGGCTCTGCCATCGCAGTACCCCCTGTGTGCTGCTGGCTCAAGGAGCCCTTGCTCCTGCTTTTGGCACTGCAGGGGCTCAGGGTCCATCCAGAGCACAACACGCTGTGCTGGCTAAGAACGGCCTTCAGCCTCCTCCGTGCTCCTGCAGCCAAAAACCAGGCACGTGCCATGAGTGTCACTGTCCCCCGAGCAGGACAGCACCGGGGCAGCTGTGGGGAAGCAAAGCTGGGGGATCAGAGATGCCATGGCCCATCACGGCTGCAAGAATGATGCCAGCAGGGGCTTTTCCCAACATCTCACCCGCAGCTCCACTGCTCAAAAAGCTGATGTTTGGAGGGCCAAGCAAAGAAACACCCAACGAAGCAAATCTCCTGGAAGATGCCACGTGCGAAGCGAGCGAGCTCACCCCGAGGCGCGCGGCGTCTCCCGGCGCGGTGCAGCCGGGGTGAGAGAGAACCAAGAAAAAGAAAGAAAACAAACAAAGAGGGAACAAAGCAACCCTAATGCCCTGGCCCTGCCCAGTGCGAGGGCAGAGCCTCTGCCCGGCACCTCGCTGCCTTCGAGCTCTGTCTGTCACCTTACAGAGGGGAGATCACCCAATCGTCCTTTCCTTCTCCTTCCCACCTGGGATGGTCCCACCTGCCCACCCAGGGATCTTCTCACACCTTTGGTGCTTGGAGAAGTTCAAAAACCAAGAACAGCCCAAGGAAAGTAACAGCAACTTTGAACATCTTTCTGCAATTTCCTGCTCCAAGCCCAAGGCTGGAAGTCAGAATAAGGCAAAAATGAATGGCCTAAAACTTCCTTATTTTGTTCCATGACTAGCCAAATCTGTCTATTTTTTATTAAAAAAGCAACATAAACCCCCAAACTTATCTTTTTAAAAAAATACATATTATTAGGTCCCTTTTTTTTTTTTTCTTTTTTTTCCCCTCTATAAAAATAACTTCAGGACTTTGATTGACAGAAGGTACCAATTGGTGGTCGTTATTTTGTTAGGCTTTCAGTCATTTATTTGTTTGCTTCAGAAAAATAGTACCAAAAAAAGATGGAATTCCTGGGGAAGTTAACAATGATCATGTTCACAAGTTTATTTTACATTCTGCTCTGTCTGGGATCACTTGGATCTACTATAGATTAAACAATATGGATAGCATCTACTATTTGAACTAGTTAATTTTTTTTTTAATCTTTACTCTAGGATTATATGAAATAAATTTGAGTGTTTATTATTATTATTATTAACATTTTTTTTTTAATACCCATCAATGCAAACCTTCTTTTTTTTTTTTTCTTCTCATTTTTGGTTAAAAACAAACGAACAAACAGAAAAAAAAAAATCTTATTTTAAAATGCTTCTTTGAAAGGCAACAGAGCAGAAGCATCACCCCGTTCTTCCTGCTGCTTTGGGAGGGGGAGCGGGGCACGGGCTGGATTCGGGGTGGGAGGGGGACAGAATTCCCCCACTCCCCAGCCCACAGGGAGGTCATGGCTGCTCAACACATCCCTAAAGCAGCTGCTGGGACAAGATCCTGTGAAACACTTCAGGATGTGCTGGAGCCAAGCGCAGGCTGAAGTGCTTCCCTGGATTCAGGGGAGCTGGGAACCCAAGGGGGGCACTCGCTCCCATTGCTCTGGCTGTCCCTGCCATTGGTGTCCCGCAGGAGCTGTGCCCACCCTGCCTTGGGGGAGCACACGGGGTGTCCTGCTGCCCACCTAGGATGGGCTGGAGCTGCTGGCAGCTCTGTGTGAGCTCAGCCCCTGGCTGCTCAAAGCACCACGACAAGCCCACGGCTCTGGTGTGGCACAAGCTCCAAAGGAATGACCACGGATGTTCTCAAGGTCATGCCTGGCCTGAACACTGGGACCAAACCCTCCCGTGTCCCTGCAACACGTCCAGCACAGGAAGAGACGGAGCCAAAGCCTAAAGGGAGGCACCAGTGAGCACCCAGAGGGTCTCCAGAGCCCCCCACAAGTGTGTCTGTGCCAGTGGTGGCCGTCAGTCCGGCCTGGCAAGGCTGTGGAAAGAACCACAAATCCCCACATTACACTGGGCTCTCTGCAAGCAGATCAAGGACAAAACTCCTCTGGCTCCCTGGGATGGGATCAGGCTGGCAGTGCTGGCAACAAGGAGGAGGAGGAGGGCAGGGAGGGCAGTGCCAGCTTTGCCTGAGGAGCACCCAGCTCTCCACAAGGCCCTGCCCCAGGGAACCACAGCAGGAGCAAACTCTGCTCAGGTGGGGTTGGACCCTGGGCTGCTCAGGGTGCCCGGGAAGGGCTGTGCCACAGCAGGGCCAGGGATTGCCAGAGCCAGCAGGAGGTGATGCCACCCAGAGACTGCCCCAGAGCCAGCCTCCAGCCAAAGTCCACCCAGATGCTGACCAAGGGGACTCCCAGATGGAGAAGCCACAGGATGGGAGCACAGGCTTGGGTTTATAGTGGTTTTTCTCTTTTACGTCTCTGCTTTTAATTACCTTTTTTTTTTCCTCCTTTTTTATTCCTTTTTTTTCCTATTTTTTTTTTTGTTTAATTACATCCAACTGTGTTAATTTCTTATTTGTGGAAAGGGCTATCTGCACCATAACTATCACCTTTACATACACACACGCACACACGAAAAAGGAAACATATATTAAAAACACTTTTTAAGCAATACTCTGGATACAAATGTATTTTTTAACCTACATATATTCTAAACCTTCTAAACTTTTAAGGATCACTTTATCATAAAATAAAATATCCTTTTTTCTTATAATAAATTACCTAATAAAAAGTATTTTTATTAGCCCAGTTCCTTGCTACATTTACATGTAATAAATGCATTTATTAAAATAGAATATTAAATTATAAAGAAATGTTCTAATTTTAAAATCTTAATCTTTTTTTCCCTCCTCTCTCTCTCTTTAAAAAACACCAGGAAATGCATCAAAATAAATCCTTCAAACACCAAACAAAACAGGTTGGAGTATTTTGATTTCAGAGGTTAACAACATTAACAGTCTGAGCCTTTGTATGTATGAAGATCATTATTTTTTTAAGAAAGAAAGAAAAGAGAAAAAAATAATAGATATCCCTCCAGCTGAAAAATACTTTTGCAAATGGGAGCTAGGACAAGATATTTTTTATAGTATCTCCTCATTAACTATAAATCCAATTTTGGTTCTCTTTTTTTTTTTTTTTTTCTTTCTTTTGTTATGCATTATAATACACACTATTCTCTATATAATTTATGTCGATGAGGATGACATCACAGCACGGTATCACTTTATCCCTCCCTTTCCCTTTGTTATGTTTTGTCACCCGCTCCCCTGCACCCATCCCTCGGCCAGGAGTTGCTGGAGACGCAATTTTGGGGGACGTGGCACCATCCCCACACCTCTCTGCCCTGCTCACATCTCCCCACCCTGCCAGGACCGGGGAGCCCTGGCTCCCACAGCCCCGAACACGGCTCGGCTCTGCCTGGGAGGTCACATCCACAAGGAGGGGTGGCAGGATGAGTCCCCAACCCAGCACGGCCCCCAAGCCCCCGGATTCTCAGCCGGTGCCGAAATTTGGCAAAGCACGCGTGGGGAATCCCAGCGCTGAACTGTTCCCCCCACCAAGAGTGGGGCTGATCCTGCTGGGAGCTGGGGCACGTCCTGCCAGCAGCTCAGCACCTTCTGGGGTGGCTCAGCACCTTCCAGGGTGGCTCAGCACCTTCCAGGGCAGCTCTGCTCTGGCTACCCCGGCCTTTGGGCACCTGCCCTTGGTGCCACCGCCTGCGCCCTCGTGTCACTGCCTGGCCAAAGATCACCACCACCGGCACTCCCACGGCACAGCACGGCACGGCACGGGTCACCTCGGTCCCCACCCTGCCTCCAGCATCCCCAAGGGCTGATGCAAACCCTGAGGAGCTCCCCACTCCCCAGCCGGGCCGAGGGGAACCCAGCGGCTCCCCTTTGGTGGGGTGCCCGTGTCCTGGTGTCGCTCCCACCCCGCTTTTGGTGATTTTTGCAGGTCTCACAGACCTGGCTTCCCCACAAAGGGTCTTGCTGCTCTCTCCTAACCCAGAGGAAGACCCGGTTGGGTGTGTTGGGTGCCGGTTCCACCTGCCTCCCTCCAGCCCAGGCACAAGTGGGGTGTCCCCATCGAGGGCGCGATCCCTGGGAGGGATCTGAAGCCAGAGGGGTTCAGCCCAGCTGGTTCACACTGCACCAAAGGGTCACCAAGGGCATCCTGGTAGTGGGAGGGAAGGGGAGAAATGCAAGGACCGGGCGCTGCAGAAAAGGGATGGGTGCAGGAGGAGGGGGGCTGTCTTTAGTTATACGTTATTGCTGGTGAATTAGACCAACAAGTCATTTTTAGTCACCTATCAAGGAAGATACAAGTCAGAGCAAATAGTTAAGGTCATGGGCATTTTTCTTGTTTTTTGTTTTTATTTTTTTTTTTTTTTAAAGATTTTAATATATATACATATATTTAAAAAGAGAGAAAAAAAAAAAAAAATTACGCAAATTTTGTTGTTTAAGCCCCACAACCGGGCTCCCCATGGATGCCAACAGGCAGGGCCAGGGCTGCCCCTCTCCGGGTGCCCCCTGGGGCCAGGGAGAGGCCCGAGCCTCCCGAGTTCCCTGCAGCCTCCGCTGGAGGCAGAGGTAGCTCTCGGTGCATTTACAGCGCCTGTTTTTTTTTCTTTCTTCCAAAGTTGCTACATCAAAATATGGAGTCGGTGGGGGTGGGTACAGAGGGAAGCAGGGGACAGGGGGAAAAAAATCAAAATAAAACAGGGGCCGAAATACTTCAATTCATTTTAAACTAGAACTGCTACATCAAGCTTTTTTTTTTAATATATATGTATATGTATATGTATATATATATGTGTATATATATATATATATATATAAAGGTTATTGGAACTGAAGATTTTATTAAAGGCCAACTTGGAGACTTGAGTAGGAACCTCATCTGCAGAGAGGGGCAGCCCCCCCCAGGACAGCCCCACTCCGGGCTCCCAACAGCAAGCATTGGACGTTTGTTTGGGTCATGATTCTCTTTTTTTTTTTTTTTTTTTTTTTCCCTTCTTTGCGTTTTGTTTTTTTGTTTTTTTTTTTTAAAGAAAGGGGGTTCGTTTTTTTTTCTCTTACATTTTTTCAGCATGCAGGAGGCTTTTACATCGTTTTTCGCTCGTTAAGGTGAGGGAGGAGATACAAGGAGCAGAGGTGAGCCCCCTGTACCTTCCCCACTCCCCACTCCCTACAGTCAGTGCTAGAACAGGTTCCCCCCACCCCCAGGGTCCCCAACACAGGGGTCTCCTTTTCCCCCCCCCCTCCCCACTCCCACCCCACCTCTTCTTCACAACCTGGCATCGAAATAAAGACATTGATCAAGAACTTGCTCACATTACCACGAACAGACTCCACTCAGCCAAGAACGAACTACTCACTCACTAACACAGCTCAGCCCCTCCGGCACCGACACCGACACCGACACCGACACCTCTGAACGCCCCTCGGAAGGGTGGCTGATCCCCCCCTGCCCGCCCCCCCGCCCCACCCCCAAGCTCGTGCTCCAACCACTCTTCCTACATCAGTGGGAGAATTTTTTTTGCGCAATGAACGGATAAAAAACACAACCCTTGGGGGGGGTGGGGAGGGCAGGAGGTGATGGAGAAGGTGGCGCTGGGGTGGGGAGAGGTTCCCAGAGAACAGGAATGTCCCCCTCTCCCTTCCCTTCCCTTCCCTCAAGTGGGACCAAACTGAGGCCAGATTTTGAATGAGAACTGGGTCAGTTTTAGGAAGGATGTGGCCAAGTGCTGGTCGGGGAGCCAAAGCTTTTGCTGAGGCCGTGCTGCCATGAGGAGGGACAGCTGTGCCTCAGGACAATGCCAGGACATTGAGAGCATCCCAGAGCAGCCCAGAGCAGCCCAGAGCAGCCCAGCCCTCCATCACCCTCCAGCCCCCACCCCGCTGGCTCCAAACCACGGCGCCTTTCCCCCAGGAAGTGCTCCCATCCCAACCCGGTCCTGCTGCAGGGCCAGGACAACGGCACGGCCAGGGATTTCTTAGAGCTTTGGGGAGGAGGGGAGTACCAGTTCTGCCTGACAAGTGTCCCCTTAGGACGGCATTGTTAACTTTTGTCTTCGCTTTTTCCAAAACATCAGCATCTACTACAGCCTGGGAACATTGTCCACCCCTCCAATCTCTACTTCTTGCCCCTACGGAATATATTACTGTTGATGCATAACAGTGGAGGCATCCCATCATCCCACCATCACATTTCAAACCCCTCCAACTGGTATCTGAAGATCAAAAAGTGGATTATTTATCAGCTCAGAGCACCAGCACCGCCTGCCCCAGCACAGTGAGCTCAGCCCTGGCAGTGACTGAGGGCCTGAGCCCACTGTGCCAGGGCACAGACAGCAACTGGGAGCAAGCAGCAGCAAACTGAGCAGAAGAGAGGATGTTCTCAGGAACATTATTACGATGAAAATAAAGTCTCCTGTAACTGAAGGGAATAAAAAAAATCTCAAGGTGATTTTTTTTTTTGTTTGGTCGGTTGGTTTGTTTCAGTTAGAACTGCCTCTGCCAAGTTGTGAAACTCGTCGGTTCAGTTCTAAATCAGGGTCCAGGATCTGTGAGCAGAAGTTGAGGGGTAGGAAATGGGGAAGCGGTGGTAGTGGGAGCAAAATTATATATATGGGTTTATATACACACATATATATATATATAGGTGCTTGATTAATTAAGTGCCTATATATATATATACACACATATATTTATAGCTGGGTGTACTGGTACTCAATAGGTCAATCCAACACATTTTTACCATCACAGCATTTTGGCATCCACAGACCAGCTGAACAAACCTGATGGAGTGAAGGTGCTGGCCTGCACCTTGCATGCGTTGGCATGGGAGCCAGATCTGAAGCCCATCGTCTCCCACTTCCCAATGGTTTTAAAGTATCTCACTTAACAAAATCAGGAGTCTTGAAATTATTAAAGGATGGTCAACAAGGCAATTTTTTTTTTTTTGTTCTGTTTCGTTCTGAAAAAAATATAATATATAAAAGTGGCCAACCTCAGGAAGATCCAGGAAAAGGACAGCTGAAGAGGTTTTGGTCCATAAAGAAATACTTTTTTCTTCTTTTTTGCTTTTTTTGTTTTTTGTTTTTTTTTTTTTTCCCCCCCACTCGGTTTGGGTAACAAAAGTTTTGGTCCGGTTTAAAAACGACGACAACAAAATTATCTCTATAAACTCGGGGTTTTGTTTTTTTTTTTGCTCTCTGTTGGGATGCATGTTGGTTTCATATGGGCTCATTGCCTGTATTGCATGATCGTCTCTCTTAGGTTTTGGTGCAATAGGTATATATATTTAAAAAAAAAAAAAAAAAAAAAAGAAAAGCACAACGTTCTGTGTGTATGTGTGGTGTGTGTAGCTGCAGCTGGCATCACTTGGAGAAAAGAATGAAGAGTGACCTACGGAAATGTGGAAGTCGATGCACTCCCCCCATGGATGGGAACTCAGGACTGCTTTGGAAATACCCTGTTAGTGACTCCTGATTGGACTGATGAACAAATCCCTGCTTGGATAAGGAAAAAAGAACAAAGTTCCAGACTCCACCGTGGCTCAGAGTAACAAAATAAACGCTGGTCGCCTGGTGTGATCCCAATAGGTTCTTCCAAACCTTCTTCAGTTTCACTGGCGTCGTTTTTATTTCTTCACCTTCTTCTTTTGATTTTCTTTTTTTTTTTTTTTGTGGTTTTTTTTTTGTTTGGTTTTTTTTTTTTAGAAAAAAAGGAAAACAATAAAAGTTCTTTAGCTGTGATTTTTTTTTTTTGTTTAAATCTTTGAGGTAATACAGTTGTGCCCTCGTTCTAACAGGTTCCCAGAGGTTGATGGTTTCTTCCTTGTTCTTCTAAATCCCTGTCGTCCGTTTTCCTTTCTTTCTGTTGTTCCTTTCTGAGCTCCCAGTTGGGCCAACAACCCTGGGGGGAGGAGAGTGGGGGCTTCAGGCCAAGACAAAAGGTTGAAGGTGGCTGGAGAAAGGCTGGCAGGGCCCCCCCTGCATCCCTGCTCCCTCCCCAGTCGATCCAGGTGGCCTGGCTTGGTCATCGCCAAGAAGTCCCAATCTCACCACCAAAAAAAACTGAACTAAACCGCTTTGCTTGCGAGATCCGAGTGTGCGTTCTGAGTACTTGGTTTGCAAAAGACATTGCAGGCTGGAGCATTGTTCGCCCTTCAAAATTTCTGGCTTTGCTATTCATTTTAATTTTATTATTCACTTATTTTTTTTTTCTTAAAAAATAACATACATTGCTCGTAAAATAATTTCTTTTCTTCTTCTTCTTCTTCTTCTTCTTTAAATTAATTTATTCTTTCATTCATTTCTTTTTTTTTTTTTGTTCTTCAGATGTCATTACTATTATTATTATTATCATTATTATTATCATCATCATTTTTTTTTCTCTCTCTCACGACCCCACCCCCCTCCACCCCTAACTCTCCCTTCCTACCCCCACCACCCACCCACCCACCCTACTTTGCCCTGCTCTGTCTCTTTAGGAAAATATTCTAATGGCCTGAGTGGCTGCCGCGTGGCAGACGGGGCACTCGGGATCAGTCCTCTCGCAGATCCTGACGGCACACTCCATGCAGAAGAGGTTGTGGCCGCAGGGCACCAGCGCGGCCGTCACCTCGCTCTCGAAGCACACCATGCACTCGCGGCTGCCGCCCACCGACGTCCGGGCGGCCGCCGGCGTCCCCAGCTTGGAAAAACCCTGCAGAGGCTCCCCCTGCGACCGCCTGGGCAGCCCGGAGAGGCCGGGCTCCGGGATGGAGGAGGATGGGGAGCGGTGGGAGTTGGGATGGATGGTGCCCGTGCTGCTGGAGCGTTGCTGTTTG
The DNA here is from genome assembly GCA_016584745.2 of Phylloscopus trochilus trochilus. Taxonomy (NCBI): domain Eukaryota; kingdom Metazoa; phylum Chordata; class Aves; order Passeriformes; family Phylloscopidae; genus Phylloscopus; species Phylloscopus trochilus. The sequence goes on from WQNJ02000096.1 coordinate 1,140,382, forward strand.
GAGAAGAGCACCGAGACGGGGTTGGTGTTCTCCTGGCCTGCCCACATCGGGGCCCCCGACTCGGGCACGCCATAGTAGAGATCCTGCTTGTTGACGCCGTAGTTGGGGAAGAGGTAACCGTAATTGAAGTCGTTTTGGTCGTTCAGCCGCGGGGTCTCATAGACTGGGTCAACGGAGCAGTCGCCGATGCAGCCCAGGCTGTTCTGCCGGAAGGTGGAGAGAGGCTTGCAGCCCGGCGCCGGCGTGTGCACCCGCCAAGCCTCGGAGTAGCGGTTCTCCATGCCGGAGTCGGGGCTGCTGGAGAGGAAGTCATTCTCGTTGTTGTACTCCAGGATCTTGCCCGTCCTCACCGCGATGTGCGTCTCGATCTCCTCCCGGGCCCGCTCCACGTTGCCCGGCGCCCCGGTGATCTCGAAGACGGGGTCCCGGTCTCGGCTGGGTGTGATGATGTAGGTGTTGGTCTGCTGCTGGATCCGCTTGATGGTGGCCCCCTTGGGGCCCACCACCAGCCCCACCACGCGGTAGGGCACGCGCACGCGGATGGTGACCTGCCCCGGCAGGGTGGGCGCGCTGCCGAAGGTGGTGCCCGCCTTGTTGCGGGAGGCCCTGATCATGGAGAAGTGCTCGGCCGCCGAGATGATCTCCCGCCGGGCCATGGCCACGTCCTCCCGCCGCCCCGTCACCATGAAGACCGGCTCCTCGCCCCGCACCGGGGTCTTGATGTAGGTGTTGGTCTTTGCCCGCAGGGCTTTGATCTTGCAGCCTTTGGGAGGAGAGAGAAGAAGGCACACGGCAGTTAACGAGGGGCAGTTAATGAGGGGCAGTTAATGAGGGGCAGTTAATGAGGGGCAGTTAATGAGGGCCAGTTGATGAGGCTGTCCCACGGCTCGCCCTGCTCTGCAGGACACTGGGCTGAGCGGCCATAATCTCCTTGTGCCACCTGGCAGGCACAGCGCGGGACACGGAACAAGGGAATGGCCCCATCCCCCTAACCCTGGGGCTGAAACAGCAAGAAATTGGGCAGGGCTGCCCTCCTGTGAGCCCCACAGCAGGCTGGGCAAAGACTCCTGCTCCAGGTGCTCAGACCTTCTCCTTGGATCACTGGCCAAGTGATGCTTTTGTGTACCAGTGTCCACATCCCAGAACCCATTCCCCAACTCCTAGAACCCACCAAGCCCACTCCCCAGCTCCTCAAAGCTCAGAAAAACAGCCTTCTGCTTTCCCAAAAAGGGCAAAAGACTTTCTAGTGTGTTTTGGCTTTCAAATGATCTTTTGGAGGGTCTTGATCCAGCTGTTTGGCTCCAGGTTCCCAGATGACACCAGGACGCCATCAAGCAACAAAGTGTTTTTACAGATCTGGCACAGTTCTCTAAACTACTCCTGGACCCCTCTTTGCTGCTGTCCTGCCCCTCAGACCCCTCTCTCAAAAAGCTTCACTTGGTGCCCCAAGGCATTTCTGAAGCCTGGCAGGCTGGGGGTTCCTCTGCAGGAGGTCTGCTCTGAGCTCAGATCTCAAAGAAAAGTTAAAACCTGTGATTCTCCAGTGCAGATGAAGTAAGGTGAGCACTTTGCTGCCGTTTCCCGAGGATTTGGGTGTCTGACACAGGGGCTCACAGAACCACAGGATGAGGATACAGCACTGGGACCTCTGTGAGATGGCCCAGCATCTCCTACCCCACCTTCTCTCCCCAGAAAAGACCATCTCCTGAACTTCCTCTGACTATCTGACACCAGCAGGCTTTCCTCCACACACTGACAACACACTTCAACACACAAGGACCTGCAAGCAATGCCTCTGCAACCACGAAACTCAGATTCCTCCACTCCTGGGCTGGAACATTATTATTATTATTATTATTATTTATACAGATCCTAATAAAAGCAGCATCTTTCAAGGCTGGGAGCTCAGGGCTGCCACTCATCCACAGCTCCTCTGGTGAGACACGGGCTGGTGACACCGGGGTGTTAACTGGAAGGTTGTGATCCCACCACCCTGTATTGCTGGCAAGAACTGAAGCCCAGACCTGTGGTGATGGGAACACTGGAGCCACTGGAGCTGATGGGAAGGGCTCCCTGGGCTGGCAGGCGGTGCAGCAGCTGCTGCAGGCAGCAGTGCCCGGCGTGGAGCACGCCCAGCCCAGCCCAGCCCAGCTCAGATCAGCTCAGCCCAGCCCAGCCCAGCCCAGCCCAGCCCAGCCCAGCCCAGCCCAGCCCAGCCCAGCTCAGATCAGCTCAGCCCAGCCCAGCCCAGCCCAGCCCAGCCCAGCCCAGCCCAGCCCAACCCAGCCCAGCCCAGCCCAGCCCAGCCCAGCTCAGCCCAGCCCAGCTCAGCTCAGCCCAGCCCAGCTCAGCCCAGCCCAGCTCAGCTCAGCCCAACCCAGCTCAGCTCAGCTCAGCTCATCCCAGCCCAGCCCAGCCCAGCTCAGCTCAGCCCAGCCCAGCTCAGCCCAGCTCAGCTCATCCCAGCCTAGCCCAGCCCAGCCCAGCCCAGCCCAGCCCAGCCCAGCCCAGCTCAGTCCAGCCCAGCCCAGCCCAGCCCAGCTCAGTTCAGCCCAGCCCAGCTCAGCTCATCCCAGCCCAGACCAGCCCAGCCCAGCCCAGCTCAGCCCAGCCCAGCCCAGCCCAGCCCAGCCACACTCACAGCCCCGGCACCGCACGGGCACTGAGCTCAGCCCTGGCATGGGCACAGCTGGGAACCCACTGCCCCTCAGAGGGTCTTGGGGGTGGGACAGCCCTGGTAAATCAGAACTTCACTGTGTTGACTCACAGTGGGAGTTTTAACTCCTCAGAGCTACTTTGGCTTCCGGAGCCTCGTTTCGCATTTCTGGAGCAGGAATCGCTGCCTCCTGCCTTGTGCTGCCACAAAATTTCCTCTTAACGTTCCACATCACAGTGCTGCTGCACTAAGCCCAGCTCTGAAACAGGAACTCCGTGTTCCTGGGGAATGGAAATGCCAGATTCTGGCACAAAGAAGGATCTGGGAAAATCCCCAAATCCAAACCAAATCCACCCCCTGCCAAATCCAGTGTAGCTCACGGGTTACTGCCCAGTTTGCACCACGAGGCACATCTGTGATGCTTTGTTGAGTAAAGTTTCCAAACAGCCTGTGTGGACCAATGGTCACCCAGTGGTGTGCTATTCATTCCCAGGAAACTCAAAGGACAGGAGCTCATGGAGCCAAGCACAACTCAACTGTAGGACAAACCCCACGCAGGCAAAATCCCTAACAAAGGTTCATCCCAAGGAGAGCTGCATAAAACCACGAGAGGTCACCTGTGCAGGGTGGGCAGGGTGGGCTGCCCTGACCCAGCCCTGGCAGACATTTCCCTGCCCTGCTCCTCCTGTGCCGCTGACTCCAAAGAGGGAAGATTCCATCTTAGGAAGATTAACCGAGATGCCACCATTTCCCCGGGGATATCACAGGGAAAGGCAGGGGTGTTCACCGGCAAGCACCGAGCTGACAATGCATCACCCCGGGCTGCAGGAGCCCCATCAAACCCTGCAGTGACCCAGGCTCTGCCTCCGGAGCGCCGGGCTGGCTCTCCCGCGCGGAAGAGACCTCAGGCAGGTGTGTGTGACACGGCTGGCATTGGGCTCCGCGCCGTTCCGAGCTCTGGGACAATGAGGGAGAAGGGGATCTGAGCCCGGCACGACAGCAAAAACAATCCCGGAGCCGACAGGGAGGGTCAGGCAGGCAGAGCGGTGACAAAGGACAGGGGCTCCACGCTGGGGACCGAGGGGAGGGAACAGCGGCCAGGGATCCACATGAACGAGGGCAAATGCAAGCGCGTTCCACCAGCTGCGGGAGTGGGAGGGAGTTAGGGATGGAGCAAAGGTGATGGAAATCCAGGGAGAGGCACACCCTGATCCCTTCCGAGGGAGGAGGAGAAGGAGGTGTGCGGAGGCAAAGCCAAGACAGCCCCAAAAGGGCAAAAGGAAGAAGGGCAAGGAGAGAGAGCACGGCGAGAGGGAGGGGAAGGAGGATCTGGAATGGACAAAAGGACGCGTGGTGCAGTCGGTGGTGTGAGAAGGGGGGGAGGAGGGAGGGTCTCTGTGCAGGCCTGCAGACGGGAAAGCCAGCTTTGTGGAGAAAGACAGATGGGAATCCTGTGCTTAAACACAGGAGAAAATCACCTCCTAGGAAATTAGACCAACTCCAGCAAGCCCAGCAGCCCAGTGGGCTCAGCGGCCCCAACCTCCAGCAGCTCTAAACTGGCACAGACAAGGGCCAAACCATCAACAGCCCAAATCCAGAGACCTCCACTACTTCCAGGGGCCTGCACTGGTCTACATCGACTAAAACCAGGCTGGGCTAAAACCAGGCTGGGCTTAAACATAATTTACTCACTTAATGCCAAGGTTCTGGGCCCATCTCAGCCTCAATCCTGACTCTGCTTTGCACCCTAAAAAGGGGCTGAGCCTCCTTTGAGATCACCCTCTTTCTGATGGAGCACAGCTGGATAAGGATGTTACCCATGACATCCCAGCACACCCTGATGTTCTTATTCCAAACAAAATTTGTCCTGCATGGGGTGGTTTTTTTTGACACTTTCTCTTCGTGCATAACTGAAAACTGAAAACACCATGTAACAAAGCATTTTACTAGGGGGATTATTCAAAGGGGAGGGAGGTGGAAGGGAGGGAATTGCCTGGCAGGTGGTGTCAAAATGAAGCTAAGGGAAGAAAAGGACCCATGAAAGCTGTGCTAACACGTAAGTTGGTGCATGTTCTCCTCATTATGGCAGCGCACAGACATCAGTGTGTCGATCCCTGGAAGACCCCTGCCATTTAGACTTTTATATTAAACAGAGAATTAAGTCCTTTCTCATTGTGTTTCCACAGCCTACCTTCTATTATCCTGGTTTTAGCCAATAATGCAGATCCCAAAGCATTTCATGAAGGAAGCTGTAAGCTCAGTTCCTCCCCTCATCCTTTTTTCTCTCCAATTTCACTGATTACCAATTGACTCAAAGTAGACCTGTTTGCAAATTACTTGAGTACATCACAAACATTCCCACACAGGACCAAATCCTGGAGGAGTGGAGAGCCTCTGGTGCCCAGACCAGTCAGCTAACTGGAATTAATCCACAGAGCAGCCATCTCGGGCTGAAGAGACATAAATAAATTGAGTCTAGACATTGCCAAGATGGGTGGCAGGGGTCAGGGGGAGATCTGGATGCACAGCCACCTCCTCATCTCTGCTTACCCCTGCATTCAGGGCAACAAATCCATCAAAATTAACAGAGAAGGCTCAGTGGTGTAGCTGCCCAGCAAAGGCAGCTGCTCACAAGGAACACGAGGGTGCCGGATGCATCTGATCTGTCGCTCCCTTGGCATGAACCCATCCCAAACGTTCCCATCTGAGCAGCCCCAAACCAATGTGTTTTCACAGGACCTCAGCAGGGTTTACAGCAAGGCTCCATCAGCGGGCAGAGGACAGATCAGTGCCCGGGATGGATGTGCCCAGCACACCACCACGGTGACAATGCCATGGGGACAGCGCAGTGCCACACGCAGCTGTGCCTGTGGAGCAGATCCCTCCAACAATTTCGGTTTGGTGTACGTAAATTCCAAGTTAGACCTGCTGATGACCTTCTCCTCAGTGCTGCCACAAGGCCAGATCCTGCCCAGGGTATATTCTGCTACTGATGCAGTCTAGAGACTCCCAGCTGGCACCAACTGGCACCTCCAGCCCAGGAGCATGACCCTGGCCCTGGAAGCACCAGAGGAGCTGTACCAGCTACAGCAAACAGCTCCAGAGCCAACCCCGAGGTGGATCTTTTTGTTTCATTGACTGTGTTGTGGTTTTATTTTGGAAAACACACCCCACAAATCACTCCAGGTCCTGATATTTCTTGTTTTCATCAGATCCAAAATAATCTCTACAGACAAAAGCTTCCTAGCCGTCTTCTCATTTATCCCAAGGCATCCTTACACTGCACAGATACAAATTACACCTGCAAATACCCCACACAGTCAGTGCTAGCGGGGTGCAAGAGGGTCTAAGGGCAAATTAGAACTCGGTCTTTTTTTTCTATTGTAGTCATAAAATTGAAGAGGATCATAAAATAAACAACCCTCAGCTACCTCGGGTAAGGTGGGGCATTCTTTCCCTCGTTAACATGAAAGCCTTGTTAAAAGACAAGCACACAAAGAGCCTCACAAATAAACCCTCCTGACGGCCTGTGGGGTAAGGTTCTGCTGCATTGAAAACCCGATGAAAGTGGTGTCAAAAAAACACAAACGCACACAAAAGGACCACAACCGACCAACTCAATCTCTTTGCACCGAGGGTTTATTGTCCTGATGATGCAAGTTGTGTTTACAAGAAAGGGAAAAAAAAAACCACCACCCAACGCACCACGCCAGGAAAAACCAGCGGCTCCAGAGTGCGGTGATTTTACGCTTTTTTCACATCGCGATGAAAGTTGTTTATGGGGAAAAAAAAAAAAAAGGCAACAAAGGAAAAAAAAAGGGGGGGAAGGAAAACCACCCAATAGAAAGAGCAGACAATCACCGCCTTGTGCGGCGGAGGAAAGTTGGGAAGTGGAAGCCCCCAGCCCCGGCAGTGGGTGGGTGTGCCCCTGGCACGGCACAATCCTGCCGCGGCCCCGGCACACGCGCGGCGCTGGAGCCGGAGCCGGAGCCGGGCAGCGCCGGGGGAAGCAGCGAGCGGGGCATGGCGAGAGCGGCGGGGGGACGCGGGGAGGGGGCTGCCAGACAAAGGCGAGGGGGGGAGGCGGAGGAGGGTCCCCCACCCAATGACAGCAGGCTTTTTTTCCCACTGCCCTAGATTCCGGGCGGCTGCGCTGCGGCGCGGTTCACTCGGTCAGCGCGGCATCCACAGCCGCCCGGATCGCGATGCGATGCGATGCGATGCGCGGGGGAGCGTGCGTGTCTCCCTAGAAAATTCCCTTTGTCTCTCTCTCTCTCTCTCTCTCCCTCTCTCTCTCTCTCTCAGACCCGTTTTCTCCTCCCACCTCCAGTTCAAACAGCGCAAAGTCGATCCCGTTCCGCACTTTTCCCTTGTGTAAATTCAGACCGATTCTCATTAACACTTTATAACAACCCGACACCGACTGCAATATCTCTCTCTCCCTTTTAAGGCCCATCCGGAGCTGCCAGAGCAGCGGACGGACCCCACCAGATCGGGTGGCTTTCACTCCAAGATTTCGGTGAAGCAAGAAGATCTGCCCCCCTCGCTGCTCCTCGGATGCTGTACATACATCCACCTCCACAGGGTGGGTGGGGGAGCTGCCATCATCAGACTTCCTCAATGGAAAAGGCTTCCTTGGACTATTTTTAAATGCTGGAAGCATTGGAGCATGTTTGGAGCTACACAAAGAGCCCAATCACACCTGGGTTTCGTGGAGCCTCTTGTTATTTGACTTCACCTTGCCAAGAAAGAGTAATTGATGTTAAGATCCTCTCTCACATAATCTCATTCCTGGTGACAACAGGGCTCGTTGGAGCAGGCTGGGAGATGCTGCATCAAAGGGTCTGTGTGAGTACAGGTGACAATGGATGCTATTGCTGTGATGAGACCAAGAACCCTCAGATGGACCAAAAATCCTTAGCCCAAAAATCCTTACAGGGAAAGTCTCATCTGGGAGTGGGCGCAGCACGAAGCCAAACCAACCCCACACCTTCTCCCGACACCTGCACACACCAGACACACAAAGAACCAGCACCGTGTCTCTCCAACCACATCTGGCCTTAAATGTGCCCTGAGGCCTCTTCCCCAGCAGCAGCCCAGTTTGTCTGTGGGAGCGAGCAGAAAAGTTGGGTATGGATCTTGATCCACACCCACCTCAGGTCACTCCGAGGGAAGAACCCAGACACTGCAGCGACTGAGGATTTCTGCCCCTTTCTAATCTCACAGCCCACACAACCAAAACATGACGCCCTTCAGACACTCTCCGTTCCTCTCAGCACCTCTCCCATCTCAACTCACATCCCTTGGTGTCCCATCATCTCCCCAAAAACCTCCCGCAAACCCCTCCAGTGCTTTGTCTTTACAATTTGGCCGTGAGAGCCAGCACAGTCATGGACAGGCTGCTGCAGGCAGGACACCCCCAATGTGAGCTGGCAGGAGGAATACAAGAGCCACCAAGCACCCTGGACTGGCTCCAGAACCAGGGAGCACTGCCCTGCCGTGGCACACGCCAGGAGCTTCGGTCACCCAGCTCAGCACAGCTGGAGTTCACACACAAGCCAGGGGAAGGGGGGAGGACATGCAGGAGCCCTGACTCAGGCACAGACTCACCCCTGCCCCTCATCCTCACAGCAACGGGACAGGCATGGAGGTCACGGCTCCACCTCCAGCCAGCGAAGGGGTGTCACTACCAACCATGCCCAGGGGTCACAGGCACCAGTCAAAGGGATTCTTGTGACTTCATCCCCTCGTTCTTCCTTTTCCAGTTTGCAAAGCACCCCTTGGGCACATCCCACCAGCCACCCAGCTCTTTGCCACGGATCCTGGGGCACCAGGTGGAGGAGCTTGTTCTGGCCAGTTCCCATTTCCAGAGGCCACCATCTCCTCCCAGCCCGTGCCCCATGCCAGGCTGGGTGGCCGCGCTGCTGGAGACGCGCTGCTCAAATTCAGCGCACAAAGCAGCCCCGGCACAGAGCAGAGCAAGGCTTCCAGCAGGCAATTGGCTCTGCGAGGGCACGTTCACAGCTCCTGGGGAGAGCAGGAGCTGCCAAGCTCAGGTTGAGTTCCTGCAGCATCTCTTGCTTGGAGTGGAGCCACCCCCTCTGCCACAATTACTTCTCTTCACAAACCACCCTTACAGGCATTCCAATAAAAATATATCGGGCTTGAGCTTTATTTACACTTAAGTGCCTTTTCACTTCTTTGGCAAAGTGAGGGGTGGCCTGCTGGCAGGTGGAATTCCCATGGCCAAGCGTGTGCACCAGGGCCCCTATGCCCAGATCCAGGCCTCTCATATCCACACCTGCTTGTGAGGAACACTTTTTTTAGATGGTTGATATTATTATAAAATAATCTGAAGGGACAGTGTGTTTCTTCAGAAAACAGTAAGCTGAAGAAAAAGCTAAACCCTGTTACCACGTAAAGCTGTGAAATGATTTTTATTTCATTATTACTTTTTTTCCCTCTCCCTTTTTCAAGGTGTTCATCACCCTGCTCACAGGTACCCATAAAACAATTGTTTTCCTAGAAAACCATCCTCCACAGGAGCAGTGCTACCAAGAGGCAACAATCTGCAGTTTCTAGGATTCGTGGGCAGGCATCCATGAGAGTCCAGGATTCAATCCCTCTGGGAGTCCCACACCCAGCTCCAGACCCTCTTAATCTGGCCTTCTACACAAAAACAAGGCACTGGAGACAGTGGAGAACATTCCTACGGGCCTTTAGAGACAAGTGTGGGCCATGATCTCTGCTGGAGAGAGGAGCAGTAGCTACAGGGTCTGTGCTGAAGAAATCCCCAGCACAGGATCCATCCCCCACCCACCTCCAAGATGGGGCACAGGCTACACCAGCTGCCCCACCAGCCAAAGGAGCACAGCCACAGCTGCATGCCCACAGCTCCAGCACGCTGACATTTCAGCTTCCCAGATGTGGGAAAGCCCTCACACACACACACACACACACACACACTAAAAATGGTGGAAAAAAAAAATCCAGGTCTCCACGTTCCTCTCCATCGCTCTGGACACAACAGGCACGTGCTGCGTTCTGAACACAGCGGAACACACCCCCTTCCTCAGGAGTCTGGGGCAGCAGCGAGATCCTGCAAGAAAACAGTCCTGGCACATTTTTCCCCCTCGGTTCCGCCTGCCGAATCCTCTTTCTCAACTTTACTAAACAAAGGGGGCCTGATTCTCTACGGCCTCACACCCACCAGTGCAGAGCTGGTGCTGAGCCCCACCGTGTCTGCCCGCGCTCCACTCCCGGCAGGGGAAAGGCAGCACAGGGAGGATTCAGGGTCCGGGCAGGATCAGTGGGATCTCCTGGCCCAGACCTTCACCCCTTCCTGCCCATCTCCCCAGTTAGGGACCCCCCCATCCCAGTGTGGACGCCAGAGCAAGAGCTCTTTCCTCGGCTCCCCAAGTTTTGGGGAGCTCAGCAGACCCCGGGCTCCTGTCCACTCTCCATCCCAGTGTGGGAGCCGGACCCTTGCCCCACGGGTGGGAGCAAGCAGAGCCTCCGCAGGCCCCATTGTTCCAACCGCACGCCCTAGCGTCAGAGATGCCCAGCAAGGAGCCATTTGTGTCCCTCTCCCCGTGGCTTTCCCTCGCCCACCCCAGCCCTTCCCGGGGCACTGGGAGTCATCACCCCCCGGGTCCCACCACAAACCCCCTGCTCAGGGGCCTTCGAACCCAACCCACAGCGGAGCATCTGCCCACGGAGCCGCAGGCTCTGCCCATCGCACTTCCAGAGCGTCAAGTTACTTGCTCAGAGAAAGAAAAGAAAGAAAGAAAGAAAGAAAGAAAGAAAGAAAGAAAGAAAGAAAGAAAGAAAGAAAGAAAGAAAAGAAAAAAAAAAGAAAAGAAAAGAAAGCCCAACACTTAGCCGCACTATTATTTTTTTTTTCTCTGTAGCACAAAACTTCTCTCGGCATTGCCGTGCCCCAGCTCCCGCAGTGCCCACGGGCGGCGCGGGGCCCCGCACCGCACACTCGGGAGTGGTGAGGGTGGGCGAGGGGTGACTTAAGAGTGGGTGTGGTATGTAGATATATATATATATATATATAAAAAATATATATATATATGATTTTTTTTAAAGCCCTCCTCCATTCCACTTCGCTCCGAACGGAGCCGTGAGGAGAACAAAAGCATCACTGTGGCGGCGCGCGGGCAGCGGCTGCGGGGGGCCCACGCGGGACGGCGGGACCCGCTCCAGGGTCCCCCCGCTCCCAGGGGCGGCGGGAGGAGCTCGGCTCCCACCCCGCTCACCGGCCGCTCGCACCGAGCCCGGCACCACCACACCCCCTCCGCCCGGCCAACAAAGGGGGACTCCGAGGCGCGGGGCCGGGCTCAGCCTGCACCCCCCGCCCTTCCCCCGCCTTATTCCTAGGTTTTTTGTTATTTTTTTTTTTCTTAAGGAGAGCGCGGTCGAGATCGGCTCTTGGGCAGAACCGGGAAGCGGCGCGTGGGGCTCCGGTGCCGGCAGCCGGACAATCCCCCGCAGCATTCCCCCAGACCCCCCATCCCACCCTTCCCAAAAAAAAAAACCCCGTGCCGGGAGCGCAGCCACCCGCCCACAGCCCGGGAGCTCCGGGCTTTGTCCCCGGCGGGGCCGAGCGGCCCCGGCCCCGAACAATGGGCGGGAGGGAGCGGCGGGGGCGGCGGCGGGGCCCCCCGGCCGCGGGGGAGTGTCCCGAGGCCGGCGACCGGTGACATCGGAGGGGGGATCGCGGGTACCGGGGGGCCCGGCGCTCACCTTGCCGTCCCACGATCTCGGCCACGTGCTCGGAGCTGGGCACCGGGACGCACTCGGTGGTGTTGGAGCTGCTCTTGAGCCGCAGCTCGGCCTCCTTGTAGAGCGCGCACAACTTGGGCTCCGCCGCCCCGGCGCTGGGAGCCGCCGAGCCCTTCGGGGCCGCCGGGGGCGGCGGCGGCGGCGGCGGCGGCGGCTGCTGCGGCGGCGGCGGCGGCGGCGGGGGCTGCTGCGGCGGCGGCGGCGGCGGGTTATTGTTGTTGTTGTTGCTGTCCTCCACCAGCACCACGGCCGAGGAAGAGGAGGAGGAGGAAGGCTCGCCTAGCCCCAGCAAGCAGAGCTGGTCCAGGGCGAGCTGCAGCGCCCGGTCATCCTCAAGTAGCGCTCTGTCTTTGCCGCTCCCACCGAAACAGCCTAAATCGCCGAAACCCCCGTTCCTTTCCATTATCCCTGGGACTACCAGGCTAGGCATGGCTAACAAAGGCTTGGGAGGGGGCTGGGGGCTGGGGGGGGGGGGGGGGGGGCGAGAGGAGGGGAGGGGGGGGGACACAAAGAGCTCGGGAGGGAGAAGGGAAAAAAAAAGGCAGAGGGAGAGAACGAGAGAGAGAAAAGGACCCTCCGCCCCCCGCCCCCCGCCTGGCCAAGCCCCTTTCCCGTGTAACCCGAGCCCCGCGCCCGCCGCCTCCGCCGCGGTCCCCCCGCCGACGCCCCCGCCCCCGGCCGCCGCCGCCGGGGGGTGCGGGGGGTGCGGGGGGCGCGGAGCGGAGCGCGGCCCCGCGGGGGGAAACTCTTTTGTTTGAAGGCGGCTGGGCGCTGCGGGAGCGGCCCGGCCCGCGGGCTGATGGGGGATGTAGTCCGGCCGCGGCACACCCCCGCCCGCGGCGGCGGGGAGCGGGGAGCGGGGCGGCGGGGAGCGGGGCGGCGGGGAGCGGGGCGGCGGCGCCCGGAGGTGGCGGGGGGCGGGCGGTGTGGGGAGGGGGAGCCGCTGTGGACACGGGGAGGGGGATGTGGGGTCCCGCGGTGACACGGGTGGGTGTGGGATGTGGGGGGACCGGCTGTGACACGGTGAGGATGGGGGTGGGGCGGCTACAGGGGACGCGAGTGGAGAGGCTGAACGGGCACCCACGGTGATTCACGGGTGGAGCGTGATGTGCGGGACCGCCCGGGACGCGGAGGGGAGGTTGCTGTGGGGAGGCACGTTGTGCGGTGGGTGGGGGGGCTGGAGGGCTCACACAGCGTCACGGGGGTAGGGGCTGCAGGGGCACCACGCGGTGCCACCAGTGGAGGGGGGTGCAGGAGGATCCACCGTGTCACCGGTGGATGGACTGCAGAGGGACATGCCGTGACACGGGGGTGGGGGGTACACGCCGTGACACGGGTGGGGGGGGTGCGAGGGGACCAGCCGTGCAGGGGACTGCGTGGGAAGCCACTGTGACACGGCTGGAGGATGCAGCCGTGCCACGGGTGGAAGGGACTGTGGGGGGATCCCCTGTGTCACATGTGGAGGGGGCTTCTGGGGGACCCACCATGGAACCGGTGGATGGAGGAAGCTGCGTGGGGGGACCCACGGAGACACCGGTGTAGGGGCTGCATGGGGGCCCACTCTGGTGGGTTCCATGAGAGACTCACTGTGCACACCCCTGGCATAGAGGGATCACAGGAAAGAAGGGTCAGTGAGGGGACCCACTGGGTTCACCCGGAATGGAGGGGTCATGTGTGGAAGGGGTCTATGTGGGGACTCACTACGTGCCCCCCACTGTGGAGGGGTCATGGGTGAATGAGGGTTTGTGTTGTTGCCCACTCATGAGGGGCACTGCAGAGGTGTCCAGGGTTGTGATCCATCCGGAGATCCACAGGGACAACAGGGATCCCTGGGAGGAGTGGTGGCTTGGCAGGGACACCTCAGGGTGAAATTGCTTGGGTGCAGGCTAGCAGGGCACCAGGGTCACCAGGGTGTGATGGGGGCAGGAACCCTCTCCCATGGACAAGGAGCTCACTGCTTCGTCCTTGTGCAGGAGGACACGGCCTTCCAAAAGGCTTCCCCACAAACATGAGGACTTCAGTCTTGCAATGGGAAGACCCCTGACACAGCCACGAGCATTTGAGGGACAACACCGCATGTCCACCAGACCTGGGGATTATGGAAAACACGAAGGGGAAGCCCCCCAGCCCCCCAAGGCCTTGCTGTGCTCCAGGCACCGTGAGCCTTGGTGAGGCTGCTGGGGCTCAGCTCCCCACCCTTGGCTCCGTGCCCCAGCAAAGCCCCTTTCTGCAGACTGGGAATGCTGGGGGGGTGGGGGTGGGGCGTGGGACAGCCCTGCTCCCTGGGCTGCCCTTTCTCATTGAAATGAGGAGGATTCAGCGTGGAGGGAAGAAGCCTTGACAAGAAGCATTGACAATCGCTCCCCAGCTCCCAGCCAGCCGGGCTGGGCGGTGTGTGTGTGTGTGAGCGCGCGGTTCTCCCCTCACCCCTTTCTTCCCTTTGAATCAAACCAGATGTCTCCCATGAAATGAGATTGCCAGAGCTCACACTGGAGAGGGACAATGCAGAGGGATGCGAGGCTCACGCGGAGCCACATCGCGCTGCAGCTCTGGCAGAGGCAAAGGCTGCGGCGAGGGCTGGGGGCTGCTGGCACCGGTGCCTTGTCACTGGGGCTGGACCTTTCTACCCCCCCTCTCCCCAATATCCTTTATGATTTGTTCTCTCTGGCTCTGGGATCCTTACAGGAAGGTTTTTTTTCTTTTCTTTCCCCCTCCCTCCCCTTCCCGGGTCTACCAGCAGAAGATCTCAGCTGCAGCTAAACTCGGCAGATGGGGCACCCAGCACAAGGAGATGGCTCATCCACTGACTCAGCCGGTAAGGTGCTGCTGGAGCTTTCCCTGTGAGTTTGCCCAGGCACTTTGGGGAGGGAAGTTTTTGCTTTCAGTTTGGTTTTAGCATCCGGGTTTTCCCGATGTGTAGTACAAACTCAGGGAGATGCTGGGACATCGGCAGCTGCTGGCAGGTCACCTCTGCAGCAGGAGCTGGTGTGGAGTGGCTGTGGGTTGGAGCTTGTGGCACTTGTGCACAAAAAAGAGGGGAAAAAAGTAAATCTAAGTAAGGGCAGGAGAACCCACCCACTGCTGTGTTTCGTGCAGCTCATTTTTGGTCGTGATTGTAGAAAAGTGTCCTGAATTAGGCTTTATTTTTTTTTTTTCCACCTTTGTGTGGTGATGGGACTCCTGAGAGTGGCAGTTTGGGATGTTTTCCTTTGTGGCAGTTTGGGATATTCCTTCTTCTAAGAGATGTCATCTGTTTGTGTCGGGATGAGATGGATGGTGGCTCCATAGGGCATCACACGGCGAGTTTTGGCAAGTTTTGACACAGGCACTCAGCCGGGTGTGCCCCGTTAAATTGGCCAGAAATGTGCATTTAATGCTCGTGGACATTCACACACACACACACACACACACACACACACACTCTGCTGGTTCCCTTGCACACACCTGCTGGCTGTGGCTCACCCCACGCTTACAACCAGGTGAAATCCTTGTGTGTGTCTGTGTAAGCACAGGGTGCAAACACAGAATTGTGTACGTTGAAATATGTCCACAAACCCCACGTGTTTTTGTGTGTGAGGTGTTTGTATGCACACACGTCTCCAGTGTGGGAGAGGATCGTGTGTGTGCCCATGTGCTGGAACACACGTGGTGATGATGGGAACTGTCGTGTTCTGCCCTGTTAATTATGGACTTTTCACTTGTCTAAGCTGGATCTCATGTGTGAGGCTGGTAGCAATGCCTGCCCTGGAGGCAGCAGGTCGTTTTAGGGATTTTAGTGGTTTTGCTTCCACTTCCATTTTAATTTCTGTCGTGGAGGTCTCAGGAGAAGAAAGTGCCCCTGGAAATCAGAAAGTGAAAGGGAAAAAGGTAAAAACTATGGAGCTCCAGCTCTGAGCATCCCAGCAGCGTCAGCCGGGTCCAGAAATCACCAAACTGACTAAAAAGTTTGTGTGACTCCAAAAAAAATATTGAAAATTGAGTTTCTTTTCATTTGCCTCCTCCTGGGGCTGTCAGATTTCACTCTGGTTGCATCACCTTGCTTTTCTGCACAGCCACAACGTCTAGAAACTTACTTTAAAAAACAAAAATTCATACTCGCGCAGATTCACATGACTCACAGAGCTGGGAATTTAAGGCAACCAGAAACGCTCGTAGAAAAAAAATCACAGGAACTGGCAACATGGGCAGTGACTAATCCTGATGGATCCCCGATAGCAGCATCTCAGTTCATACAATATTTTGGGGGCGTAGCTGCTCTACAACCAAGACTTTGATCCTCTTCCCAGTGATAGCAGCTGCTTGGGAATGATCTTACCTCCCGTCTGGCATCACTGCCTCTGGGGAAGCTGGATTTCAGGAGTAATTCAGGTTAAAGTTAGCTCTGCCAGGTGGCTTGAAGCAGCTCGATGAGCTGGAGTAGGTCATAGGGGCTCATGTGGCAGGGCTGTCGGGGGCTGGATCATTCCCAGCTCCCTGGATAGAGGGGTAAAAGGTTATTTTGAGGGAGGGGACAGGTAGTGCTGGATTCAGAGTGAGGGTTTCACCATGGGTGCAGTCTCCGCACAGCTCCATCCGCTCAGCGAACACCCCTGCCGAGGTTTTGGCAGAAAGACGGTGTTTCTAGTTAAAAAGCGGGTTATTTCCAAACGCTTTAAAATCCACATCCCCCAATTACTGTCGGGGGGAGGGGAAAAAAAGTATTAATTAAAGCCAGGGACAGCGGCAGAGTCCTCGGAGCAGAGAGGTCGGGATCACGTGCCCCCCGTTCCCGAGGCAGGAGGCTGCAGAACCATCAAAGAAAAGGGAGAAAAAACTGCAAACCGCAGCTGCTGCCGGTGCCAGAGCCGTCGGGGAGGGGTGGCCGGGCACCACGGCTGGTGACAGAAAGTTCTGTGGGAGGCAGGGATAAAGCTGACATTCGCTGAGAAGGTGCCAGCAGCCTGTCCTTAGGCAGAAACAGCGACCGAGAGTCACCACCAAGAGCCAGCGCAGAGAGAAACTTTCTGGGTGAATTTGTGTCATCAACGTGAAGGCAAATTTCCCAGCACTGCATCCCTCTGCCCACTGACATGAGCCGAGTCTGGGGGAAATTTGGCAGCTGCTAGGAAAGGTTTAATGCTGTGGAAGCATCGCCCGTCCCATAGACTGAGGTGAGGAGCTGATGGTGGGGGAGGACAGGGGGAGCAAACAACTGCTTGGAACCAGGGCACCTTTTTTAGGCTTTTCTTCATTTTTGTCTTACGTAGAATCATAGAATATCCCGAGTTAGAAAGCTCAAGTTGGGATACCATCACCACGAGTGGTTTGAGACATCAGATCCCTGTCCCTGGACAGGTGATTTCAAGAACTGCTCAGCTGCACGTGAAACAGAACTATCCCAAGTGCTGGGAAGCTGGAAGGGCTCCCTTCCACTCTGAGCCCTGTGTGCTGGCTGATCCCTGAAGCACACGGTTCAGGGGGGACTCTGCACTCCGTGGTGGCCAACCCACCCAGGATGTCCCTCCAGCCCCGTCTGTGGCCACCACTGTCCCTACAATTCATCTGCTGGCTGTTGATGTTAAACCTCTTTGCTTTGTCAATGGGGCTGGCAGCAAGAGGAGTCTCACTGTCCGTGCGAGGATCCTAAAGTGCTTTGCAAACATTTGTTAATTAAGCTGTTCTACGAGATAAGTAAATTAGCACAAAGCCTGATCCAAAGCTCCTTGAAGTCCATTGGTTTTGTTGAGTCCAGGTCCATGGGATCAGGCCCAGGAGACCAGATTTTAAAACCCCTCAATTTTGTTAAGAGCTCAGCATATTGGCTGCAGATGGGTGCTAAGCTACAGGGACAATCTGGCGCTGGGATCGCCAGTGCCCCACCCTTGGTAGATTTGGTTGTGTTTGTAACGTGGAGGGTTTGGACTTCTAATCCTGAGGGGTTCTTTTTTTAAAACTGCACTAAGGTTGCTGAAGAAACTTCTGCTGAAATCTGGATAATTTTAGGTCTGGGGTCAAAATGGGGTGTTCAGTTTCAAGGTTATACACGTAGTTCATTTTCCAAGGAACCCATTTTCCTCCCATCGGAATCCCCATCTTCTGCAAGAAAACAATTCCCAATTTCAATTTCTAGAAGATCAGCATTACCACGCCTTTACTCGAGCATGTTCCTCTTTTGAATTTTGTCCAGGGGCACGTTGGGGATTTGGCACTTGCCACTTGTCTGCATCTCCATCAGCCCAGAAATGCTAAATCACAGATTAGCTCCGTGAGCATCACACCCACCTCCACCGCCGTGCCGGCGGGGCCGCTTTCCTGCCTGTGCTCCCACTGCCTGCCTGGTGCATCCTCCATCACTCAGATGCTTCCTGGGCATGTCAAGCCCAAGGCCCATGTGTTGACCAGATGGTCCATGTGTGCCCAGCAAATCCAACACGTCCAGGATGTGTTGGATTCGCTGTGCGTTCGCTGTCAAGCTGTGCGGCGCATGTGCGCGTATTTCCATCCAGGAAATCTTGAAGGGAAATACGGCAGCTTCGTCCAAGGAGACTTACCTGGTCTCCTGTTAGCCTGACAGATGAGCCCTGTCTGTAAGGGTCCACCCCAGAGCCATATTCTGAGGACAAAGGGAAAAGGTTTCAAATTAAAAAGAGGGGAGATTCATGTTAGATATGAGGAGGAAGTTCTTCCCTGTGAGGTGGGTGAAGCACTGGCACAAGTTGCCCAGAGAAGCTGTGGACGCCCCATCCCTGGAAGTGTTCAAGGCCAGGTTGGATGGGGTTTGGAGCAACCAGGGATAGTGAAAATTGTCCCTGCCCATGGCAGAGGGATAGAACTTGATGGGCTTTAAGGACCTGTCCAATGTTAATCATCTCAGGATTCTGTGATTCTACAATTTCTAGTTTCGAGACGAGGATGTGAATCATGGAGTCAAACCAGCTTGCACTAGGTGCAACAAGAGTGGCACTGGCATTTCTGTGAGCTGCACACGAGCTCCCTCAGCACAGTCACATCTTCCCACTTGGAGACTCAGTGCACCCACTTTTAATGCTCTTTCTAGTTATGAATTATTTTAAATGAAAACAGGGAAGTTTATAGGAGGGGCGATGCCCAATGAAATCCAAATTTTTCAGGAACATGGATGTGGGTGGTGTCGGCTATTTTTAGCCAAAGAAGGCCAACAAAGAGTTTTGAAGCATGGATTTGGTGCTGGAGAGGAGTGACACTGATTATTCACACTCACAACATATACAGTTAAATACACGTAAACCAGATTTTTTAACCTTTTATCTGGGTGTTTTCTTGCTGTTTATAAATCTCAGGTGGAGTTGGCATGCACCATCCTTAAGTCTTTTGTGTCTTTCTAAGCAATTTCTTTCAAGTCATGCAGCAGGTCCAGGGCGTAGTCCAGAGAACCAGCATCCTGGGTTTTTTTCTCCTCTGGGCAAGTGCTATCACTCCAATTTTGTGCAGAAGCACCTTCCCCCTGTCTCGCTGCCTCACTTTTCCCCCATCATATTCCACAACTGTCGTTGCACGTTTTGACAGAGATGAGGAAATTCATTACGTTGCAGGTGATGCCTCCTTTCCAAGGAGCCTCTAATCACCCTGTCGTGCTCCAGAGCTCTTCCTGCCGATGCTAATTTTAGTCTCACGTTGGAAGTTGCTGCCGGCTGCTCAGGATGGGATGGAGCCTGAGCCACGCAGGTGTGGTGCAATCCCAACGCTGCCCCAGCATCCTGCCTGGCCCAGCAGGTCTGGATGTCAGACCTTGCTGGGGAAAGTCTAAGGAGCACATCTCAGCACTTTTTTTTAGCTGTTTTGCACTTGTTTATGCCGGCCCAGGATGGCTAATGACTCTCCAGGGCGCAGCAGGGACAGTGGGGACCTGCTTTTCTAATGGTTCAGTCTCATGCAGGCAACCTAAAGCAAGGCCAGGTTTTCCCAGGCATTCACCTCCTGTTGGGCAGGCTCCTCTGGGAAAGCTGAGCGATTCTGAGAGAGCAGGTCCTTGCTCTGCCATGCAGAGAAGGCCTTGTCAGCACAGGGATTTTGGGCACAAACAAACGGGTGGCACTGTCAGGCCTTTGCATTTATTTTGTCTCTGCAGTCGCAGATCCTTTTGGAAGCATCTCACAAGCTTGAAAAGAGGGTGTTTCATCGTGGCTGTGGTGACAGCCTTGCACTGCTCTGCTCAGGACACTGCTTTTGGGGGTGTAGGTTGATGAGTGGGACACAAGGACCTGAGAGACAGAGCAGAGGGACCCAGAGAAGCTGTGGCTACCCCGTGCCCTTGGCTGAAACCAAGTTCTGAGGGAACTTAAAGCTCACCCAGTCCAGCCATGGGCATGGACATCTTCCACTGGACCAGGCTGCTCCAACCTGGCCTTGAACACTTCCAGGGATCCAGGGGCAGCCACAGCTTCCCTGGGCAACCTGTGCCAGGGCCTCACCTCCCTCACAGGGAAGGGAGGGATTTCCTCTAAATATCCCATCTAACCCTGCCCTCTGGCAGTAGGAAGCCATTTCCTCTTGTCCTGTCCCTTCAGACTCTTGTCCAAAGTCCCTCTCTAGCTCTGTTGGAATCTCCTTTAGGTGCTGGAAGCAGCTCTAAGATCTCCTTGGAGCCTTCTCTTCTCCAGGCTGAATTCAATCACATTAAAAGTTTCTTAAGAGTTCTCTTCACCTCTGCCTCCCAGGGGTTAACAGTCCTGGAAGTGCTCTGATTTCCAGGTTTAAAAACTGGGAGGAACAAGGTCTTTGTCCAGCCTGGTGTAGACTTCTGGTCTCAACCCACCTCAGTTTCGCCCAGGCACCGCAGCGTGCTGCTGCGCCAAGCACATGGCAAGGCAGAATCAGGCCCTGAGCCAATTTACCCCTTCTTCTTATCAGTCTAGACATCCTCATTATCCAGATAAAAGTCTGATCCCTCACTGAATCCCACTAAGCTCCTGCCTGCACAACACTGAAGGCAGAGGGCACTCGCCCTCAGCCAGGACTCCCCTGCGGGTGGGAGATGCTGCCCCTGGCTCCAGTTCCTCTGCTGGGAGCAGGTCGAGGGGGTGAGCATCCATTATTCCGAGTGCTTTACCAAATTACAAGTCATTACTAATGCTTTGATTACCATTATTTAATAGATCGTGTTAATTATTATTATTATTAATTTGCTTTAAAAGCAGCGTTTCCATAGCAACAGGGAGAACGTGTGCTGCTTTCCAGGCACATCAAGTGGACACGTTCCCATCTCTTCCCCACTGGGCTGGCAGCCCCACCGCAGGGCTGGGTGATGGAGGGGGCTGTGCTTTGCTCCCTGAGGGGATGGTACCAGCAGGGCCATCCAGGAAAGATGAGAGCACCGTCTCTGTCACCAGAGAGTCCCTCGTGCCATTAAAAAGTTCCTCTGGGACGCAGATTTTGTGCCTAAATGCTGCAGATGCCCCCAGAGAGCAGAGCAGGTGTGGTAATGTTTGTACCTCTGTGTGACCCAGGAGTGAAGGCGCTGCTGCCGCTGATTCCCACGTCGCTGATTCCCAGGACTCCGGCGCTCCCTCAGAAAATGCCTCCTCAGAAAATGCCTTGTCTCCTTTCGTGTTTTCCAGTCAGCTGCAGAAGGAGCAGGAAGCCAGGCAGAAGCCCAGCAGACCTGGCTGGAGGATGCCAAATCCCAAAGAGGTCTGCAGTGAGTTGGGGGCTGCCGCTGGCACGTGGGGAAGCTCTGAGGCTTGGCAGGTGCTGCAATGGTTCCAGGACCATCCAGGATGCTCAGGTGCCACTTCCCAGTCTCAGGCTCTGGTTCAGGTGTCCTTGTGGTGAGAGGGAAGTGCAGGGATTGCTGCCGACTCCCCTGGGGTGTGTTAAAGGCTTTGCCAAGGCTGGGGAGGTAACAGGTGCACGCTGCTTTGTAGATTTTTCACTCTCAAGGGGTTTAAACGCTGAACCCGTGTTTAAAGTTGGTCTCTGACCCATCACATCCCTCGGACACTGTGCCCAGCTGGCCTTCACCCCACACTGCCACAGTCACTCCTCCCAGGAGGGATGTGCACACTCATTCACACCCTGACTACCAGTAATCCGTGCTTTCCTCTTTTCCATCTCAGCTGGAAGAAGAAGGAGCAGGGAAGGCAATTCTTCAAAGGGCTCTTCTTGTGTTTCAAGCACAGGTGAGGCATCTGGTCACCCCCTGAAAACCCCTGAATTCCTCTATGTTCATTACAACGACTGTCAAGGGTCTCCCTCCAACATTTTAGGGAACTCAAAACACCAGTTATGGAAGCCAACCCCATTCCCAGAGCACAGTGGCTCTGCCATGTTTTCCCCAGGCTTTGCATCGTCTTTCCAGTGGAGTTTTCCAGCTTCTGGGGGGCTGAGGGGCTGGGGGTGTCATTTGCTGGGGACCATGTGCCCCCCTTGGTGGTGGAGGTACCTGCATGCCAGGCTGTGCCCTTGAGAGAGAAGTTTACAGCAGAGGAGATGACAGAGGCCAAGGTCAAGCTTAGCCAGGAGTGGGCTGTTAGGGCACGTTCTGAGCTCCAGCAGTGCTCAGGGAGAGCCTGTACCCAGCCATGGCTCCAAAACAAGCTGCAACACTAATTGTTGGCAGCCAGAACACAGGGCCCAGCACGGGAGAGCCCACGGGGACCACGGCTCCATCTGCCCAAGCTAAAGGAGTCCCTGGAGGGCTGGAGCCAGACATGCTGTCACCTTATCCCTGCTGGTCCAGGTGGCCCCAAGGGTTGCACCAGGCGCAGACACACATCCCCACACCGGCTGGGTGCTCTGCCTCTGCCTCCTGCTGGCAGGTCATCACCAATTCATTTGCCCACTGCTTTCTGTGTTGCCAGAGCAGTGGAAATCCATCGTCCTCGTGAAGGTTCCAGCCAAATTCAGCAGCTCCTCAGCGGGGTTTTGGAAGCTGCAGCCTCAAGGAACACCAGCAGTGACACCAGGGCAAGCAGCAGCACTCAAAGGCAGTTGCTGTAAAGCTGAAAACGCTTGCTCCACAGTAGCACATCCCACTTTATTCCAGTTCACCCTGGTCCCCTGGGGCAGTGCCTTCTGTGGGGCTGGGAGAGGGGATTTACCCTGCTCAGCCCTGGGGAGAGCAACTCCCGGCAGCGTTTCGGCTGCTTGGGGACAAAAACGGGGGTGGCAGGTGGCTGGGACAAAGCCTCGTGTCACTGTCACCCCCCACCCCGTGCCAGCTGTGGCATCATCCCCAGGGTTCAGGGCTTCTGGCTGCCCTGGTGTGGGTCGGTGGGCTGCAGGTGTGTCCACAGGAGACCCACGGGAAGCGCGGTGGTGCTGCGGGGACCCCCGTGCGGGAGGCTCCGCGCCGCACAAAAGCTGCCGGACGGACGTGCCCGCGCCTCCCCCTGATCCTCGAGGAGTGGAGAAACACAAAAGAGAGAGGCAGGAGGGCTGGGAGCGGTGGGAGAGAGGGAGGGAGGGAGAATCCCCCATGCCCGGAGCTAATCCCAGCTCCTCTAGGAGAGGGATCTCGAATAACAACCGTCAGTGGTCGAGGCCATATGGATTTGATTTAATAACAAAGCAGGGGAGCTCGGGATCTTTTCGGAGCCTGCCAAAGGGCCGGATCCCCGGCAAGCAGCAAAGGGCCATCCGAGTGGTGTAAATCCAAGCGTGAGCCGCAGGCTGCTCTCGTGCTTCCCAAAATGCCGGGATTGCCTCGGCTGTGGGAGCATCCTCTGCTTCTCGGGAGTCCCGGCCACGCGTGGGGCACAGGGCAGCGCCAAAGGCACCGGGGGTTCTGGGGTTCTCACGTGGATACAGCCAGGAGGGAAAGGGGAAGGGGGCTGGGGGGCGATTCCTGAGCCTCCCACAGCCCCAGCTGTGGTGCCTCACCACTCAGCACTGCCGTGGGCTCTGAACCCTTTTACGGAGCACAGGACAGGCGTTGGTCCTGCTTTTGCAAAATCCAGGAGGCTCCCGCTGCACCCCACAGTGGCTGAAGCCTCACACTCCTTGGTTTCAGCATCTCGGAGCCAGGGAGGTGGCTCAGGACAGTGTCACCCTGTCCCTGTGCCGTGCCAAAGGAGGAGGCTGTGGGCTGGGAGAAGGGCTAGCAGCAATGCTGATGCCAGGTTTTACCCTGCTCCTGCCTCAAATTCCATCTTGGGTTTGCCTTGGAGAGGGTGGGTGAGTGCAGGGAGGAGTTTCCTGCACATGGCAAGGATTCAGCATTCGGGCAAAGACCCCCCAACAGCTGCCTGAGGCCCCCTCCCACCCTTCCAGGACACATGGGGCCCTGTTCCTGACCCCGTTGTCAGGAGATGCAGGCAGATGCTAGGGACCAGCTGGCTGAAGCAGCACCAAAATCCCCGTATCCATTCCTGTCCCCCATGGCCCTTTGGGATGCTCAGAAGGTGACAGGCAGGTCCTGTCCAGGCAGGTCGGGGTGCAGCAGAGCAGCACCTCTCTGCCAGGCCATCCCCACCGCCCTGCTTGCCACGTCTGCCAGTTGGTGCTTGGGCCAGCAGCCTCCCTGGAGATCTTGTTTCTGGAAACCGGAGCAGCCTCGGCGCTGTCCCGCCAGCTCCCCAAGCAGTGGGAGGTGCTGCCACCAGCCCAACACCTGCAGCTCAGCCTGCAACTCCCTGAGCCGCCTGGCGCTCTGCCGTGGGAGCAATGAGATCCCGGCGCCAGTGATGTGCCGGCAAGAGCAAGAGGGGAGTAGCAAGAGGGGTGTTTTCTGCTCGGGGGAGGATGCCCGGGCTGTGCAGCTGGGCTGGAAGGGCACCGGGAGGCAGGAAGAACTGTGGGTCCATCCCAGAAGCAGGGAGCCAGGAGCCTGGCTGTGTGTGTGCAGAGCGGCTGGAATGCAGGAGCTATCGCTTGCATCCCGCGTCTCCAATGGACTGTGTGTCCTGCTCCAGTGCTCTCCTGCTCGCGGAGCTGTGCTCATCCCCATCCCCGTTCCACCTGCTCCGCGGTGGCACCGCCTTCTCTCGCTCATGCCGGAGCTGCCGCCGGTTTCTGGTTCCTGTGCCCGCCCAGCAATGCTGTTGGCAGCGTGTCCCGTCTCCTGGCTGCCTCACCGGGACTATCTGCTGTCCAGGAACCTTTCCCCCCTCTCTCTCTGTTGGCAAAAAGCCCGGAAGGGGAGAACCGGGTCAGCATGGGGTGGTTGAGGGAGGCTGTGCAGCCACCGCTGGGTTAGGACGTGGTTGTTGCTCCCCACGCCAGCGTCCAGGGGATGGATGTCCCTGCTGCTCTGGGTGTTTGGTGCCTCAGGGACAAATGCTGCTGTAAACTCCGGCGAGGGACGGCTTCTCTCCTCATCCCCTTGGGGAGACGCCAGCCTGCTATGGGAGCTCGGGACCATTTACTCCCAGCTCTGCCTCCCTAATGAGAAGCAGTCTCTCAGCCTTGGCCCCGCGCCTGTAAAAAAATGAATCTGTGCCTGTGCTTTCGGTGCCACGTGCCCTGCGGCCGGAGCAGGGGGTCGGTGCAGAGGGGTGGCACGGCACAGCCAGGGGCTGCCATCCCCTGGGCTGCCATCCCCTGAGCCGGGGGGCTCCGCAGGGCAGCCCCACCATCCCCGCGCCGCTCCGAGTCTCCAGGCTGGCACCTCGCAGAGGCCAGGGACAGCTCCGTCCCCAGTGCCAGCCTCCTTCGGGAGGCACGGGGTGAGGGTGGCCGTGCTGAGGGCAGCCCCCCGAGCCCACCCGCGCCGAGGAGCCGCCGTGTCCAGCGCTGGCCCGGGGCTGGGCTCCCCGCTCTGTACTGCGGGCAGCAGACACGAGATGGAGCTGCCGATCCCTCCTGTGCCCCGCCAGGACCCGGGCTGTGCTCGGCTGAGCCTCCCAGCTCCCTCCAGGGAGCAGAACACGGGCGGAATGACCTTGGCGTCACCTCCGGGGGCTGCCCTTGGCCGCGGGTCTGGGGGTGCGGGCGAGAGGGGCTTTGGTGCCGTGTCTTTGGTGATGCGGTGCCATGGGGACTGCCCTGGGGCTGGCCCCTCACTGCCCGGGGCAGGGGAAGCAGGATGGACCCAGCTGTGTGTCACAGCAAAGCCACACCAGCGGTCGGAGCCTGGGGGTTACAGGATCACAGCGTGCTTGGGGCTGGGAGAGACTTCAAAGCTCATCTTCCACCGTGCTGCCATGGGGAGGGACACCTTCCACTGTCCCAGGTCACTCCAACCTGGCCTGGAACAACTCCAGGGATGAGGCATCCACAGTTTCTCTCGGCACCTGTGCCAGGGCATCACCACCCTTCTCCTTTTATCCTTTGACAGAGCAGAGGATTGTGCAGAGCCTGCAGTGTGGATGATGCTGTATAATCATTAATAATACATGACCTTATTTGCATGATGGTAATTTCCAGCATCCTCACATGAGAGCAGGGCTTGGCTTTGCAGGGTGCCATGTATGGAAATCCCACCAGAGAGGAGATATCATGGGACCTGTTGATCACCAACACAAATCAGCTCATCAGTGACATCAAGACTGGAGGCAGCCTGGACTGCAGTGACCAGTGACCAGTGACCAGTGGAGTTCACAGCCCTGAGAGGTGTGGGACAGGCAAAGATTCAAGTTAGGACTGGACACTGAATTTTAGGAAAGCAAACTGCAAGCTGTTCAAGGAGTTGGTCAATGGGACCCCTCAGAAACTGCCCTTTGGGTCAAGGGGACAGAACAGAGTTAGTAGATCTTT
The DNA here is from genome assembly GCA_016584745.2 of Phylloscopus trochilus trochilus. Lineage (NCBI taxonomy): Eukaryota > Metazoa > Chordata > Aves > Passeriformes > Phylloscopidae > Phylloscopus > Phylloscopus trochilus. Next base: position 1,166,480 of record WQNJ02000096.1, read on the forward strand.
AGGGACTCTTTCCATAGAGCACAAGAACTCTCAATCCACATGAGTAAGAAATCAGGAAAGGAAGACAAGAGGCTGGCACAGCTGAGTGGAGATCTGCTGGTAAACTGGAAGGGCAAGAAGGAAATGGACAGGCAGTGGGAGGGGATCAGGAAATCAGACAGGGATCATGGAAAGAGGACAAATGGCTTTAAGCTTTAAAAGAGCCGGTTTAGATTAGATATTAGGAAGAAATTCTTTCCCCTGAGGGTGATGAGGCACCAGCACAGCTTGCCCAGAGAAGCTGTGGCTGCCCCATCCCTGGAAGTGTTCAAGCTTGGACAGGGCTTGGAGCAACCTGCTCCAGTGGAAGGTGGCCCTGCCCATGGCAGGGGGGTGGAAGGAGATGGACTTTAAGGTTCCTGCTGTGCCAGTCAGGCTGTGATTCTGAGATTCCGTGTGCTGGGAGAGACCATCTCCATGCAGACAAACCCCCCAGGTGTTAAGACAGGCATGGAAGAATGGAAAAATGGAAGAACGTGCTGAACCCAGCCCGGCAAAAACCGAGGCACAGAGCTCTGCTTCATTGACAGATGAGCTCTGAAGACCCCAAACCTCACAGGAGGGTGGAGGGGATGTTTTAGCACTTGGGCTGAGCACTGCAGACCAGGCAGATCTGAGCATCCAGTGAGCAGGGCCAGGCTTTGCACAGGGAAGGGCAAAAGGTAGGAGTGGAGGCAGTGGAAAGAAAGAACTCACCTCCAGCATGGAACAGGAAGACAGTTTATTGCTCTCTGTGTCGTTGGAGCCAAGGGTGTTTTCTGATTGTCTGTGACTCATTCCCAGTAGTATCTGTCCTCCAGCCCCCCCCCTGGAGTGTCACAGCACCCTCTGCTTCTGTTGCCACTGCCCCCCACAGCCTCCATCCTACTGCTCCCTGCAGCAGCTGGGGTCTCCAGCCAGCACAGTCCCCTTTCCTGGAACCACAGCTCCGTCCTGCCCAGTCCAACCTCACCCTGTGGTCTCAGCTCTGCCCTCAGATCACTGCAGGGATCTCCCAGCTTCCCCATCCCAAACCCTCTTGAGAGAGTGGCTGAACCACAGGGCTCAGAGATCCCAACCAGCAGCGTGGGGCCCTTGGCAACAGGCAAACAAACAGCTGGTTGCTGGCCCCATCACCAGCATGATTCATGGTGAGGCTAGGAGGGCCTGCTTGGCCACTTGGCCTCTCCAGCCTGGATAAACTGGGATGAAGCACTTTTTTTTTTATCACATTTCTCCTTTGATGTTCATCTGCTCATCTCCAGCCTCTACTGCCAAACCCCATGGAGAAAACTCACGCTGCTCCTCCACCCAGCAGCCTGGGGATGCTGCAGAGCAGCACAGGTGAGCCTTGGCCATGGAGCTCTCTGCTACAGCCCCCAGTCAAAGGTGAGCTTTAATCCCTGCAGCTGGAGCAGAGAGGCAGAGCTGGACATTGTGCACACAGGCAAAATGTCACTCCAGAGGTGGGAGCACTTCATCCTGAAGCTGTTCCTGGAGATTATTTTTTATTATGGGATCCTTAAAGCCCCAAGCAGTGGAGACCCTGGAGCAGGAGGATGTCTTACTGCAGGAGCAGCAGCAGCCCCAGGCTGCAGTTTCTGACATCACAGGACACCCATCCTGGGGCTTCCTCAGGGACAGAGTGAAGGTGCTGGGAGCCTTGCCAACCCAGGCACACCTTGCCAAATCAGGCCAGGTTTGGGGCTGAGCTGGCACCCTGGAAGATGCTGGGCAAGTTCAGCAGGGCTGTGATGAGCCCTGGAGGCAGGATGGCTTTTATCCACCTTCAGCGTGGCCACCTCCCAACGGCCTGGATGCTCTCCAGCTCTATTCTGCACAAACATCCCCTTGGCACCTCCACTGCCCTGTAAGGAACCGGTGAGCTGACAGGCAGGGATTGCAGGGCAGGCAGCTCTGCATCCTGTCCGTGGTGCCAGACCCGCCAGGGCTCAGCAGCTCCGGTGCTCTGCATGCCAGGGGGAGCTGGCACAGACTGCCAGAGGAAAACCTGCAAACCACATCCCTGTCCTGGCAATCCTGCGCCACACAGGGTGGAGAGGCAATGCCACGGGGCTGGCTGGGGGGGCTCCAGAGGGGCTCCCAGGCCCTGCATGGACCAGCTCATCCCTGGCAAGGGAGAGCCCATCCCTGCCTGGCCATCTCCTAAGGGACATCCCTGCTTTACACCTTTTCTAGCACAAGTGCTGAGAGTGGGCAGGAATTGCCACGAGCAGCTCTGCTGGTTTATTTGTGCAGCCCCTGGTCCCTGCTCTGCCTGGGGGCACCACGTGCCCACAGAGAGCACCAACAGATCCCCCCCCAGCTCTCTCCATGGCTGAGATGGCTCTGCTGCTGCAGCGTGGGAAGCAAAGGCTGATTTCCAGCTGTGCTGAGGTTCCCCTGGTTTGCCCCAAGTGTCTGGAATTTTTTTAACTCCGTTGAGTCCCCCCTGAGGATTGATGGGGGTGAGCCAGGGTGCCACCAGTCACTGTGGGTTTGGGGGCTGTTCCAGGGGGGTGTTTCATGGGGCACACCCCAGGCTGGTGTCAGTGTGTGTGAGCCCCCATCCCTCTGCCCCACGCTGGCCTGGTCTCGTGCCAGCCCATTGTCTTTTGGCTCTTCCTGCAGGCGCCAAGCTCACTGCTTTGGGAAAACTGGTCCTGAGAATGTGAGTGTGACCCCAACCCCGCAGCGCTGGGGGCTGTGGGGAGCAGGAGACTGCCTTGCTTGGGATCTTATGTTCAGAAACACTTCTTTCAGTGAAATGGGATATTTCGAGCAGATGTTTGTGTGGTCTACTGACTTTGTGGAAAATGGGCAGGTCCTGCTCGACAGAAGGATCAGCAAAGCTGAAAGAGGGGTGGGAGGGCTCAGCATCTCATCCCTCATCCCCCATGTACTTAACCCAGGAGCTGAATAACGGAGCCACAAAGCAACACGACACCGGAGCAGCTTTTCCTTTAAAGCCCTCCCCTTGGGAGGGCTCATGAGATGCATTTTCCATTGGGTCACCACGTGCCACTCGGCAGCCTGACCGCAGCACCCGTGCCTGGGGTTTGGGAGGGTCTGGGAGAGCTTGGAGCAAAGCTGCACACCCCAGGGTGCACTCCCCTCTGCCTGGCAGTGTGGGTGGGCTTCCACCTCTGCCACTGCAGCCCTGGGTCCCTGCACCCACGGCTCCCTGGTGTCTTCTAAAGAGAGATTCAGACCCTGGATTTTGGGGATGGTTTTTCTCCTGAAAGTGAAGCATGGGAATGTGGGGGGGACACGGGTGTCTCCACAGCCATTGCTGTGGGCAGACATCTGCCCCAGCACGTGCAGACAGAGCTGTGCCCATCTCAGGATCTCCAGCAGAGCAGAAGTGACTTGTTCCAGTGTCCCCAGGGGACATGTCAGGGACACCCTGAGCCTGCACCTAGAGAGCCTCATATTCCCATTTGGCCTGTCTGTCCATCTGCTCTGCTTGGCTGCTGGTGGTGGGGCAGTCTGCTGGTGCTGATGGTCCTCAGATTGTCCTGGCTGGAGGGGCAGGGTCCACACCAGAGAGGCTTGGTGGCTGCTCCTCTTCCCACTGCTGCACATTAGAGCAGAACCACCAGCTCTGCCCTGGCTGCTGCACGCTGCCAGCTGCAGCTCCTCGATAAATACAACTGGTAAATCTATTAATTTTACAGCTCTAATTGATGTATTGCTGTAATTACCTTTTATAACAAGGCAATTAAACCCTATTAAAGATTATTAGCTAATTAAAACTCCTCTGTGCACACACCCCAACCCCCTTGTGTGCACAGATTGTTGGATGGGGGAACTGGAAGCCCATTGCAGCTGGGTCTTGAGGTCAGCATGGTGCATGGCATGATGTGATGGGTCGGGATGCTGGAGGGGGAGATCATGGAATCACAGGCTCGTTTGGATTGAAAGGAACCATAAAACCCATCTCATTCCACCCCCTGCCACAGGCAGGGACACCTTCCACTATCCCAGGTTGTTCTAAGCCCCATCCAACCTGGCCTTGAACACTTCCAGGGATGGGGCAGCCACAGCTCCTCTGGGTAGCCTCTGCTGATGCCTCACCACACTCACAATGAACAATTTCTTCCCAACATCTCCTCTAAACCTTCTCTTTCTCAATTTAAAGCCATTCACCCTTCTCCATGTCCCGTTCCTGCCTGTCCCACCATCTGTCTCTTCATTTTCCAACCAGGAAATTTTCAGCTTTCTGGGATCAGATGGGAAAAAAAAGTTTTTAGGCTGGGATCTTCTCCTGCTGGTAGTGAGGTGGATGGAGGTGTAGGGCTAAGGATGGGCCCGAAGAGTGGGTTTAAAGGGGAAAAGCCCCACTTGGAGATGGGGTGTGTATGAAAGGAGAAACGCCCCTGTACTGGAAATAGGATTGAGGGGAGTACAGTGGCTGGGCAGAGAACCTGGAAGGTTCACCCCTGGGAGACAGGGGTGGCTCAGCCCAGGGTTGCTCTGCACCTGTGAAAGCACGGTGCCAAAAGCTGTGCAGTCTAAGAAGTGAACCCCTGGGTCCTTGTGAAGAGCCTAAAAGACCTGAAAAGCCATCAGAGAAGCAGCCCACAGGGCTCCCCCCGGGATGCTGCCTGACCCCATGGCTCATCCCCTTCCTGCACCCCTCCATGTGGAGCAGGAGGGAGTGGGGGTCCCTCTTGTCGCTCCCAAACCCAGCTTCATCACTGCCCACGTGTCATTTCTATCACGAAATTATATCAATTCCAGCCACCAAAACTGGACTTTTTTTGGAGCTTAAAGAGCCGGAAGTGCGTTGGAATTCCAGGGATGTGGCTGCCTTCTGCCTTCTGAGTCACGCGAGTCAGACACAGCCTCTGCTGAGCCCCTCTCTTCAAGCCCCAGGCTCCCGGCCGTGCCTCGCCCTCCCCTGCCCGTCTCTCTGCCGCAGCAGAGTTCTGCACCTCGAGTTCCCCCGGCGCCCGCTGAACCCGGAGAAACCCACGTCCGTGGGTGGAAGCCACAGCGCCGTGCCCGTGCCAGAGCTGCTGAGCACAGCCCGTCCTCGGGGCTCATCTGCTTCCAGTTAAGCCCTCCTGCCTTGCACAAAAGTGCCAAGCGTCTCTTTGCCGGAGCCAGTGACCAGCTCAGGGCTGTGCTGGCTGCGGGCTCCCCCCCATCTCCAGCCCCCATTTTGGGTCGGTTTGCCGGAGCCAGTGACCAGCTCAGGGCTGTGCTAGCTGTGGGCTCCCCCCTCACCTCCAGCCCCCATTTTGGGTCGGGCTGCTCCTGCATGGAGCTGTCCGTGTCCCAGGAGATGGGGGCTTGCAGAGGAGCGGTGTGGGGACAGCACTGTCCGCCCCGTCCCGGGGGAGCTGTGCCTGGAGCAACCACTGCGAAAGAGCTGAATTCTGACCCTCCCCGGGCGGGCTTTTCACTCCAGGCTGCCGACAGCTCCTGCGGGCTCCAGGGCAAGCAGGATCCCCCCGCTCCCCCGTCTTGTCCTGCTTGCCCAGCCCGAGGGTTTGATCCCTCGGGGGACACCGAGCGGGGGTCCCCTTCGCGGCAGGAGCTTTGCGGGCAGCCAGGAGGTGCCAGGAGTGCCAGAGCAGCCACGGGGCTGTGCCAGTGACCCTTAGCTGTGATTTCCAGCTGTTGCCCAAGCTGCTCCCTCCCTGCCTTTACCCTGGATGCCGTTCCCCAGATTAAGGCAAGGGAAGCTTTAGCCGCGGCCGTTGGTGACCCTGGCAATGCCCCCGCGGATGCCCTGAACCTTGGCGGGCACCTCCCGCTGAGGGAGCACCCTGGGGCCAAACGGCCTTTCGCTTTTCCCTCCTACCCGGAGGGTTAACTGTTGGAAACAAAACAAAACAAAACAAAAACGCACAGGGGGCGGGCGGCTCCGGCCGTGCTGCGCGCCCTGGCAGCCACCGAGCGCCGCCGCGCCCGCCCTCCGCGCCCGGCTGCTCCCCTTGCCCCCATGGGCCGCTCCTGCCTGCTCTGCCCGCCCTGCTGCGTGTGAAAAAAACAAGTTTCCTTTTTATAAAAAAATCTAGAAGTTTAATAGAAATTAAAGAAAAAAAAATAGACAATTAGGAGGGGACGGAAAAACAGCTCTTTTTTTTGGGTCGAGGGTGCTTGGCAGCTAGTCAGAAACATGAAGGATTTTTTCAGATTTTTTTGGTTTTGTTTTAAGGAATTTTTTTTTGTGTTGAATATTCAACAGGCCTTAATGCATGATTTAAACATTCATTTTAGGTTTTTGGGGTTGGTTTTGGGTTTTTTTTGGGGGGGGGGGTTGGTAGGGTTTTTTTGGGCTTTTTTGGTAGGTTTTAAATCTTTCTTAAATATTTTGTTTTGTAGCTTTTGTTTGTGATTGACTCTGCTCAGTCTGTATCTGGTGGTTTGGTGGTATAGATTTCATAAATCTTTCTTTTCAGTTTTTGGTTATTAATTGTCTTTTATTAGGAGTCATCAATGTAGGATGATCCCCCCCGCCCCACCCCCCCCCCTGCATTCTGGCTTGGTTAATTTAGATGTTACAAAGGAAAAAAAAAAACAAAACTTTAGTCTTTTGTTTTTACACTATGCTACAATTAGAAAATATACTTTTATTACATTTTTAAATTCTACCAAGAAAAAGGAAACACAGTACAACCTTCTTTACATTATACACATGGCATTTATTTTAATATTTGCCAAAAGCCAACTCCAAAAGGTGCATTTATAACGCCGTGTGACACGCACCGGGGGTTCCCAGCGCTGCGGTGTCCCCCCGCCAGGGAAGGGGCTCTGCTCACGGGGAGGAGGAAGGAAAGGCAGCCCGGGACAGGCAAGGAGGCAGGAAAGGAGGAATTTGTGTGGAACTGAACAAAGGAGTGGGATGAAGGAGCGCTGACCCCCGCCCGGAGATGCAGGGAGAGCAGCGCCGGGTGGGTGGTGGCACAGAAATCCCCTGCCTGCAGCACTCAGGGGGGCTTCTCCATGCAGAGAGAGTTTCCCTGCGAGCTGGTGTGGGGAAGGGGGTACAGCCAGGCCGGGGGGGTTCGGGGGGAAGGAGGGGGAATCCCAGCCCCTCGGCCTGGCAGTGCCAGGAGGGCTGTGCCCAGCTGACACTCTCCTCACCCCCTCACTTTTCCCCCCTTTCCCCTCCCGTCTTTGACGTGGCGCCGGGGCAGATTCCCGGCATCGAGCTGTTGCTTTTCGAAAAGTCCGAGCCTGTGTTGTTGTTGCCGGGATCCCTTCCCTTCCCTTCCCTTCCCTTCCCTTCCCTTCCCTTCCCTTCCCTTCCCTTCCCTTCCCTTCCCTTCCCTTCCCTTCCCTTCCCTTCCCTTCCCTTCCCTTCCCTTCCCTTCCCTTCCCTTCCCTTCCCTTCCCTTCCCTTCCCTTCCCTTCCCTTCCCTTCCCTTCCCTTCCCTTCCCTTCCCTTCCCTTCCCTTCCCCGGCAGCCGGGGCTGAGCAGCTGCCCGCGGGTTAATCATTGCCGGAGAGGGCGCGCACGCACGTGTGCCCTGCCCGTGTGTGCTCTCCGTGTTTGTGTGTGTGTGTTGCTCCGTTGCCGTGTGAGTCATTCTCAGCCTGCCTGGGGCTCTGCTGCGCTCCCCGAGCCGAGAAGCGAATTGAGCTTGGATTGCAGCGCGGGCAGGGGGAGCCGTGCCTCGGGAGGCGGCTCGGGTTGGCGGTGCCCTTGACCTTGGACCCCTCTGTTGGCAGGGGATGGTTGGGGACGTTGTGCTTTAGGGTGCTCCGGCTCTCGGCGGTGTCCCCAGCTGCGAGGTGCTGCTGCCTGCCCAGCTTCTCTTGCCGCAGAGCCCAACATTCCAAGCAGGAGCTCACGAGGAGGAAGCCGGACACCCCCGGAGCCGGCCCACCCCTCGTTTCTGGGCTGTAAGCGGGGCTGCCTGGAAGGCCCTTGGGCAGATCTGAAAATCACGGCAGCGCTTCGAGGGAGACAGAGCACCCCGCAGCCGCTTGGGAGGACTGGGAATCAGCCCTGCTGGGAGCTGTCGGTACTGGGAGGGTGGTTGAGTGGGACTGGAGAGGGCTGGGAGGGCAGGACAACTGGAACCAGTGCAGGGAACTGGGGTGGGGGCTCAGCTGGTGCTCAGAATTTGGGGAGTTAAAAACTGGCACAGGAGAGGAGGGCTGGGAAATGGAGACAACCAGTGCTGAGAGAACTGGGTAAAACCAGTGCAGGGAAGTGGGTAGGTGGGTGGGAGCAGTCTTTGGTGCCCCAGAGCTCTTTGTGTGGGATGCCTCAGGATTCAGGGGAACCCAGAGCAGGGTGTTTTGGGTGACCTGGGGCTGCATTGGGGTCCTTGGACCCCAGAGTTTCAGGTACCCCAGGGTCCTATGCAGCCTGTGGCTCCTGCACTCATGGTGTGCCAGGACCCCCTCACACCCGGGTGTCAGCCCCTGAGATGCTGCCTGCCCTGTCCTGTGGGTCAGCAGCGTCCTGGAGGTGCCCAGCCCAAGGCTCCTGGGGGTGCCTGGCTGCACCCCCTCATTGCAGCCCCTCTCAGGGTGCCCTTCTCCCTGGCCAAGTCCCCCCAGCCTGCAATCCAGCCTCTGTTGGGGGAATCGCCCTAGAAAAGCGTGTGGAAGGGGGTTACCCCGGACTGCGTCCCCAGAGACGCCCTCCCGAGGCCCCTTTAGCCAGAGATATTTTCCCAGCCTTTCCCAAGGAAGGGCTGGAACTGATGCGAGCTGTCTCCACCCAGGTTTTGGATAAACTCCACCCGCCGCCGCCTGGCAGCTCCTCCTCCCAAAGAACAGCCCAGCTGGGATATAAGCAAGTCACTCAGCCAGCAGGAGCTGCCGCGACAGCTGGGCGGGTGGCGTGGGACATCGTGCCGTGACCTGAGCCGTGCCCTTCGCCTCGACGCCGGGACCCCATGGCGACGCCTTCGCAGAAAAGGAGCACCCGCAGCGGGGCTTCGGGGACCCCCTTGTCGCCCACGCGCATCACCCGCCTGCAGGAGAAGGAGGACCTGCAGGAGCTCAATGACCGCTTGGCCGTCTACATCGACAAGGTGCGCTCGCTGGAGCTGGAGAACGCCGGCCTGCGGCTCCGCATCACCGAGTCCGAGGAGGTGGTGAGCCGCGAGGTCTCGGGCATCAAGGCTGCCTACGAGTCGGAGCTGGCGGATGCCCGCAAGACCTTGGATTCAGTGGCCAAGGAGAGAGCTCGGCTGCAGCTGGAGCTCAGTAAAGTCCGGGAGGAGCACAAGGAGCTGAAAGCCCGGTGAGTGCCCTGGGGATGGCGGGGCGCGGGGGGGGGAACCGCAGCGGGATGGGTGCTGTCGTCATGCTTGGCAGGGAGCCGGGAGGGAGGAAAGAGCGACCTGGAGGAGTCGGAGAGAGAGAGAGAGAGGAAAAACCCATGGCCTGGCCGGGGCTGGAGTGTCTGTGGTAGGGACCGAAAAGAAGGGAGAAGCTCTCTCGTCATTCCTGCTCTCCTTCCAAGCGCCATCTTTGGCCGGGATGCCCTTGGAGCGGGGATTTGGGAGCAGAGCTGGGGACGAGCGGGGCTGGGGCTGAGCAGACATGCCCTGGGCCCCCGGCAGGGTCTGTGCTATGCGGGCCGCAAGCGCCGGGCTGGCGGCCCCTCTGCCTTCGTCATGCTGGAGCTATTCCTAAACACGCTCTGGCACGGCCGGGGAAGCGGTGCCAGCCAGCTGGCTCTGTCCTGCCTACAGATTTCGCCTGCTCGTCCTATTTTCCTTCGCTGTCTCTGGCACCGGTTAAAGAACCTGCTCCAGGTTTTGCGTGCCTTAACCCTCCCCGTGCCAAGCTGCTCCCACTGCTGTGGGGTCCCTGGTTTTGGGGGAAGAAGCGGTGTGCGGGGCAGCATTCCCGTCCCCCTCCCACCAGCTGTCTCTGGGCGATGTGCTCCCCAGTCTGGACCGAGGCACGAATTCCTCCGGCTGTTCCCCGTTTCTGCCCCTCTCTGCCTTCGGAAATGCCCCCCTCATGGACCCCTCCCTGCTGGGAGCCTCTGCCCTCCTCAGGGCTGTCACCGCGTACCAGCACGGGTCCCCTGAGGGCACGGGGCTCCCTGGCCAGTGTCACTGCTGGCCAGGCAGGGGCTGGCGCTGGGCTGTCCCCGGGCTCTGCCAGCCCGTGCAGCGTCGGGACATGTCCCTGTAGCGCTCAGTTCCCCGAATCCTGCTCCACGGGAGAAGCCAGCGGATCCCTCTCCGTCATCAGCTTTGGCTCACAGCCGGATCCGGACTGGGCAGTGGCGGGACAGCCCCTTTTTACTCCATTTGATCTTTCGCCTCTTATTCTGGACGCCTCGTTTTGCGCCTGTACCAAATGAGGCTTAAATTAACTTCCTTAGTAGATGCTATAAATATTCTACCTGGGAGGGAGGGACTGTGCTGCCCGTTACAGCCGAATCCGAAAGCCATGTGGGGTTATATTTAGCTTTGTATTTCCCGTGCGCTGCTGCAGCTTCGTCCTCGGATAAGACAGTTTGCTGCTCCCGGATCCCAAGGATCCGGATGCTGGTGAGAGGAGGAGCTGAGCTGTCTGAAGGCTTTTTTTCTGCCTTATGCAAACCCAGAACTATCTTGGCCACGATCTTTCGAGGGCTGGAAAAAAATGCCCGGCTCGCAGCAGTGGCTGGAGGGGGAGCTGGCTGCGTGGAAAACGGATGTGGAATTTTTTCCCTGCGATGGGCTGCGCTCCGGGAGCTTCCGTGCTCGTTCCCGGGCGCTAACAATCCCCTGAAAAAAATGCCGTGACTCGCGGGGGTTCCCAAAGAGCAGCTTGTGCCTGAGAGATGGGTTTCGGTGGGTTTTGGGTAGCAGTTGGTGCGCGGGGCTCTGGGGGACCGGGGTGTTTCCCGTGTTGAGTCATCTCTGAGTCACGGTCGGTGAGATGGAAGAGCGGATTTGCGGGGGAAGTCGTTGCTGTTCATTCCTGCCTCTGGTTAGTCCCCTCTTCCTAGGGCGCGGTGCGAGGGCTGCTCTCTAACCCCCAAAACCCTTGCAAGGAGCCTGCCGCTCATCTCCTTTCCCTGGGGACCTGCTCGATGCGGCGGGGCCGCTCAGAGAGCAGCAGAATCGGCTGCTGAGCCGCGGTTCTGCTCCTTGCGCTGGGTTTGACTGAGGCGTCCCGAATCTTTGGGACATGAGGGGACGGGGCAGCCGCCAGCCCAACCCTGCCAGGTGTCAGAACTGTTGGTGGGATTAGGAGGGCCCCGTTCAGACCCTGTCCTGCTCCCTGTCACCTCCCCGGGCAGGGAATGCTGTGCCTGCTCTGCCGGCTCTCCCCGCTCACCCCGGGGTCAGCACCTGGTCCTGGGGCCACTTCGCTGTCCTTGACACAGCGAGGCTTTGGCTAATGAGTAACCGGCGGCCCTCTGCACCCCTCGCTGTGCCCGGCAGCCCGAGGGAAGCGCCGGGTATCTCCCGCGGGGCAGGCGCCCGGGGCCGCGTTATCATCACCCGCAGCATCGCCCCTGCCCGGCGCGGGGGTTGTCTCGGCAGCACAGAGGGAGGGTGGGGGACCGGGATGCCAGGGCATGACGTGTCTGGATGAGACACCCGGGTGCTGGGTGCTCTGTCTGGGGTGGGGAAAGAAGTGCTGACTGCAGGGGGGCAAGGTGTGCACACAGGAGACCAGTCTAACCAGTACCAGCACATGGGTGGAGGAGGGTCTGAGGAGAGCTGGGCTGCCCGCCTTCTGCCACCCCTCTGTTCCTGGCCAACTGCTCCTCTCTTGGCGAGGTTCTCAGTGGGATCTCAGGTTCTCAGTGGGATCTTCCCACTGCCTGTTTGGTTGCTTCCAGTTTTGGTTGATCCAGGAGGGGCTTCCCAAAGTGCCCACCTGGCTCTTTGCACGGGGACCCTCAGCCCTGTGCAGCCTGATACTGATTGTGCCCCAGGACAAGGGACCCCTCTGGGCAATCCTGCCTGGCCTGGTGGCACATGTGTCCCCAGCTCTGGATAGCCTCTGGCAAAGCAGAGGGTGGCTGGTGACTCAGAGGTGCTGGCAACACCAGCATCGTCCCCTTCCAGGCCATGGGTAGAGACAGGACTCGTCTGAAATGCCCCTGTCCCTGGTGTCCTCAAGCTTCTGTCCCCCTCCTTGGAGGACACCTGGATTCCAGCATGGCACCAGAGGTTGGAGAGATGCTCTGTGCTTGGTCCTGCCCATTGTCCCCTCTCCTTAAGCTGGCTTCTGACTCACAGGGTGAACAGAGCCACAGCCCTTGACTTGCTCCATGAGAGTTCATCTCATCTGACAAGTTGGTCAGTGCCAGCCCCAGCCTGGGGATGCAGGGGTGTAGAATACAGCCCTTGGACACCTTCAGTCCCAGGAGAGGCCCCCTGAGGGATTCAGTGCCCACTCCACGGGCAAGGAGTGGCCATGCAGGGGCCATGTGGTGGCCCTACAGGGACCAGCTCCCTTCTCCAAGGCAGGAACCAGTCCTTGTTAGTGCTGTGGCTGATGAGCGATGCCTTCCTGAATTGCAGCCCCTAACCTGATTAAGCCTCTTCCTCCTGAGGCCCAGATCTCATCCCTGGCCCTAATGAAGATAAATCTTCTATTTCCCAAATGCTTTTGTGGAGGGAGGAAGCTCATCCAAGGGCAGAGCAAGGGGGGCAGCAGTGGGGTGCCAGGAGGTGAACTCCAAACCCTTCCCCAGCCCAAGGGGGTTTTGCCCTGTGCTTTGTTCAGCCATGACCCTCCAGGCAGGAGCAGGTAAATGAAACCTGTTGAGTTGAAAAAAAGGGAGGAAAAGGAATTAGGGCTCAGTGCTGCCGGGGGGTGGGGCAGATACTTCCTCCAGCAGCAATGAGCTCGTGCTGGAACATTTTGCGTGGGGTGAAACCTCAGGCTCCCGGGTTTCTCCCCCGTCTGCCTCATGGAATCCCTGCCAGGGAGGGAATGCTTTGGCTGGGAGGAGGCTTTGCCCTTTCAGAGCAAACAAAGAGCAGCTTGTGCAGCTGGGGATACTCTGGGGGAGTCTGAACGCAGAGCTGGGCTGATCAGACCTTTGTGGCCCTCTGGGACCCTCTTAAACACCCCACCCTGAATCTCCAGCCCTGTGGACACATTGGTGGTCCCTTGACATCTGCAGCCAGCAGCTCGGGGTGGCTGGGCACGCCGTCCCTCCTGGCACGCTGCAGGGCTGGAGGGCTCCGTGGCAAAACGTGTCTTCGAGGTGAAGGTTTTCATTAGCTGTTCCCAGTGGGGAGGAATTCTCGCCTGTGCAAACATCCAGCCCCTCTTTTTTTCCAAGAAAAAAAATGTGGCAGAGAAACGTGCTCCAGCACTTCTGGTTTGTGAACTCGCTGCCATGGCTGTGTCTTCCAGCCACGGCTCATCCCATCACTTTTCCCAGGGATGAGGGGAGTGAGAGGGAATCCTGTTTTTAAAGGGAAATTACATCTCGAGTCCCCTTAGCCCCTTGCAATATTTCACCAGCTCCTAGAATTCCGAGTGCTGAGATTTGGCAACGTGAAGTCAAAGAACTAATTACCTAAAAAAGAGTTATGGATTAGCTCCCTAAGGTTATGCTCAACTTCCAAGTTCTTATATATATTTAGGATGGTAGGATCCCCTCTGGTAAATGAAGGACTTCACCCTTGGAGCTGGGGATTAAAGAGAAGCGATTGCAAAGAGAATCAGGGCTGCCCTTGGTGTGGGAGGGGATCCATCCCTGGCAGCCCGTCCCAGCCTGCCCCGGTCCCACATGCTGCCACAAGTGTTTTGCAGCCTTGCACGTGTCACTTCTCACTGGTCTGAGTCCCATCAACGCTCAAACTCCACAGCCCAGAGGACACGGAGTTGTTCCCGGTGTGGTGCTCAGGGAATGCAGACAGAGAGGGTGGCACAGCCAGGGTGGGACATGTGGGGTGGCTGCCAGCTCCACATTCTGCTGAATTCATGCTCTTTGGGAGGAATAGTTTCCTTTTGTGCTGCTGGTAACCAGGAAAGGAGGAAGTCACCAGAGAGTTCTCTCTCTGGTCCTGGGCAGAATTAGGGCTGTCATGGAGGATTCCCCACAAAGTGTCAGCCCAGTGGGTTCAGGATGAGCTGGGAATCACCTTCCACTGTCCTGCCACTGGCTGCATTACCTATTTTGCCATCCTGCTCTTGCTGAGCTTGTTTGCTGAGCCTGTTCCCCAACAGCTGAGGCTGGTGCCATGTAAAACCTTTCTCTGTTGGCAGCTGCCAGCAGACAGGATGGTGTCAGGGCTGGGTGCCCACCTGCCTCTGCTCCCTTCCCCTCCCTGCCCAGGGTTGAATATCCCCAGTGTGAAGCTGAACAACTGTGGGGGCTGGCGTAGTCCCCCAGCCCCACCTGGTGCAGTGGCAGCTGCACCCTGACTGCAGAGGCATCTGTGTGACAGCCAAGCTCTCAGCCACCCCACCTCATCGAAATCTGCCCTCTCACTTTAAAGCTGTTCTGCTTTGCCCAGTCACTCCATGTCCTTGATAAGAGTATTGTAAAATGTGGGCACTTTTCCTTGTTCCTGTCTGTGCAGGATGCCACGGCGTGTCCATGAACCACGGTGTGATCCAGGGCTGTGGGTGTTGGGGAAAGCCAAAGGGTGTGGAAGTTGGTTAATGAAGTGCATTGAACTCAGCCCACAGAAATACCACAAAACCCCACTGGGGTTGGGACACCTCTGCTCCTGGCGAGGCTGAGTCAACATTTTTCACCTTCTGTGTCATAAACCAATTACCTTTTCCCAACGATGGGGAAGGTGCCCTTGGCTTGGGGTGTCCTCCAAGCTGCAGCCACTGCTGTAGATCTGCCTTCCATGGTTAGTAGAGCTCGGAATTGCAACAGCAGCAGGGACAAAGTTCCCCAGCACACAGGGTGCAAGGTGGGTGCTGCCCTGCCTGTATTGTACCTTCCTTAATTATGGGGTTGCAGCACTGCAGGCGTTGGCGCCGTGTCCCTGCAGAGACACGGTGGAGCCAGGGTAGAAACAAACACGGGCTCTCCTGAAGCTGTTGAATTTTTGTGTCGGGGCTGTGAGTGGCTCAGAAGCACCTCTGTAGGATTAAGCTTCTGATAGCAGAGGTCTCTCCCTCCCTCTTGCACAAAAAACCATCTCCAGCCACTTGCTCTGGCTGCTGCTTTGCACACACACACACACACATCCTCCTGCCATCCATCCTGGTCGGGCAGAGCATCTCCACACTGCACTGCTCAGAACTTTCAGTTTGTTGGGGGTTTTTTATTTATTAACAGCTTAAGTTTCTCCTTAAAACCCCATCTGAGTCACATGAGCCCAAGGAAACATCCAAGCCCTTGGTGTGGATGTGTAATGTGGCCTTCAGAAGGGGTGGCAGCCCAAAGGAAACGTGACCCCACTGGCACTGAGGGCTGCCCCACTGCAGCTCCCAGTCCCCACTGTGAAAAACTGTGTGTCCCCCCTCTCCTTGCAGTGCAGGGGGCTGGCTGTGGCTGTGGAAGGGCTCTGGCTCGGCCCTGGCAGAGCAGGGAGATGAGTCATGCTCAGCCATGTGTCTCTGGGCTGGAGCAGGGTGTGGCAGCACGGGGCTGCACTTTGGGGGGCCCCTGCCAGCCCAGCAGTCACGCTCTGCTCCTTCCTTCCTGGCACGATGGCAGCTGCCCTGGCAGCATCCCTGGCGTGTGAGGATGCTCCCCTGCAGGGCACCAGGCTACACTGGGAGAAACTGGGGGAGTTTTTTAAGTTGATCCTCCATGCCGTGGGCTTTAGCGGGGAAGGAGAGCAGCCTCACCCCTGGGCATTGTGCTTTGCTGTTGGGGTGGCTGCCAGGCCCCCCCTTTCAGGGCAGAGAGGCTGCTTTGTGCAACCCTCGAGCCTCAGCTCTGCAGTTCCAGGGCAAAAAGCCACCGGACTGGGGTCTGCCTGGTGGTGAGGGAGTTGTGGGCGTGCGAGGCTGAGCAGGAGGGAGGTGGAGGAGAGGCTGGAGCATCTCCTGGTGGTCCTGTTCACAGGCAGCTCTGTGCAAGCAGCACTTGGTGCTAAATTCTGCTTTCTAGGGATGCCACATCTGGCAGTTTCACTCTGGGGAAGTGCCTTATTTCCTGCCCACGTGCCAAGCTGGTCTGGGCTCCATCCTGGCTCAGCACAGGCTGGCTGGGGAAGCGGGCAGAGGTGTGCTGGCAGCTCTGCACATGGCACAGCGCAGCAAAACGTGGGCATTCACCTCGGTTTCTGCCCATCCCTGTGCTGAGCTGCGTTCTTCTGATGGCATTCTATCTCCACCCATCCCCACAGCCACCCCAGCAGCAGCTGGAGCTCCTGGTGCCTCCTGAGCAGTGACTCAACACCGGCGGCCCCAGCACGGCAAACAGACCTTGTGGCAGTGTAAACACCTTGCCTGCCTTTATCTGGGCTGCTGGAGCCGGGATAGCAAAGCCTTTTGTTTCCAGGAATACGTGTGGCACCTGGAGCCAACAATCCCCTGCTTTGTTTTTTAAGCAAATGTTGCTGGCCGGAGGCTTTGAGCACCCAATTTATGAAAAACGGGGTGAGCTGCTGCTGCTGCTTCTGAAGAGAAAAAGGAGGCCTTGAACTCGACCCCTGTTTTGCCTCTTTTGGCTCCTTTCTGCCTTGTTCCACCTTGCACAGGGACCTGGTTTCCATTGTGGATCAGGTGCAGAGCCACCTCCTCATCCCTTCCCGTCACCACTTTGGGCTCAAGAGCTGAATGTGTGAGCAGAGGAAGGGGGAGTTCCAGGCACATCTGCCCAGTGTGGCAGCACGTTTCCTTGCTCCTAGGGCTGGGATTGCATCCCTGCTCCACATCCTGCCTCTGCTGCCAGCTCCTAGCAAAACACGAGCTTACAGCCTTTTCCCCCCTGGTGCTCCTGGTCCTGAAGACATGACTTAGACAAGTGACTCAGCTCCCTGTTTTTAACTCCCTTTGTAAGGCTCCTGCCATGCCCAGTCTCCCAGGGAAACACCGGGAAGCTCTGCTTTGTCTTCATCCTTTGAGGGGGTGGTTTATGGGCTTTAGCACTTCTCCTGCATCCGGAGAAGGATGTGTCCAAGTGGAATGTTCTGAGGTTTCCATGGAGGGGCAACACTCAGAGCTGTTCTAGGTGGAAAAAACAACCAAACAAACCTACAATTTTCCCATTAAATTTTAGCCCAATTATTCAAAAACTGGCTTTTGCTGTGTTGGAGTAAGATAAGTCAAGGCTGGGCAAAACTCCTTAAATTTCATCCAGTCCAAAGCTTAATTTGGAATTTGTCATGGCTTAATTTTTAATTTGTCATTACTTTACATATAATTTAACTATATTAATGATACAAAACTGACTTGTTCAAATGGTCTCACCATTCAGAGTAGTGCCATGAAGGCTTGGGATTTCCTTCTTCCCTCCTCTTCCCAAAGGCTTTGGCTTTAGTCAGCAACAGACACTGCAAACTTTTAGCAAATTCTGGGTTGGGAGAACAAGCTGACAGTGCCCTCAAGCACATGGTGGGATTTTTGGGGCTGTCCTGTGCAGGAGTTGAAATTGATGATCCTTGTGGGTCCCTTCCAACTCAGGATATTCCATGATCTCAAAGCTTTCCTGTCGTGTCTCTCTTACTGAAATCTTGCCCTCAGAGGATGGAATTGAGTGGAGTGAACGGTGGTGTATTGACATATTTGAGTTGTGTCTATAAAAATTCTCTTTCTAGCTCAATTCCAGGCTTTTTACAGCAAGTTTCTTTTTCTTGATCATTATTTTCTTGATAATTATTGATTATTCTTGATTATTGACGAATTCTTGATTATTATTGCTTTAATCTATACTTAGGATAGTTCAATTCCAGGCCATCAAGTGTTTTTCAGATAACCCAATCCAAGATTTCATGGGAAGCTAGGAAGAGGCAGGCTGGCATGTTCAGAATGGGTGGGTTTGGGTTGTGCTGAGCCTGGGCTGTGTGTTCTGAGCAGTTGAGATGTTCAGGTTTATAAAGAGATAGAATCACGTGGTAGTTTAGGTTGGAAAAGCCCTCCAAGATCAAGTTCCCCCAGCCCTGCCAAGGCCACCACTGTGTCCCCAAATGCCACATCTGCTTGTCTGTTAAATCTCTCCAGGAGGCAGGCAGCTCCACCACTGCCCTGGGCAATGTTGGTGCCATCAAGTGTTCGGGGACTTTTTTTCCAGTGGAAAATGCAGTTTTTTCAAGCAAGGAACGGGCCTCAGTCTGGAAGCACTGGGCTCAGCCCCTCAGGAGCTGCACAGACACTGGCCAGGTTTTCCCAGTGCCATGCAGACAATTTCCAAGCTCTTAAGGACCAGCTCTGGTAACAGACCCAGGGCTGGGCCAGGTTTGCTAAATCAAGTTTCAACTGGTAGCGCTTTGCATGTCACCCCAGCCTGTAGGCTCGTTCCAGGTAGCCCAGGGTTTGGTGGCAGACATTCCCCAGAGGGAAATCCTGCCCTTGTTTTGCTGGGCTCCCTGTGCTGGGGACTCCAGGGGCTGATCCTCCTTGCACTTTGCATCCTCTTTTGCATCTGTCTCCTGGGGCTTGCTGCAGCCTGGAAAAGCTTTTCCCAGGCAGCTGGGAGAAGGAATTCCCTGGGTTAACAGGCAGCAAATAGGGTGGCAGGGGATCTCCCAGGCAGCCAGGCACTGGCAGACCTGCTGGAGTGTTGTGATGCATATTCCAAGCTGGGACACTTGTCCATGGAAGATAAATCCTGCCCTTTGTCTGTGCAGGGCACACAGATTTATGCCTGATACAAACCTCCCCCAAAAACACAACGTGGGCTGTGAAAAACCAAGTCCTTCTCATGGCAAAAGGGCAAAACCCCCCTTTTCCAGCTCTGAAGCCCCTCTGGCAATGCCATCCACCCTCCAAAAAACCACAGGCTGTCCTGTTACTATGGGGGACTCAGCCCAAACAGCAGCGTCAGTTGGTGATTTGGGATTTCCATTCCAAGCTGCTGCTGGAGGCTGGGATGAGTCACCAGCTGGCGTGACAGCCGGGACAGGGAGGGAGCAACACTGGGGCTCCCCAGCCGGCCCCGAGCTGCAACATTGTTCATTCTAAACAATTAATACACTCTCTGTTCTCAGCAATGTGCTTTTTTTTTAAAATGAGCTCTGAAGCAGGGATGCTGCTGAGGCTTGAAGTGTTTCTCCCATGCTGAGAGGGGAGGCTGAAGGGTGACAGGTCTTGGCTCTGGTGCATCCAGGAGGAGAAAAGCTCCTTCAGAGGGGGGATGTGTGTGGCTGATTCCTGGCAGTGTCGGTGTCAGTATGATCAGGTTCCATCACACTCAAGTTTGTGTGTGTTGTATTCTTCTGGGGAATGGTTTTTCCTCCCCCAGAAGCCCCTGAAGCCTGTGACCATGGAGTTTGACCCTTCCTTCCTGTCTTGACCCTACTGGCTCAGGCCCAGCTATCTCTCCTGGGCAGAGACCAGATAAAGTCCTGTTTCTTCCTTTTTCTCTTCCCTGGAACCCTTCGAGAATAAAGCCTTGGACTGATCCCAGGGGGTGAGAGCCTCTTTTGGAATCTTTTACCCTGTACCCTGAGATATTCCTCCAAAGCCCCTCAAGGAAACTGGGCTAGCCACAGGAGCCCAGGGGGAGCAGAGGGGGGATATTTCATGTGTGCACCCACAGCTCCCAGCAGTGTTCCTGGTGATTCCTGTGGAGGGACAGGAGCATCTTGGATTTGGGGAATCCTAGACTTGGGGAGGTCAGTCTGCCTCCCCATGAAAGGCTTTTTCCTGGCTCCCAACCAAGCAGCAGTTTTGGTTCATGGCAAGGGTGCAGGGAAAGGCCAGATCCCAATTCCAGGAGGGGAAGCCCAGCTCTTAGGAGATGCCAGTGGAGCTGGGGCCACGTGGAGCTGGACAAGCCCCTCAGCCCCATGGATGAGCATGTTGTGAGTGGATCAGGAGGGGGTGGCACTGACCCTGGCACCACGAAGGGGCTTTGGCAGCACTGATGCCAGAGGTGGAAGCTGTTTCCATGCATCTGTGAGCAGAGCTGGTGCCTCTGGCAGGGCTCTGGAGCCCAGCAGGATGCTCCATGCAGTCCTTGCTATACATCACGCTGGCTATTTCCAGCTCCCCTGCTAGGAGACCAGCCCATGTTTATCCTGGTGATTTGGCAGAGGTGCTTGTGGCACAGATGAGTCAGAAGCTTGGGAGAAGCTGCGTTGCCACATTCCCATCACCCCACTGCAGAGCTTTTCCAGGTCCGCCTCTCCTCGTGCTGTCCCCGCTGCTTGTGGGGCCCTGGTCCCTGGGATAGGGGAACAATTCTTGGTGGAGAAACAATCCCTGGGGCTGGGGAACAATCCCTGCAATGGGGTGATGATCTCTGGGATGGGGGAGTGATCCCTGGGGTACGTGTGGTGATCCTGGGACAGATCCCTGGCACTGGAGGCAGTGCTGTGGAGAGCAGCCTGCCCAAGGTGGGGCAAAGCAGATTTCCTGGGTCCTCCCAGCAATCAGAGACTTCCATGGGCACACACACTGACACTCCTGCCTCAGGTTCCCAAGCTGTAAACACATCAAAGCCTTTTCTGGGATAGCATTCTCGCTGGGATAGCCTGTGTGGCCAGGAGCAGGCAGCTGTGGCCCCTGGCAGCCAGGTGGGTTTGAGACTTGGGGCATTTGCCAATGTCCATAAAGATTTATGGATGGGGGCAGGAGCCAGAAGTTCCCTGAGTTGGCAGCTTTTCCAGGGTGGGGCAACTGCAATTTAGAGGCAGGGAAGGAGGGGAACGCCTGCGCCTCTACGAGCTCCATCCCACTCATTGGTCCTCTTCCAGTGTATGAAGCCCTTCCAGTGCTGCCCAAGCTTCAGGAACACTTGTGGGGATTAATAGTGGAGAGGGAAACCAAAGAGTGTTTTCCTAAAAAATGCATTGAGTGGGCTCTGGCATCTCAGAGAGGGTTGGCATTTTCCCAGCAGCCTGGTGGGCTCCTGCCTGGAGCTGTTCCAACAAGCTGGGATGACTTTGTCCTGTCTTGACTTTTCCAGAGGGAGAGCCCAGACCTGCCAGGCTTCCTGGCTGGGATTTTGGGGTGGAGTAGGGGGTGCAGTAGCAGATGCTGCTCTGCAGGGCTGTCCCTGAGCCCTCTCTGAATCCGTCGTGTTGACTTTGCAGCCTCTCGTCTGTCTGTGCTGAGCACAACCAGAGCAGATCCAACTTTCCATTAACATTTGGATTTTTCTGGCAGCTCAGCTGCAATATTCAATCTTTTTTTTTTTTTTTCCTTCTTCCTGCTTTTAAAAGCTAAAAATAAAATGTCTCGAGGCCCCTCTTCCCTCCATCTTTTCTCTTGAGATATTTGTTTCTTGAGGATTTGATGCCTCTGTTGTTTTTTCTCCTCTTGGATTGTTTTTACCCGTGGCTCTCGCAGCACAGGGGATCAAATCCTCTGGGACTGGGAGGCACCCAGCCCTCCAGAATGAGTCTCTGCCTCCCTTTTCACTGGGGAATTTGGAATCTTGGAGGCTCTAGCAGGCAGGATGGAGAGGCCAGTGAAACCCTCTGGGGAGGAGGAGGAGGAGGAGGAGGAGGAAGGTCTGTCTCTGTCCTCCTCTCCAGGGAAGTGGGAGTGACACAGCTGCCATGGAAGTTTTTATTTTTAGCCCAACGCCAGCTGGAGCCTGTGAGGCTTCTCAGGAATAAAAGCAGGACCTGAGGGCAGAGAAGGGAAACCTCAAACCTTGGCTGGGCTGGAGCGAGGATCAACAGGGCTGGTGTGGTGGGCTGGGGGTCCTCAAGGCCAGAGAGGACTCACCTGTGTGCTGATACCTTCTCCAGGTTTGGGGTCAGGGTGTATTTGGAAGGAATACAAGGGGAGGTGCTCAGTTACCAGGGAGCTGAATTCTGCTGACCACCAGACTCCCCCCACCAGAGCAGAGGACAGGAGAGGATTTGTCTCACCCCTCTCCATCTGGCAGAACTACTCCTCACTCAGCCCCATGGCTGGGAAGCTCCAAGCTTCTGGCTCTGCTCCTCACAGCAGAATCCAGAGTTGAGCACAGGAGGCTTCTAAGGGAAAAGGGATTTGTCCTTGAAGTCATCTGGCATTTACTGTGGGGCTTTCCAGTCGTTGATGCCTAGGACCCTGGATACTTCTGGTCTCTGCTGCAGACACAAGTGTAACCACCAGCAGTTTTCCCTTGTTCGTCCCTCACCCATGGAACTGCTGTCCCTTGACAGAGTCCCAGGATCCAGGTTGTGCTGGAACCCCAATCCTGAAGAGCTGCTGTCCTCCAGCTGTACCCAAACCTCCCCACCCAACACAGCAAGCAAAGAGCAGCAGCAAAACACCAGGGAAGAGCTCCTCCTGGACTCACAGGGCAGTTCACTCCATCAGGACAGGACAGGAGAGGACCCTGCCGGCATGTGTGGGGTGCTGGGGTGGCCACGCTGGCTGCAGGGATGAGCCAGGGCCAGATGGAAAAACTCAGCCTCAAAGGCTGGTTGCAGTGAGCCTTGGAGCCTGGGATCCGCTCCCAGTTGGCATTCTTGTCCTGTGAGTCACTGGCACAAAAGGAGTGGGTTGAACAGGAAGGACCCAGCGCAGAGCTCCAGCAGCAGCTCCAGCAAGCCAGGCTGTGGTTCCCTGGAAAAGGGGGGCCAGTAGCATTTCTTGGTCAGTTATTCCACTGTGGGCTAAATTCCAAATTCTCTAGACTGCTTAAATGCTATTTAGACATAAAAGAGGCCATTTTATGGAGTTTATGGGCTATGAAATCATACTCTGTATGCATATCATTGAGACCCTCTTACCTGAGAGCCCCAAACATTAAATTATGAAAATCCGACCACAGAAACGTTATAGAATTCATTACAGATGCAGCATGTTAAACTGAGCCCTTTTCACCACAATAAAGAGTGTTCTGGGCTGGGAAAGGAGCTTTCAGAAATTGGAAGAAAGGCAGCAGATAGATCTTCACTCACTTCCAAGAAAAAGTCTGCAAGCTGCTCCTGGATTCCCAGAGGAGCTTGGGCTCTGCTTTTCCTGACAGCCGCACTCCAAGTGATTCTGAATTTCGTTACTGTCCTGGTTTAGGGCAAATTTGGGAGGAAACCTCGGAAGGGGGTTCCTCTGGAAAGCAAAACCCAAACAGCCCCTCCCACCAGCCAATCTGGGGAAAAGGAACTTCCTCAGAGTAAAGTGAAAAAAACTGTTTATTTAACAAACAAGATGCCCACAAAGCACAAAAGAATGAATAATATGAAACAATAAAACCTCCGGCCGCTCCGAGGAGAGATGGCAAAGTGAGAAAGTCCTTGCCCTGGGTGTAGCTCAGCTCACTCAGTCTCTTATCAATTCCACTCCCTCCGGAGCTCCAGGCCCCAGTGGGTTGGATGTGTGAGCCCTCGCTGCTCCTCTGGGTTTTTCAGTTTAGAGCAGATTTAAACAGTCCCAAGAAAAAGGGAAAAAAACCCCACAAAACAAACCAGTCCAGGGAACTTCTCTGCCTCAGCCAGCTAAAACTGACTAAGAGCACAGGAGATCTCTGTGCCACTGCTGTCCGTGCCTCAGGTGAACATTTTCAGGAGGAGAGAATGCGTAGGAGTCAGGGAGTTTTCTCAGAACAAACTCCACGCTGCTTCTTTCCCTGTTTCACTCTCAGAATCAGTCTTGAATGTATAGAACTCAATGTACAGCACAAACAGAAGAGAGGATTGGGGATACAAGCATCATAAAGTCACCCTGGGACAGTTACTGTACGTGGAGGAATTTAAAAACTGTCTTTAAGTGGAATTCCTGCTCCTTTAACGTGGAATACCCTCGGATTTGAAGCGAGATTTTGCACTTAAAAGCAGTAGCTTGGGATTTTGAAATCTTTCAGAATAACTTCTCCATGGTCTGGAAACAGAAAGAGATGCAGGAAAATCCGCTGTTTGCCAATCCAGGAGCTTCCAGGACATCCCGCACCTGCTGGTGCTGGGTCCCATTCCTGGTGGTCTGGCTGATGCTGTGTGACGGGCTGAGTGCCGGCGGTGCCGCAGCCGCTCCCCGTGCCCGTGACCGGGGATGTCCCGGTGCCGCAGCCGCTCCCCGTGTCCGTGACCGGGGATGTCCCGGTGCCGCAGCCGCTCCCCGTGTCCGTGACCGGGGATGTCCCGGTGCCGCAGCCGCTCCCCGGTGCCCGTGACCGGCGATGTCCCGGTGCCGCAGCCGCTCCCGGTGCCCGTGACCGGGGATGTCCCGGTGCCGCAGCCGCTCCCCGGTGTCCGTGACCGGGGATGTCCCGGTGCCGCAGCCGCTCCCCGTGTCCGTGACCGGGGATGTCCCGGTGCCGCAGCCGCTCCCCGTGTCCGTGACCGGGGATGTCCCGGTGCCGTGCGCCCTCCCCGTGCCCGTGACCGGCGATGTCCCGGTGCCGCAGCCGCTCCCCGGTGTCCGTGACCCGCGATGTCCCGGTGCCGCAGCCGCTCCCCGGTGTCCGTGACCGGGGATGTCCCGGTGCCGTGCGCCCTCCCCGTGTCCGTGACCGGCGATGTCCCGGTGCCGCAGCCGCTCCCCGGTGCCCGTGACCGGCGATGTCCCGGTGCCGCAGCCGCTCCCCGGTGTCCGTGACCGGGGATGTCCCGGTGCCGCAGCCGCTCCCCGTGCCCGTGACCGGGGATGTCCCGGTGCCGTGCGCCCTCCCTGGCGCAGGAACGCGCCGCGCTCCTCGTTCCACCCCCGCCAGTCCCAACACCCCGTTTTGAGGGAGGTGGGGTGACAATCCCACCCCGGGCTTGGCGGCTGCTGGCAGGGGAGCCATTGAGTCTTTTCTTTTTATAGGACTCACCAAAAATAGCTCCAGGCTGTGTTTTGCTGGTGCAGTCAGATCAGATTCCCTGGTCACACGGTGCGGGTCTGTTAGGATGGCTTTGAGCCGCTGTCAGAGGGCTGGGAAAGAGAGGGGGGGCACTGGGGGCCAGGGTGGTGCAGGAGTGTGGATGGTGATGCCAGAGGTGGGACTGGGGGGGTTGAGGCACCACAGCTCTGCATCCACTGAGAAGCAGCTGAGCTCATGGTGAGGCACAGCCGCAGGCAGCCCCTTCACCCCCACCCATCGCCTGGTGCTCCCTGTCCACTCCAGGAGAGACATCAGACTCTTGGCACTGGCAGGGTGCCACCAGCTCCTCTGCCTGGCCACCTCGGGTGGGCAGCACTGGCTGTGGGGCAGGGCACAGGCTTTTCTGAGAACTGCCCTGAGGAGAAGAACTTGGAGGTTTTGATGGATGAGAGGCTTGACAAGATCTTAGAGTCCCTTTCAGTACTTAGAGGGACTCCAAAATGTTGAGAGAGACTTCAAACAAGGGTCTGGAGTGACAGGACAAGGGGGAATGTTTTCCCACTGCCAGAGGGCAGGGTTAGGTGGGATATTGGGAAGAAATTCTTCCCTTTGAGGGTGATGAGGCACTGGCACAGGTTGCCCAGAGAAGCTGTGGCTGCCCCTGCATCCCTAGAAGTGTTCAAAGCCAGGCTGGACAGGGCTTGGAGCAACCTGGTCTAGTGGAAGATGTCCCTTCCCATGGCAGGGGGTGGAACTAGATGTGCTTTAAGGTCCCTTTGAATCAAACAATTCCATCATTTCCATGATGACTGTGGTTGTTCTTGCTGTGCCACTCACCTGTGCCACCCTTTTCCCTGCAGGAATGCCAAGAAGGAAGGGGACCTGCTGACTGCCCAGGCACGCCTTAAAGATGTGGAAGCCTTGCTTAATTCCAAGGAGGCTGCGCTCTCCACAGCCCTGGGTGAGAAGAGGAATCTGGAAACTGAAGTGCGGGACCTGAGGGGACAGGTGGCCAAGGTGAGCAGTGCCAGCTCTGTCTCCAGCTGACCCAGGGATCCCTTCACACCCCTCCACCTGGGGGCTGCCAGGTCCCTGCTCTGCCAGGGGGCTGTGGGGCAGATGCAGTTGGGTTGTGGGTCCCCAGCCACGCCAGCTGCAGTGCCCAGAGCCCGCTGTGATGGTCCTTCTCAATTCCCTGCCAGCTGGAAAGTGCCTTGAACGAAGCCAAGAAGCAGCTGCAGGACGAGATGCTGCGCCGCGTGGACGCCGAGAACCGGCTGCAGACCCTGAAGGAAGAGCTTGAATTCCAGAAGAACATTTACAGCGAGGTGAGCTGCGATGGGGCTGGGATCACCTGCGACAACCCCCACCAGGTGTGTTGTGTCCCCCTTCCCTGAGGTGACACGGTGTCCCCTGCCCTGTCCCCAGGAGCTGCGGGAGACCAAGCGGCGCCATGAGACGCGGCTGGTGGAGATCGACAACGGGCGGCAGCGGGAGTTTGAGAGCAAGCTCTCCGAGGCCCTGCAGGAGCTGCGCAGCCAGCATGAAGCCCAGATCAGGCTTTACAAGGAGGAACTGGAGAAAACCTACGGGGCAAAGGTGAGCAGCCTCCCCACGCCACTCTCCCTCCAGCCCCACAGAGCACGGGTAGGCTGTGGGTGCTGAGATGCTGATCCCCCTGTCCTGTCCTGTCCCCCAGCTGGAGAATGCCAAGCAGTCAGCTGAGAGGAACAGCAACATGGTGGGTGCTGCCCATGAGGAGCTGCAGCAGACCCGTATCCGCATTGACAACCTCTCCTCAGAAGTCAGCCAGCTGCAGAAGCAGGTGAGTTTGAGACCAAAGGGTTCCTTGGGATGTCTGCCCTGGGGATGGTCCCCTCCTGGGGATGGCCCCCTCCTGGGGATGGTCCTGGGTGGACTGGCCCACCCTCATCTTCCCTCCCCACAGCTGGCTGCCAAGGAGGCGAAGCTGCACGATCTGGAGGATATCCTGGCCAGGGAACGTGAGACCAACCGGCGCCTGCTCTCCGACAAGGAGCGGGAGATGGCTGAGATGCGGGCACGCATGCAGCAGCAGCTGGACGAGTACCAGGAGCTGCTGGACATCAAGCTGGCTCTGGATATGGAGATCAACGCCTACCGCAAGCTGCTGGAGGGCGAGGAGGAGCGGTGAGCACAGGAGGCTGTGCCCAGCTCTGGGCTACGCGGGTCCCAGCCCTTGTGTCCTCACTGGCTTCATCTTCTCTTCTCCCCCTTGTCAGGCTGAGGCTGTCCCCCAGCCCTTCATCCCACAAAGGTACATCATCCCGAAGCCGCATGTCCACCCCAGGCTCCTCCAAGAAGCGGAAGCTGGAGGACAGTGAGAGCCGGACCAGCTTCTCCCACCATGCCCGGACCAGCGGCCGCGTTGGCGTGGAGGAGGTGGACTTGGAGGGCAAGTTTGTCCGTCTCAGGAACAAGTCCAACGAGGTGAGTTTGCCTTCAGGATAGAGTCCCTGGGGTGAGGTCCAGCCCTGCTTCCCCCTACGGGCAGGACGTGAATGGGATGAGTTGGAGAGGAACCAGGGTTGTGAGGGTCGCTGCTCTCTCTCTGGCAGGACCAGGCGATGGGGAACTGGCAGATCAAGCGGCAAAATGGAGATGATCCCCCCATTACCTACCGCTTCCCCCCGAAGTTCACCCTGAAGGCTGGCCAGGTGGTCACGGTGAGCATCCAGGAGAGATCCCAAACCCTGCCAGGTTACCTGGAGTGCTTGCTGTGTGGCTTTTTGTGGTGATAGACCCCCCCCCGCCATCCCCAGGCTATGGAGTCTGCAGACCTGAGAAGTCACTTTTTCTCCTGCTTTTCTCCCTAGATCTGGGCCTCAGGAGCTGGAGCAACCCACAGCCCCCCCAGCAACGTGGTGTGGAAAACCCAGAGCAGCTGGGGCTCCGGGGACAGCCTGCGCACTGCCCTCATCAACTCCAACGGGGAGGTGAGAGCAGCTCCAGCGTGGGGCAGGGTGGGTGGCAGGCACTGAACCCCTCAGCTCACCCCCTGTCCCCCGCAGGAGGTGGCCATGCGGAAGCTGGTCCGCACCGTGATCATCAATGATGACGAGGATGAGGACGATGACGAGATGAGCATCCACCACCGCCATCACCACGTGAGTAGAGGGCTCTGGCTCCAAGGGGTCTGAGGGGGGTGCAGCTTCAGTCAGGATGGGAGGGGGCTCAGCATCACACAGGATCAGGCATAGAGGAGAAGGCAGTGGGGAAGCTGCCTTCATGAGAGAAGCCAACAGACTTCTGGCGTGTGGAGGAGATTGCTGCTCACTGTAAAAGCTCTGAAGATCTTGCTGGAAGTTGTCTCCAACCCTAAGGAATGCGGGAATGCCATGAAAAGGGCCAGAAGAGTCAGAGGGAGGCTGAGCTGGTACCCAGCATGGCTTGGAGGATAGGACGGTGGGAAGTTGATGGGCAACACTTCTTGTCAGCAGCTGCTCTGTCCTCTCTGCTTCATGAGGGTGCTGGAACAAATCCAGAGGTGGCTTTGTCCTTCCTCTCAGCCCATCTTTCCCCATATGGAGCTGAAATATGCACTAGGAGGAGCAGCAGGCAGAGAGCAGGCAGTGGGCAGAGAGCATCATAATCATCATAAATAATGATTCTATAAGGATTCTATTTTATCATTTTGAAACCACATGAGGGAGAGGACAGGTGGGTCAGGCTCTCTATGAAGAGCTCTCCTGGGTCGCACCGGCGCTGCCACCACCCTCAGATCCCCCCCTAGGGATCTCTTTCCCCCTCATAGCCAGGGCTGAGGCTCAACACCCACCATGGATGGGGGGGAGGCAGGGTGGCCCCTTACACCCAGAGGATGATCTGGCAGGGGCTTGAGGTGGCTTTGTCTGTCCCCTCCAACGTCTAGGGCTGCAGCAGCTCCGGGGACCCCGGCGAATACAACCTGCGCTCCCGCACGGTCGTCTGCGGCACGTGCGGCCAGCCGGCCGACAAGTCGGGCACGCAGAACGCCGGCATCAACACCATGTCCTCGGGCTCCTCCACCTCCAGCGTCACCGTCACCCGCAGCTACCGCAGCATGGGCGACTCCGGCATCGGCCTCGGGGACAGCCTGGTGTCCAGGAACTACCTCCTGGGGAACTCCAGCCCCCGCAGGCAGGTCAGTGCCCTTCCCAGAGCCTGCCTCCAGTCCTTGGATCACCGGGCTGGGGGGTGCTGCTGGGTCTCCAGCCTGTCCTGGCATCGTCCTTTCCCAGCAGGGCAGTGCTGCTGTGAGGTCCTATCCCCCTCCCACCTCTCCTTCTCCCTGCTCTTCCTCTCCCTCCTTGGGTGCCTCTTTGTAAGGGAGATTCTGGGAGGGGTTGGGAAGGGACGTGGCCACAGCAGCTTCCCACCACATTCCATCCTGCACTCGGCCCCCTTGGCACCCCAGAGCATTCCCCGTCCTCCACGTCACTCATTCCACTGCTGCTACGTGTTCAGGCTGGTAATTGTGAATGTTTCAGCACTTTAATATATATTTTATATCTATTACATATATTTATATGTGAATGTGTATGTATATAAATATATTAAAATATATGTAAAAGTATAAATATAGATTATATCAATATAAATTATATCAATATATTATATTATCATATATAAATTATATCTTTATATATATAAATACATATAAATATATTATAAATAAATAAATAAATAATATGGATAAATATAGAAATATAAATAGATACATTATATATTATATATTATATATTATATATTATATATTATATATTATATATTATATATTATATATTACATTATATATTATATATTACATAATATATATTATATATTACATAATATCTATTATATATTACATAATATATATTATATGTTATATGTTATATGTTATATGTTATATATTATATATTATATATTGTATATTATATATTGTATATTGTATATTATATACATATAAATTTATTACTATAAATTATAAACATATGTATATAAATATATTAATATATAATATATTCCATGTTGATACTCTCAGTCAATATTCTAATCCTCATGTATCGCCTACCACTGATTCTCAAATTTTGGAGCTATGAACATCCCAGTTTGGGAGGATTTATTTATCACACCACAAGGGCCAGGATGGAGGAGAGGCTGGGGGCACTGTGGGAATCCAAAGGATCCCACTGGATGCTTTGCATTCAGAGCAAATGGACGGTGACACTGGGGCCTCCTTAACACTCTTTTTTTGTTCTTTCTCCCTCCCAGGCTCAGGCTGTGCAGAGCTGCAGCATCATGTAATTCCATGGTGGATTCCTTGGTTCCTGCCTGTCTCCAGCTAGGTTTTTTTTTTTTTCCCCCAAAGCAACAGAATTTTTTTTTCCCTTAAAAAAACAAGAAATCAAAAAACAAGGGTTTTTTTTTTTTCTATAGCAGGAATTTTATATATATATATATAAAGTGCTAAAAGATGCTTTGACTTTTTTTTGTAAAGAAAAAAAAAATCTATTTCTATATAAAAAAAAACCAAACCAAAAAACAGCTTTTCAGCTTCAAATATTTTTTAGAACTTCAGCCAAAGACAGCAAAGAACTGTGTTTACAGAGCAGCCACGCAGGAGGAGTTTGTAGCTGAAATGCTCCTCAGATTGTACCTTTCTTGCCAAAGCTTTTTACGTAGGACAGGGAGAAGCGCAGCCATACCCCACTGGAGCTGCGTGCCGCAGGGGCTGCTGTCCTGTCTCAAGTGGAGCACAGTGCCTTTACAAGCCTTTTTTTCTTGGGATCTGAAGCCAAAATTCCCTCTTTTTTTTTTTTTTTTTTGGTTTTCTTTTTTCCCTCTGTGTTGTTTTTGAGTTGTGATTCCTGGCGGTGCTGGTTGCGGGGGCTCCTGGCAGCTCGCGGGCGATGCCCACGTCTCTCTGTGGCCATTGCCCCCTCCCCAGCCCCCTGCCCGCCTGCACTCCCAGCGCTCTATGTACTGTATCCCCCCACCTTGCCCACCCCAGGGTTCCCTTTTTTTTCTTAAATCAGCCAAGTTGTGCCTTAGCTGAGGTGGGGGCCAGGCTGGGAACCCCACTGGACCCCAGCTGGCATGGAGTGGAGATGGAGTACGAGAAGTGAGAACACAGCGGAGCTGGGACCAGATGGATTGGACAGTTGGGGTGATGGACCTCAGTCCCACAAGCTCAGCCCCAGGCCCCCTCTTCAGGAGCCAGTGCATCCAGCGGGGCTCACCCCAGCTTTTCTTGGCTGCGGTTATCCGGGCTCCTCTCTGGTGGCCGGAGCTCAGGAGATGTTTCAGGGATGAAGCGAAAGATGCTCAGTCCAGGTCAGGGCTGATTTTCCAGGAAAGCACCTAGGAAGGCTTTTTGTTCTAGTGAGATGGGGGTTTGGGATCTGGTAGGTGCAGTTTCCCCCTTGGCAAGAGTCCATCCAGCCACTGATGGATTTCTTGGCTTTTTGCCTTGATTGGGAAATGCCCACAGCTCCACCCCGACCTCAAGTGCAGCAGAGGGATGGGGCTGGAGAAGGTGCCAGGACAAGCCCCCCACTCCAGTGGGTTTTGGGGAGGTCATGTATGTATCCATGCTTGCAAAGCTTCTGTATTACTGCCTATATTTTCTTCCAGAGTCAAAATACAGCTGAACCCTTCCCATGCTGTGTGCTGTCATCATTGCTGTCCAGGGGGATTTGGGGGTGCTGTGCTGCACCCCAGCAGCAAAGGGACCCCCCCCTAGGGATCTCTTTCCACCCCAGAGCCAGGGATGGGGCTCAGCACCCACCATGGATGGGGGGAGGCAGGGTGGCCTCTTACACCCTGGCTCACCTGAGGGTGGGCTTGCTGAGAACTGGGAGCCCCCCAGAGAGGGACTGGAGAGGGGATGGAATTTGAGGTAAGAGAGACTCAAAGGTTCCTCTTGGGGTTTTGGGGGCCAGACATTCCCCAAGATGGGATGGACTTGGGGGGGGGCGGGGGGGTGTGTGTGCAGAACCTGAGTGAACCCCTGAGTGCAGGTTTGCTCCTGCCATAGGGATGACCCCCACGCTCTGCCAAGCAGACCCCCTGTGCCCCCCGGGCCGTGCCAGGCACTGGAGCGAGGCAGGAGGGGATGCTGGGGAGGAGGAGAGCCGTAAAGCCGCTGCATAATC
Organism: Phylloscopus trochilus trochilus; assembly: GCA_016584745.2. NCBI lineage: Eukaryota > Metazoa > Chordata > Aves > Passeriformes > Phylloscopidae > Phylloscopus > Phylloscopus trochilus. Next base: position 1,198,364 of record WQNJ02000096.1, read on the forward strand.
GGCTTTACCAGGCACAGCGCTGCAGAGCCACGATGTGAGGGGACGCAGGCAGGCGCCCGGGGCGCAGGCACAGCCAGGTAGGTGCCCGGGATGCCCGAGGTTGGGGGTACCCCCTGACCCAGGGCTTGCACGTCTGGGTCCCCCCCGCGCTGTGTGCGGCCACATCGCCCCAGGTTTGGGTGCAGCAGGGCTGAGGTTCAGGAGGGCAGGGGCTGCCAGGGCGTTTCTGCCACCTCCCAGCTTCAAGTGAGCCTGTGGAGACCCAGCAAGGTGCCATCTCCCAGGAGAGGGGTACAGGGAGGTGCTCAGAGCATGAGAGGGGCCCCTCTCTCTGTGCCCTGTTTGCCTCCCATTTCTGCCAGCTCAGGGATACCCGTGCCACAGCGCTGGGGCAGCTGCCCCCACAGTGCTGCAGCCTGTCCCTTTGCATGGGGACTCAACCCCACTCCAGGCCTGGCACTGCCAGCCCCCCAAAGTCATGAGGTTCTGCCCAAAATAGCCGGTTCTGGAATGATGCAGAGAAACCAACCATGCTGCTGGCACCTCGTGCTGCTGCCTGGACATGTTCTTGGGAGGAGACAGGTCAGGAGACATGGGAACTGCCACAGGGAACTGCCATGGGGAAATGCAACAGGGAAATGATGCCCTGGATCCTCCCCAGGGCCCCCACAGGGCCCCAGTGTCCTGGCACTCCTGGGCTGGGTCACACTGGGGAAAGGTTGAGCTGGAGACCCGTGGGGTCTCTGCACAGCCCCCAGGGACATTGCAGAGCCTTCTAAGGACAATACAGACATTGTTGGTTCCTTACAGAGCCACATGGGGCCCGTGCACTCCCTCACAGGGACTCTGCACACCCCTGGGTGGACCTTGCATAACCCAGTTGGGACCTTTCATGTCCCTATGGAGCCACGTGCAGCCCATGGGGACCTGGCACAGCCCACGGGGCAGCTGCAGCCCCCAGGCACCTCACACACCCCTATGGGGTCTTTGCAAAAAGAGGCTCTGAAAGAGCTCCAGCCCCCACTCAAGCCAAAGCACTGACTCAAGGTCAGGTTTCTCCCACTCCTGCTGTCCCACAGGTCTGAACCCTGCTTTGGGTCCCCCAGAGACTGGCAGGAGGGAGGTGGGATCCCAGAGCAAGGCCCATGGCCTGGGTCTCTTCAGAGGCACCCTGGGTGTGCAGGAGCACCGGGGTTTGGGCACGTGTTGACGACCACCAGCTTTTTTGGGGGGAAAGTCCAGCACAGGAAGCCTTGGAGCAATCACTGGGATGGGGTAGAGCTGGGAGTGACTCCAGTGCCTGGCAAGCCACCAGGGTTTTCCAGCCAGGGCATGGCCCAGTGGGTGCTGGGGGCCCCGCCTGCCCCACACCAGCCCCTCCAGGCCCCTGCATGCCCAGGGAGATTAAGGTCAAGCCACCCTGCTAATCCCAAGGCGGGGGTTAAAATGTGAGCTTGTGCCCACAGCTACCCCCCTGAAGCTGCACCCCAAGGTGCTGCAGGTTGTAGGACCCCCACAGGGCACCCTGGGGGTGTCCAAGCAGGGCTGAGAGGCTGCAGCTCAGCCTTGGGCTGGGAGAAGTCTCCAGCTAAGCTCCCAGTGCTGGTGGGCACTAGGCACAAGCTCCTTACAAGATTCTTGCAAAAGGCTTCAACCTTCTGAACCCTGTGGGAACTGCAGGAGCACTTGGCTCTGCTCTCCAGCCCTGGCAGGGCAAGTACCCCAGGCAATGCTGCAGGCATGTGGCTCCTGGGGGTGCTGCTGCTGCACCCCAAGCTGGTGCAGAGGCTGGCAGCTCCCCAGTGCCCAGGCTGCGGCCGTGCAAGGCTGAGGTCAGGCTGGGAAGGTGGCTGCAGAGCAGAGGAGGAAGTGGTGGCTGGGGATCCGGTTTTGGGGCTCGTGAGACCAGGCTCTCACACAGTTGGGAAGGGGGAAAGTTCCGCAGGAGAAGTGAGGTTTGCAGGCGCCAGCTGGGCCAGGCTTTCTGGTCAAGGGGAATTCCAAGGGGGGAAATGCTGTAAACCAAAATTTCTGGATGCTGGGGGACATGCATGCAGCCTGGTGCCAGGGCTGCATCCCAGCCTCCTCCTGGGACCCCCCAAATCCACAGGGCATGGGAAACCAGAGCCAGAAGCACTCGTCTGGGATGGGCCAAGAGTGAAGGCTGAGACAGGAATGGGGGTGCAGGGATGGGGGTGCAAGGATGGGGTGCAGGGATGGGGTGCAGGGATGGGGTGTGGGGATGGGGGTGCAGGGATGGGGTCTCAATCTAGAGGTGTTGAGATGGGGTTGAGATGAGCTCCCCCGTGGGCTGTGCCAGGTCCCCATGGGCTGCACGTGGCTCCACAGGGACGTGAAAGGTCCCAACTGGGTTATGCAAGGTCCACCCTGGGGTGTGCAGAGTCCCTGTGGGGGAGTGCACGGGCCCCATGTGGCTCTGTAAGGAACCAACAATGTCTGTATTGTCCTTAGAAGGCTCTGCAATGTCCCTGGGGGCTGTGCAGAGACCCCAGGGGTCTCCAGCTCAACCTTTCCCCAGTGTGACCCAGCCCAGGACACTGCGGCCCTGTGGGGGCCCTGGGGAGGATTCAAGGCATCATTCCCCTGTTGCAGGGACTTGTTGCCAAAAGCTGAGAGCAAAACTGGGGTGAAGGGCCCCAATGCAGTTACAGGGGCCCAGGAACGTGTCAGGAGAGGGGCTGGATGTCACACGTGTGGGGGCAGAGGGGTGTCCCTGCACCTCCCGGGGGTGGGGGTGCCGGTGCTGTGTGTGGGTAGGGGGAGGCAGTGCCCGCCCTCCATCTCCGTGTCCCGCTGCCGGGGGTCTCGGGGTCCGTGTCGGTCCGTCAGGGTCTGTCGGTGCGGGGGGGTCGCGGACGGCCGAGGTACAGCCGTAGCCATGGCGACGTGAGCCGGATGCGGGGCCGGGGGATGCTGCTCCCGCCCGCCCGCCGCAGGTCGGTACCGCCGCACCGCGACCGGGCCCGGGGGCGGCCGGGGGGGCCCGAGGGGATCTGGGGAGGCTCCGCGCGGGAGGGAGGTCGGGCGGGAAAGGGGGAAGTTCGCCATCGTGGGGTTGGGCTTGGGGGAGCCAGCCCCAAGCTGATGCTGCCAGGCGGCAACAAAGAGGCCGAGGTCTCCGGCAGCCCCCGGGCAGCCCCCTGCACTCCCTGCCTTCACCGCCTTTCTCCTCTCTCCTGTGCAGCCCTCCACACCTCCTCCACCCCACAACTCCCTCCTGTGCATCCTCCTCTCTCTTACCTGCCCCTCCCCGCAGCCTTTGTATGGAACACCCCCATCGATACAACCGGCTGGAATTCCCTCTGGCAAACACCCCCCAGATTCCTCCCTTTCACCCTCCCATGTTCTTAGCCCACATCCCCACTCCTCCCTTGCCTTCCATCTCCCCCCCACACACACACACACCCTGCTCCAGATCTGGGGGAGTTGAAGGAGCTCACCCCAGGCTGAGCTGCCCCAGCCCCCCTTGGGTGTTGGGAGCATCCCTGCATCCCCCACACCACACTCCTGGGATATGACATGGGCAGGGCCTTGAATTCCAGCTGCAGAGAAGGACCAAACTCTTCTCTGCTGTGGGAAATTGAGGCACGGGGAATGTCTGAGCAGCTGAGAGGTCAGTGCCACCAGCTGCACACCTGCCCTGCATCCACCACAGTTCACCTTGCTGAGCACAAGGGCCGTGCCTGCCTCCATCCCGTGGCAGGTGATGTGCATGTTCATTGACAGGACAGTATTCCCTGGCTTAGAGGGAACCCTCCAGGAGGAGGAGATCCAAACAGAAGCAAGACCCGTGAAGCCACAGCTGTGGCCAACCTGAAAGCACCAGGGGAAAGGAAACCACCCCAGTGTTGAGAGACCCTTGGTGGCACTCACTCCCATTTGCCAAATCCTATACGAGGAGGCTGTAAATTGCATGCCCCCAGCATGTCCCCAAACCACTGTGAGCAGGGGACCCAAAAAAGAGGAGAGACAGGGAGAAGGGAGAAGGGGTTCCAGCTTCCCACGCTGCTGGGAGCAGCCTTGAGGCTGCTGTCGCCTCACATCCTGTGTCAGCCCTGGCTCGTGCTGGGGAGCACTCTGGCGGTTTTCCTCAGCCCCACCACAGCCCCAAATTAAGCCTTCAGCCTCACCAAGGAGCCTCTGGTCCCTTTCCCATCCCTCCTCCCCCTCTGCAGCCTTGGTGGCTCTGGCCCAGGACAGAACAATGCAGCCGGTCCAGGGCTCCGTGCGGCCCCGTCCCTCAGCCAGCCCTTGGCCAAGTGGGAAATCCGGGGCAGAGTAACCTACTTTCTGTGCTCACAAGGAGCTTCTGTCCCAGCCAAGCAAGGTGGCGAGGACAGCGCTGCCCTCCCAGGGCTCCATGTCCTGGGGGGCTGCTGTGGGGACGGGAGAGGCAGGTAAGGAGGCCCCAACAGGGTGGGATGTTCCTCAGCCCTGTCCAGAGGGATATTGGGGTACCTCCGGTGTGGCTGTGATGTTGAGGAACTCCAAGACTTTGGCTTTGGGGGGGGTTTCTTGCCCACAGCCATCCCAGAGCAGCCTGGGGTTAAGGATGGAATCTCCAGGGAGGCAGGTTCCTGCAACAGCTGCAGGAGCTTTGTGGGGGTGATGCTGGGCCCGATGGGGCTGCTTGTGGGGAGCAGTGCTCAGCCCTGGGGGGGCTGGTTTTCTGGGTAATGCTTGTCCCCGTGGGGCTGGCTTTGGGGGTGATGCTCAGGCCCACTGTTTGCCGGCACAACCCGCAGGAAAAACGCCACTGTTTTCCTCGCCCCAAAGATTTCCCCAGCGAGCAAACCCAGGCATCTGAGCACATCTCTCTTCCCCCACTTCACCCCCGGGGCAACCAGCTGGAGGGCCAGAGCTCCCAGGTTCCCATCCCGTCCGTCTCCACCAGGCTTCGCTGCTGTCCCCGCGGGGGTGCGAGGCACAGGAGGCGGGCGCAGGCTCCCCACTGCCCCAACCTGCCGAGGCTCGTCCTCTTCCAGCAGGACTTTCAGGTTCCCGCAGTCCCGGCGGAGCCAGGCAGGGCTGGGTTGGGCTGGGCCGGGCTGCAGCGAGCCCAGCACGGGCCGGGCCGGGAGCCTGACAGCCACGGGCACCCCTCGGTGGATCCAGGGCATGGGCCCGCGGGGGTTTGGTGGCCGCAGCCCGCGGGGCTCAGGCTCCTGCCCGCTGCCCGTGCTCCAGGGCTGGAGGTGAGCGGCTCTGCCCCTCGCCCGCCGGAGAGGTAATGCCGCTCGCCGGGGACACGGTGGCCGTCAGCAAAGGGACCCTGGGGACCGTCAGGTTCTTGAGACGTGGCTCTTTCCCCAGTGCTTCTGGTACGGGCTGCAGAAAGAAGGGGGTTCTTGTGTGTGGTTTCCCTCTCCCCCGCACCATTTTGTGGATGCTCTGATTAACTGGTGGAACCAGTCAGAGGAATCCCTGATGGGGATGGGCTCTGAGGCTCTGGGGGCAAAGGCAGGAGCATCTGGACACCTCTGTGCCGGAGTCCCTCGGTGGGAGGAGGCCCAGAGGATGAGGGGGGAGCTCTCTGACTGTGCCAGAGATTTCGGTGCAGGAGCCCCGCAGGGTGAGGGGACATCTCTGACTGCCGGTGCAGCGGTAGAAGTTCCGTGCCAAACTGGGGGTGGTGCCAAATGTGGGGCTCGAGGTGCTGAGGGCCCCCCCACCCCATCCCCCACCTCTCTGCCGGGTGCTGCTTCCCCTCTCTTGTTTCCGCCGGGTGAAGCCACACGCAGCCCAGCAGCGTGTGCCCTCACCCTCGCCCTCCCCGCAGGGATGGTGGTGGGACCCTCTTGGGGCGCATCCCTGCCGCCCCCCGCCATGCCCGCTGCCCTTCGCCTGCTCTGCGGGGTGGTGGTGCCAGCTGCCATGCTCTGCGCCGAGTCCCTGCCCCGCGTCACCTTCCCCAGCGGTGAGTACGGCACCGGGGAGCAGGAGGAGCACCGGGAAGAGCTGGGATTGCAGGGAGGGGGACACACAGCTTCTGCCTGGGAGAGTGTTCGTCCCCACGCAGGGTTGAGCATCCAGCGTCAGGAACCTTGGGGTGCCCCCCCATTACAGCCCCCCTGCCCTATCACTGACCTTCACATGGGGCTGGAGACAGTGCCCGTGGTCACAGGTGGGGCAGTGGGGGGGATGAGAGCAGGTGAGGCTGCTTGGCACCCCCAACACCCAATGGCCAGATCCAACAGCGATTTTGTCACCCACCTGGCACCCAGGCTCTGCTCAGGATCACCATGGGGGGAGGAAAAACTGCCTCTGGAAGGGACAGGGTATGGCAGGTCCATCTGAAAGGCAGGTGGCAAAGCAGCAGCTGGGGGGGGGCTGTAATCTGGCAATTGGGCTGCCTGGGGGTCTGTGGCCCATGGCAGGGTTGTGCCATTCCAGCCCTGACTGCACTGTCACTTCCGTTTCCCCACGCAGCCATGCCCAGAACAGCAAAAATCCCCCAGCCTGGTGGGGATGGAAAAGAATCTGCAGTCCCTGGCTGTGCCCAAGGGCATCCTGGGGGCTGATAACACCCCCAGTCTGGCACCTCGGGGGCTCGTTATCCCTCCAGGGTGGCACCCTGGGGCAGTGCCATCCCCCAAACAGAGCACTGCCCTTGGCCATGGCCCCAAAGCATGACAGGCACAGCTTGGGGGGGAAATGCTCCCCATTTCTGGGGGTCTGCAGCTTGGGGATGTTCAGCTCTTGCAGTAGGACCTGGAGAGGACAGGGAGAGGTGAGGACCTAGAGGGTGAAGGGGTGATGGTGGTGTGGGAGCTGAAGAGGAAGAGCTGCACCCTGTGTGAGACGTGACACGAGCTTCAGAGGCAGCTGCTGCCACATCCGCAGCGAACCACAGCGGTGGGGTGTGTGTGTGTGTGTGTGTGTGTGTGTGTGTGTGTGACCCCTTGGCCCCCGCCACCCCCTTTGCTCCTGCCAGGGGACCCCCGGCGGACCCTCACCCACTTCAGCCAGGACAACGTCTCCCATTATGACATCTTCCTCCTGGATGAGAGCAAGGACGAGCTGTACGTGGGGGCACGCGACTGGCTGCTGGCCCTCTCTCTTAGCACGCCTGGCAGCATCCGTGCCAGAGCCTCGGTGAGCAGCCTCCACTTTTGGGGAGCTTGGCGGGGAGGGACGCCTTCCCTGTGTTTCAGTTTCCCCGTGGAGCTGGGCTCAGCAGCCCAGGAACAACTTTGTTCCCTTTGCAGTTAATGTGGGGACCCACAGCCGAGAAAATCTCCGAATGCGCTTTTAAGAAGAAGAGCCAAGAGGTGAGGTGGCCCTGTGGGGGCTCAGGGGGTCCCACAAAGCCACTGCCCTGCTCAGCATCCAACACTCTGCTGTTTCCCCCTCAGACCGAGTGCTTCAACTTCATCCGAGTCCTGGTGGCCCTGAACCAGACCCACCTCTACGTCTGTGGGACCTACGCCTTCAGCCCTGCGTGCACCTTCATTGTGAGTGTCCTCCCCAGGACAGGGTGCAGCAGGGCTCTGGGCAGGTCCTAGTGTTGCTGTGAGGACCCACAAAATATGGTTCCAGCAGTGAACTGCATCACAGGGTGTTCCCAGAATGGGGGTGCTGGGTGTCCCCCCAAGGGACAGCTTTGTGTCCCGTCTGCTGAAGGAACCCCGTTGGTGATTCTCACTCAGCTGCCAGCAACTCCTCCTCTGGCAGGAAAACCCCAGTTTTGGGTCCCCTCAGGTGACTCAAGGCTCTCTCTCGCCACCTCAGTTTTCTCTGTGCTGAGCATATGGTGGGGACTGTCACTCCCCAAAATGAAAATGAGGGAAGGTGATGGGAACTGGGTACCCCCAGCATCCTCTGTCATCACCCCCTGTCATCATCCCTTGAAGACACAGGCCACCTCATGTCTGCAAGGTATTCCACAGTCATTCCCTGCAGATTTGGGGTTGTTTTCACCCCTTTGGCTGATTCTTCTCCCCTTTTCCACAGCACCTGGAAAACTTCACACTGGTGTCCAGTGGCAGAGGACCACTCCTCCTGGATGGGAAGGGCCAGTGCCCCTTCGATCCCCAGCACACCTACACGGCCCTGCTGGTGGGTGAGTATGGGGCCAGTGGCCTCACGGGTGGGCACCCAGCCCTGGGATGGAGTGGAGGGTGAGGGTGGGGGATCCTCACCGGGTGGGCTCACCCCCCACTCTGTCCCTGGGCAGATGGAGAGCTCTATGCTGGCACCATGAACAACTTCCAGGGCAACGAGCCCATCATCTCCCGCTCGCTGGGCACCCGCACCCTGCTCAAGACAGACGCCTTCCTCCGCTGGCTCTCAGGTGAGATCCTGGGGAGGATTCCTGGGGAGGATTCCTGGGGAGGTGCCTGCAGCCCAGCCCGGCTCCAGCTCCTCACCCACCTGCCCTGGCTGTGCCTGTAGCCGATGCTGACTTCGTGGCCTCCTTCAGCGCACCTGACGACAACAAGGTCTACTTCTTCTTCGAGGAGACAGCAGAGGAGTTCGACTTCTTCGAGCGGCTGCTGGTGCCACGGGTGGCCCGTGTCTGCAAGGTGTGTGCAGGGGTGACAGCAGGGAACCAGGGTGGGCTGCAGGGGGGGCACGGTGATGGGGGATGATGACCGTGTGGGACAGTGACAGGAGGCGATTGTCGCACGCGACACAAAGAAATGACACCCAGACGCTGAGATGTCCCAGGCAGAAAAGAGGCAGTTTATTTACAAACTGCAACATTTATAGAATTCCAGCAGTGACCGTGGATTGGAGGGAGAAAATCTTCCTCTTCAACCACACTGGGCAACCCAATGTAAACATGGTTATACCGTTACAATAACAAGGAAGTTGTTGATGTAAAATCGTGTCTGACTCCATTGCAAAAGGTAAACGCAGAAGGCTAAAATAGAACTTTGGAAAAGCTTCTTAAAGAGACAGAGGAGAACAGTAAAAACCCAGACAACAAACGCTAATGGGGACGATAGTTGTACTGTGCTTGGCACCGATGATGGGGACAATGACTTGGGATGATGATGGCACCGTGATGTCAGACAATGACAGGGGACAAAGGGAGTAACCGGGTCTTGTCACCTGAGCACCCTCCGGCTCCTGCAGAGCGATGTAGGGGGGGACAAGGTGCTGCAGAAGAAGTGGACGACTTTCCTGAAGGCGCAGCTGGTGTGCTCCGAGGCTGGCCGCTTCCCCTTCAACGTCATCCACCACGCCTTCGCCCTGCTCCGCCGCGACGGCCGCGCTGACTTCTACGCCATCTTCACCTCGCAGTGGTGAGTGCCCCGGGGTGTGCAGGGAGTCAGGGGGGCCCTGTGCCCTGCCACTGCTCACCTGGCTGTCCCTCCCTGCAGGCAGGCGGGCAGGGCGGGCAGCTCTGCCGTCTGTGCCTACAGACAAGAGGATGTGGAGAAGGTCTTTGAGGGCAAGTACAAGGAGCTGAACAAGGAGAGCTCTCGCTGGACCGTCTACAGTGGCCCTGACATGAAGCCCCGGCCTGGCAGCGTGAGTGCTGCCCACTCAGGGGGACTGGACTTTCCAGGGGACAAAGTTGGTCCCCAGGAGATGGGGTCTGTCTATCCCAGTTTGCCCTGTCTGCTGGCACTTGCAAGCAGGATGAGAAAGGAGAAGGGTCCCTCTGCACTCCACTGATGCTGGCACAGGGCACTGTGGTGATGCAGCATTTCCTCCCCTCCCCATGCCTCGATTTCCCACGCCAGCACAGAGCCCTCTCTCTCCCCACAGTGCTCCATGGGTTCCTCTGCAGACAAAGCCCTCACCTTCATGAAGGACCATTTCCTGATGGACGGGAAGGTGTCACCCATCCAGGGGCGGCCTCTCCTGGTGCAGTCGGACGTCACCTACACGCGCATCACAGTCCATGAGACTCCTGGCGTCTTGGGGACCACGTATCGTGTCATGTTCCTGGCCACAGGTGGGTTTATATGGGGGTGCACACAGGGTCACCCCTCCGACCCTTCCCTTGGCTCCAAAGCCTCAGTGATGTCCCCTGTGCCCCACAGCTGAGGGTCTCCTGCACAAGGTGGTGGATCTGCGTGAGGGTCCCCACATTGTGGAGAGCATCCAGCTCTTTGCAGTGCCGGAGCCGGTGAAGAACCTGGTGCTGGCCCCAGAGACGGTAGGGCAGATACCATCACCCAGAGCACCCTAAAGCCACCCAACCCCAGCACCGGCGGCTGGGGGGGAGGCTCAGCCCTGCACCTCACCCTCCCCAGGGCTACCTCTATGTGGGCTACTCCAGAGGCATCCTGCAGATCCCGCTGGCCAACTGCAGCCTGCACCGGAGCTGCGCCGAGTGCGTGCTGGCACGGGACCCTTACTGCGCCTGGCACAGCCCCCGGGGCTCCTGCCAGCCTGCCCACCTCGCCACCCAGGATGGGTGAGCAGCGGGATGGGAGCGGGGAGGGGGTGTGGAGGTCACTGGGATGCTGACCCCGCTCTCTGGCTGCAGGGGTCCGTGGCTGCAGGACGTTGAGAGAGGGAACCCCGTCACCACGTGCCACCGTGGGAGGAGTGAAGCCATGCCCCGCTCCTGGGGGGCCCTGGAGGATCCCGCCGTACAGGGTTGAGTACGGGGGCACAACGGGGTTGGGGCACGTTGGGTTTGGGACGAGGCACACACCACCTCACCCTGCTGTTCTCTGCACCCCCAGGGCTCAGCCCCCAGCTGAACACCGTGGTCCAGCTGCCGTGCCCCCACCACTCGGCGCTGGCCACCTACAGCTGGCAGCAGCCCAGCAGTGCCCCCAGGCACACGGTGCTGCTGCCCGACCACACCCTGGTGGTCATCATGCAGCAGGGAACGGCCGGCACCTACAAGTGCCAGGCCACAGAGAACGGCTACACCTGGACCGTGGCTCACTACCAGCTCAGGGACTCTGATGGGGATGGGCTGGACGAGGAGGAGGAGGAGGAGTTGGCCTGGGGGTCCTCAGGCCCCCCCAGGTCGTACTGGCCGCAGTTTGTGACGGTGACGGTGCTGCTGGCGCTGACGCTGACCGTGGCTGCCTGCCTGGCCCTGCTGGCCTGCCGTGACCAGCTGAAGGCTCGGAGCAAGGTGAGGGGCTGCAGCACGCCCCACAGCCCCCCGTCCCGCCACCGGGAGAAGGTGCCCCTCAACGGGGGCACCAGGGAGCCCCCAGCGCCTGGAGCTGCCACCGAGGAGGAGGAGGAGGACGAAGGGTCCCAGGCTTGCTGCCTCCAGCTCGATGGGGACATTGACCTTGACAACAATCGGCTCCACGTGCCAGCAGGGGACACGGCGTGACACTGCCAGCGGGTCAGGGAGAGCCTGGGGAGGGGGGATATGGGGAGGGGTGTGAATGTGAAAGAGTTTTTGTTTGGTTTGTTGGGTTTTTTTTTTGTTTTTGTTTTTGTTTTTTTTTTATTTAATACACCTGTTTTAACCTAAGGTTCACATTCTGGGGGCAGGGGGTGGAATGGGCCCTGAGAGCAGTGGGGGTGGGATGGGGCTGGAGGGTGGGATGGGGTAAGGGAGTGGGATGGGGAGAGAGTGGAGGGCAAAAGAAGGTCATGGGGACAGGCCAGTGATGTGGCACAGAGGAGAAATGTGGCCGTGGGGCAAGGACATGGGGTGGGGATGGCTAGAAATGAGGAACTGCAGGATGCTGACACTGCTGTCACCCCAGGAAAAAAAAAACCCAGGTTCCATAAAAACCTCAGCACAGGGTAAGCTGTGCTCAGTGGGCCCCTTGGGCACTCACCCTGCACTGCCACCCACCCCTCAACCCTGCACGACCCCAACCCTTGGGTCCCCAGGGTGGCAGAGCTCCCCACTCCTCCCTAGCTATCCCCCCACCCCCCATCCCATTTCCAATGTCTTTGATCTGCCTTTTGAAAGCCAAACCAGCTGTACATTTTTCTGTTTTTTTTTTTTTTTTTTAATTAAAAAAAAAAAAAGGAAAACATAATGCCTCATATTGCTGGATCCATGGAGCAGCCCCGGGGGGAGGTTTTGGGGCAATGTGCGTGTGAGTGTGCAAGGCCTGGCCCAGGGGAACACGTGTGCACACGCGTGGGTGTGTGGGGTTCCTGTGCCAGGCGTGCAGTGAGGGGCAGGGAGAGTGGGAGACAACTCTCTGCCACTCGCCCATCGCTCCTTTCTTTCCTGTGGGTGCAGCCGTGCTGTTTTCTCCTCCAGCGCGGGGCACACGGGACCCGCCCGCCTCCGCTGCCGGCCGCTGGCCCTTTAAGAGCCGTAATTCAGCGCGGCCCCTTTAAGGTGCGCGCGCCCCCCTCCCCCTCCCCGCCGCCCTCTTTACTGCGGGCCGGAAGCACCGGCAGCGCCACTTCCGGTGCTGCCTCTGCCCGTTCCCAAGATGGCGGCGGCGCTCGGGGGCTGACGCCGCCGGTCACTTCCGGCCGGGGAACGGCCATGGGGCGGCGAGGCCGGGCCGGCTGGGGGGGCGTCGGGGCTCCCTCCCGGCGGCGCCAGGTGAGGGGGTGGCGGGGCCGGGGATGACCCTGCGGCGGGCCGGGGAGAGGCTTGGCCTGCAGCGGCGCGGAAGGGCCTAACGGTGCTGGCCCGGCCCGGCCCGGCGCGGCGCCGGTGCGGGCGCCGGTGACTGAGCGGAGGCCTGGGCAGGTGTGGAGGCTGCGCGGCTGGACGGGAGGGCGGCAGGTGGGGGAGAGGGGGCGGCTGGCGAGGGGTGTAGGAAAAGCGGAGTGGGGGAGGGGGTTGGTGTCAGACCCGCTTGGCCTTGAAAGACCCCGGGAGAAGGGGCCGGAGGGTCCCGGGGCAGACGGGGAAGGGCCCGGATCCCCCCTCGGAGAGGGCCCCCGGGGCAGGCGGGACAGGGCTTGAACGGCCGCGGGGAAAGAAGCTGGATAGTCCAGGGACCCTCCCCAGGGCAGAGGCCAAAGTCCTCCCCGGGGTGGACGGGGAAGTGGCCGGAGCCCCCCGGGGCTGCAGGGGTGAAGCTGGCTTGGGGACAGTGGGGACCCTCCCGCGACACGGAGCCGCGATGCTGGGGACGCGCCTGGCCCGGCAGTGACCTTGAGCGGATCCCGGAGCGGGCTCTGCCGCTGTTGACGGCCTCAGAGCACGGGCCGAGCTCTCGTGGAGCGGGGATCGGAGTCGGTGCTCGGGCTCGGGGGGACAGGAGGGTGGGGGGGCTCCCGCCCGCGGGGCTGGGGGCGCTGGGGAGGGAGCTGCTGTCATCAGAGCGCCGCTGCCACCTCGGTGACAGAGCGACAGCTGCTCCGGAGAGCTGCGGGGTGATTGTCAGCGGGCCTGGGGCTATGGCCAGCGCTCCCCCGCGGGTTTGTATCCGCTCCCACCGCGGGCTGAATTCAAGGAGTGGACAGCGGATTAGCTCAGCCCGGTGAGTTGGACGTGGTGCTAATAACGCCGAGGTCAGGGCTCGATCCCCGAATGGGCCATTCTCTCAGGAGCTGGGCTCGGTGGCCCTGCTGGGTCCCGTCCAGCTCAGACTATTCTGTGATTCTGTGCTGAAGGAGAGGCCAGGCAGCCTCGGCGCTGGCTCCGGATGCTTCCCAGGCGGGTGCTGAGGCATTAGCATGCTGGGCAGGACACATCCCTGGCCGGGGCACACAAAGGCCCTGTCTGTGTTTGCCAGAGAATCATCTTTAGCTCCAGCTGCAACAAAGAGCGGTTTGGGGAGCAGGCTGACAGGGTGGCATTAAAAGGACATAAACTGGGGGGATTTATAGTGAGTTGAGTTCTCTGTATAGGAGACTGTGCCCAGATGAGAGAGCAGGAGCAGGGACACCCTGCTTGGTGTCCCCTGCTTGGGTTCCCAGGCAGAAGTTCAAGAAATGCTGGTTTATGCCTGGTGGGAAGGAACCACTGAGGGACGGTTTTGGCACAGAGGCTGCTCCAGAGTGTAAGGATGTGTGAGCTGTGGTGTGCTTGTACCTTGTTTTGGAGGGCAGGTCAGTCCTTAGGAGGTGTAGCCATTGCTTACTTTTATATCAGTCTCCCTAAAATTACTTGAAAGATCATCAAAGAGTTGCTTAATGAGTGTGATGAGATCCCTGCCGTGAAAAAGGCCTTGGTCTAAATTTCTGGAAGACTTAGTGCTCTGAGCAAAACAAATCCTCCCTGGAGCTGCCAGGATCCCTTCCTTCCTCCACACAGGTGGGACTTTGGGTGCCTCAGAGCCATGGGGTTAAAGTGACTTTGCCTAATTCAGATCCCAAATGAGAGGAGTTACTGGTGAGTGTCCAGAGAAAGTACAGCTCTTTCCTCAAGAAGTTGTGGCTGAAATTCTAAACCCAAAGCATTAGGGCACATAAAAGTAAATAAAGATCAAGGGTACTTCATTACTGTGATTGTTATTATTATTTTGTTTTCCATATTGCAATAATGAGAATGTTTTTTGCAGGCAGCCCTTCCCTTTCCTTTGTGGGGAGCTCAGTTCCATCCCTGGGGGTGACAGAGGAATTTGGAGTATGGACCAAACCCTCAGGCTTCACCAGGAAATCATATTGGCTAGACTCTCTTTTATTTATTTTTTTCAGTGAAATATTAAGCTGGTGGGACTCCTAACAAGAACCAAAAAATCTTTTCATAGGTGGTGTGCACAGATAATTCCTGTGCAGGAAGCTTTGTGTGTCAAATCATGTCGGAATTAGCAAACCCAGTAAGGCTGTAATTGTAACTCAAGCAATCCAGGCTTTGGTGTTTGTTGTTCCTTAACTGCCAAGGTAATTGCCTGGCAGGGTGAAGTGTAGCTCTCCTTACAGTGGTAAAAATGTTGGACCCAGGTGCCCTTGGGTGTTTTTAGCTCCCATATCCACCTGCAGGGGCTATGGCAGCCTGTAACGTTGTTTGCTCCTGTTCAGCAAATATTTTGTTGGCCAACAGACACTGAAATGGTCACTTAACAGGGCACCCGCCCCTGATCTGCCACAATTTCATAACTGTCATTTCTCCTCTGTGCCAGAGGTAAACAACTTCCAGTTGTTTTGTTACTGTGTTTCTAGCAGAATGTCTGTGGCCTGTGTGAGTTCTTCATGAATTCTGAAGTGTCAAGACATTTCCCCAAGAATCACAGGTTGGTTTGGGTTGGAAGGGACCTTAAAGCCCATCCCACCCCTGCCATGGACAGGGACACCTTCCACTATCCCAGGTTGCTCTAAACCCTGTCCAGCCTGGCCTTGGATGTCCCTTGGGCACTGCCAGGGATGGGGCAGCCACAGCTTCTCTGGGCACCCTGTGCCAGGGCCTCACCACCCTGGCAGGGAAGGATTTCTTCCCAATATCTCATCTAACCCTGCTCTTGGTCAGTGGGAAGCCCTTCCACCTGTCCTGTTGCTCCAAGGCCCCCCTCCTTTGGAGCTCTTTTAGGCCCTGATGTTGTGGCTTGATAATGTAAAGTGTGCCCCCAAACTGGTGTGTGGTGATGCCTGCCAGTCCCTTTGAGTTCTCACTTGGTGTATCTGTTCTCAGATCTCAGGTTTTGGCTGCCTTGTTCCTGTTCCTGCTCTAGCTCTGCTCTCCAGCAGTTCAGCTCATGCCTGGGCACACACTTCCAGGACCCATTTGGCAGCACCTGGAATACAAATTATGATCCAACTGCAGTCAAACCTTTCCCAAAAGTTCAGCCACCCAAACATCCCAGGGTTTTGTTTGTTTTGTTTTGTGTGGGGTTTTTTGTTTGGTTTTTTTTGTGTTTATTTTGGGGGGGGGGGGTTGTTTTGGGGTTTTTTGTTTGTTTGTGGTTATTTTGTTTTGGTTTTGGGTTTTTTTGTTGTTGTTGTTTTTTGTTTGTTTGGGTTTTTCTATTTCATGTCTAAAGTAAGTCCTTACAAGCAGTGAAGTGGTCCATGTTGCATTGGGTGGTTCTCTGAGCAGCCCTTCTCTTGTTGCCTGGCCCTGTGTGTAGATTCCCTTAGCCCAAGCTTGGTTTTTACTATTAATTTACTAATTACAGCAGCTGAAAGTATCACAGGAGCCTGGTTGTGGAGAAGCAGTTGGTGCCTGCTGGGACAGGGTGATGAGCTGCAGCAACTGGGGCTGGGGGAGGCTGCACCAGCCCCTCCCTCCTCATCCTCCCCATTCCTCTGAGCACAGCCAGCAGTGGAAGGGGGGTTGGTTATCAGACCAGGAGCAGCAATGGAGTGTTTGAAGGGAGGGTGAACTTTGCTCATGTAGCTGACAAGCAGCTCAACAGAGCCATCCTGGGCTCTGATTTAACCCTTTCTTTTCAGGGCCTTGGTAATCAATGTGATTACATGGCTGTTTTGCCTTGTTTTCCCCTTGCTCTTCTTTTCACCTTGTTATCATCACCCTCCAGCTTTAGGAAGATAAGAACGGGGGTGCCCAAAGGAAAGTGTCTAATTCATGCAGGGAATCTAGGAACACAACAGGATTTGTCACTTTCTTCTTTGTACAGATCCTGGAACTGAAAAGTGATGTCCTGACACCTGGGAGCATCACAGACCTGGAATGACTGGGGAGAAGCTGCTTTGGTTGGCCATCCCTGATCTTGCCTGCCCATTAAAAGGTGTGTGTGCTGCTGGAGTGCTGCTCATCTGCTTCCCAAAGCACGGAAGCTTTGCTTTTCCACGGAGCAGTCTGAGCCATGGTGAGAGCTGCCACGTGTGCCAGCTGCTGCTGGAGCTCAGAAAACAGCCACGGTGACATCACAAGGTGTCACCATCAGCCACAGGGCAGGGCCCTGCCTCTGGAGATTACAGTCCCTCTAGCAAAGCTGTGCCAGAGGAGAGTCAGCAAAGTTTGAGGTGATGTGGGTGGCTGTAGTGAGTGGGGCTTTGTCCTCTACCCAAGGGGTCTCTCATTTCAGGTGCCGGCACTTGCAGTCCGGTCAGTCGAGGCTGGAAGGCTGGGCCTGGACCTGCTCTGTACCTTTGAGGGAGATCTGGGCCTCTCCTGCCTGACCCCCAAGGAGCCATGGAGGACAAACGCAACATCCCCATCATTGAGTGGGAGCACCTGGACAAAAGGAAATTCTACGTCTTCGGGATTTGCATGACCATGATGATCCGGGTGAGCGTTTACCCCTTCACGCTCATCCGGACGCGGCTGCAGGTTCAGAAGGGCAAGAGCCTCTACAACGGGACTTTCGACGCCTTTGTGAAAATCCTGCGGACAGAAGGGGCGGCCGGGCTCTACCGTGGCTTTTTGGTCAACACCTTCACCCTGATCTCGGGACAGTGCTACGTCACCACCTACGAGCTGACTCGGAAGTACGTGTCGCGCTACAACAACAACAACGCCGTCAAGTCGCTGGTGGCCGGCGGCTCGGCCTCCTTGGTGGCCCAGAGCATCACGGTGCCCATCGACGTCGTCTCCCAGCACCTGATGATGCAGAGGAAAGGGGAGAGCATGGGCAGGTTCAAGGTGCAGAACCAGGACGGCAAGCGGCTGCTGGTCTTCGGCCAGACCAAGGACATCATTGTACAGATCTTCAGGGCTGACGGTTTGAGAGGCTTCTACAGGGGTTATGTGGCCTCGCTGCTCACTTATATTCCCAACAGTGCGGTCTGGTGGCCCTTCTACCACTTCTATGCTGGTAAGTGAAAGGAGGCTTGAAATCTGTCTTATCCCAGGAGACCCAGAAGCCCCTCGGATCATCTCTTGACACTGTGGGTTCAGCGTGATTCGCTTTCTCCCTGGGGGTGGGAGCAGAATCTGTCCTGAACTGAGGAGCTGTGTCTGGTTGTGTAGGAATTCTGCAGGTGTTGGGTGGAAGTTTAACAGAGCAGCATTGTTTGAATGCAGAACCAGGGGTCCAAGTGCTATAGGATTTCAAACTGGATGGCTCTAGGCAAGTGGGGCTTTATGTATCTCCTTTAACTTTCTCTTCCACTAATCCCAAATAATGCCTTCACCACGGGAGTGAGGAAGGTTCTTGTGCTGGGCAGAGTTTTGGAGCCACCATGTAAGTATAGCTCACCTTTCAGTTCATGTGGACTCAGGAATCTCATATATGGCAAAGGGACTTTTAGAGCCACGAATCTCATGGTGAAACTAAACAACTGGCAGAACAAGGGCCAAATCTCCCCTGCGTTTCTGTCAGGTCAGTTTTGCTTCAGTTTTGGCAGCTTTAAAATTGGCTCTGAGTCTTGTGATGAAGAACTGCACTCAGTAGAATGTTCTTTCTCCCTAGCTCAGTTCTCCTAGCCCTTGGGGTGTTTCCAAAGGCTAAAGGTATTGGCCAGCCAAGGTTTATTTCCACCTCTGATGATCCTTTAGATTTCTGCCGTGCAGCTTTGCACATGGTTTTTAGGTATCCAGTTACCTAATTTCTGCCAAAAGGTGGTGGTAACGAGCAGTTTGGGTTTTGCTCTACTGGGCCTAAAGTACATCTTGGAGGTCACCTGTTCTTCAAAATCCAGGTGTCTCAAAGGTCCTGTTTGCTTTCCAGAGTTCTGGTAGCTAGATGAAGCATTGGTTCTGCATCCAGGCTGCATTTAAATGGCAGTGGCAGCTTGGCATGTTGGTCTGTACTTCGTGGGAGTGCTCCCATCACCCTCCACGCCAACAGTTTGTAAGACCAAACCCCACTGTATTAATTAATTGTAAGATTTTCATGCCAAAAGGGTTCAAAGGAGGGCATGTGAGAACAAGACAGGTGATATGGAGAGATGAAATCTCTCAGTTTCCAGGTGTTTGCTCTTTCCCTGTCTTCTCAGCGGAAGTTGTGATGATGGGAAACATAAGCCCCAGCTTGTCAATGAATCTCTGCTTTGGCTGCATTTCCCAATCCTCTGTCCCTGGAGCAGCAGCAGGGGTCACTGAACCCTCCTGGGGTTCAAAGGACACTTCTGGCCCTGATTCCAGTCAATGTTTGGGATCTCAAAGAGAGCCGCTTCCTTCCTCCTGCCAGACAGGCTTCCTTATTACCCAGAAAAAAAAATGGGGCTTTTGAACAGTCTTCTGTCCAACTTTAACCAATAAAAGTGTGGGAGATTTAAATCCTATTCACCAGGCAGCAGGAGCAGGGCAAGGAATCTGGGATGAGCACTACATGGTGCTTTTCTCCTTAGGGATCCACAGTGGGATAGCAGGGTATCTCCTGGACAGTGTGCCCAGTAGTGACAGTTTTCTGTGCAAATCTCTGCAGACACCTTCCAACAGAGCTTTGTCTTAAGGCTTCCCACACCTTCTAAAGAGGGTGGGTATTTTCATGCCCTGTTTTGGGGACATGGAAGCTCCTTCTGTCCAGTTTGCCCCACAGGTCTGCAAGCCAGTGTGGCAGCTGATGGGAGGCTGTTGGACAAAGGATGGTCCTGGAGGCACCAGTGTGATGAGTCCTGCTCCCTGTGCTGTGCCAGCTTTCTGGTTGGTGTAGGAAGCACCACTTTGAGATTCTGTGGGAGGAGCTTGGCAGGCTGTAAAATCAGGGATTCTGCCCATTGCCAATCAGCTGGAGTTAGGGGGTTGAGTTAAGGAAATGATAAGGAACCACTGAAAGTTTGAAACTTTCCCCTCTCTCCTGTTCCCAGAACAGCTTTCGAGTTTGACTCCTAAAGATTGTCCCCACCTCCTTCTGCAAGCAATATCAGGGCCACTTGCAGCTGCAACAGCTTCCACGCTCACCAACCCCATGGACGTGGTGAGGGCCCGGGTCCAGGTGAGAGCTCAGCGTGCTCGGCACAGCGTGGGGTGGGGTTCACCTGGGCTCTGATCTCTGGGGTGTCAGGTGAGCTGCTCTCCCTGCTCTCCCTGCTCTCCCTGGGCCTTTCATCCTGGCTAGGAGCTGCTTAATTAGCCCTCAGCATTAGCAAGAGGAGCCAGGCTGGCAGTGCTGGCCTGGCCTGCTCAGACAGCCTTTCTCCTCAGAAAGGGAGAGGTGCTTCCTGCTGCCTCCTTGGTGTCATACATGACACAAAGAAATGACACATACTGAGGTGTTTAAGGTAGAAAAGAGGTCGTTTATTTACAAATTTTAACATTTATAGAATTTTAGCAGTGACTGTGGATTGGAGGAAGAAAATCTTCTTTAACTACACTGGGCAGCTTAACAGTTTATTAACAGTCTTTTTTTATGAGAAGAATGTAAGCGTGGTTATATTGTTACAATAACAAGAAAATTGTTTATGTAAAATCTGTCTGACTCTATTGCAAAAGGCAAACGCAGAAGGCTAAAATAAAACTTTAGAAAAACTTCTTAAAGAGACAGAGGAGAAAAGCAAAAACCCAGACAACACCTTAGGACTTGGTGTTTTTTTTGCTCCCCTCCTCAGGGACTTCTGGAGACCAGATCAAGTCTGTTGGACTGACTGATCTGTTGTCTCCAGAGCGCTCAGTTACATCAGAGCCCCAGAGCAGCTCAGTATGGAGTCTGGCAGCTCTGTCAGTGTTTGTTCTGGCATTGCAGGTGGAAGGCAAGAGCTCCATCATTCTCACCTTCAAACAGCTGATTGCAGAGGAAGGTCCCTGGGGACTGACTAAAGGCCTCTCTGCCCGCATCATTTCAGCCACCCCTTCCACCATCGTCATCGTGGTGGGCTATGAAACGCTGAAGAAGCTGAGCCTGCGCCCAGAGCTGGTGGACTCGAGGCACTGGTAGAGGCAGCTGGTGGAGGAGAACCTTCCTGTGAACCCTCTGAGTCTGGACTGTTGCAGGGGAGAGCCTGGGATGCGACACAGTTGCTGTGCCTTTGTCTCTGGCTGGTTTCACAGCACAAGGCAGATGCAAAAGCAACTGCACTTCACCTCTATAGACTTGAGTGTCATACAATGGTCTGCTGCTGGTTTTGCTTAAACTGTGACCTTTAGCAGTGCTGTTTGCCTGGGACAGTTCATTCCAGGTGTGTGAACGCATCCTGGCAAGTTATTGATTCCTTTTTTCTTAAATTAAAGACTTACGGGCTTAAGCAAAAAGCCAATTTATTCACTTTAAATTATTTTCATCTTTGCCAAACTTCCAAGGAGAGGAGTCTCACAGCCTGCAGCAGGACCCTCTGGTGGCAGTGGTGCTGTAGGAAGCTGGAAGCAGAAAATAGACAAGTGACTTTCTCCAATGACCTGCATTTATGTCTAGAAGATGTGAGACGAGAGTAACCTGGAACCACTTCAGACCTGATTTCCTGCGTTTTGAATAGATCTACGTACTTGTTTTGTATATTCTTGGAAATGTTCCCTGTCTCTCATCCTCCAAACAGCAGGCTGGCTGATGGCAAGTCAGGAGCTGAGCTGGCTGTTCAGAATTAGCTGATGGCGGTTTTGACACCTTAACCTGTGTTTTTAATCGGTTGTAATTTAATTTTTTATTATTATTATTATTTTAGGGAAGCTTTTTCTGATTTCTGGGGAACTGAGTGGTTGTCCTGTGGCCTTGTTCAGTGTGTCAATCCTGCATGTTCAGAGTGGCTGTGGCCACTTCCCACCTTAGTTAGTTTTAAGCCCAGAAATGCAGTTTGGAAGTGTCCAACTGTGGTGCTGCCGGCAGCTGAATGAGAACTGAGTGGGGTTTGAGCTACAATTGGATGGGAGGTGGGGAAGGAAAAACCTCATCCTGGCTTTTGATCTGGTTCAAACCTGACGGGCATGTTCATATTGAATAAGAAGTGATGGTTCACTTCACGAGTTTAAATTCTGCTCATCCAGTTTGGGAAGGGCAGGGATAATAATGTTTTGCACAATCGCTGGATCAGAAGCCTGAGCTATGGTCTGTGTATTTTACCAGGTGAAAATTTCAGGGGGATGAAACCAGAAGCTGCTTTTTGGGGAGGAGGAGGAGGAGGGAAGGGATTGTTTGACTGTACTCTGCTGCCCTTGGTAGTTGAGATTTGCCTTTGGTGCTGCCAGCTCACATGTGGTGCTCGTCCCTGTCAAACCCACATCCAGGAGGGGTTTGGGATGCACCTTCAGACAAGAGAGTGCACCATCTCCATTCCCCTTCTGCCATAACCAGGAATTTTGGTGGAGATGTTGATCCTGCTGACTTGTGGCTGTTGCTGGGCTCCACTTGGCCGTCTCTTCCCAAGGGGGGGACTCACCAGGTGTGGCTCTGCCCTTCATCCCAGTGTTGTCCCTGCTGAGCAGGCACTGGACATGCCACCATGTCTGCTGGAGATGGAGAATGCTGAAGCTGCTGCTGAGGTGGGAGAGGCTTCTCTGCTAAGGGCAGAGCTTGATTTGAAGGTGCAGTGCTGTGATGGGGCTGCAGCTGGGTCATCAAAGCCCTTTTCCATCCCATTTTTGTTTCTTGCAGTGCTCAGAAAAGCAGTGGATGCTGAAGCCACTGCTGGAGTTGTTGGAGCAGCAGTTTCTGCACCTGCTCTGGTTGTTTGAAAGTTGACACCAGTTGGCCCTTGCTCCAATAAACAGATTCTGCTCTGAAAAGCAGAACAGTAGCACCCCGAATGGCGAGGCAGCAGCAACGCTGGTAATGAACAGAAACAGTAACAAGCGAGCCCTGCCAAGTGCAGCAGAGCCAGTCCCAGTCTGGGCACGGAGGGGTGGCAGCACCGGTGTGGGGAGACACTGTCAAACTTAAATGTTCCTCTCGTAACCAGCAACGTTCTTGACAACTAATAAACTTGAGAGACCTTCAGCTTGGTGCCTGCCTTTAAAAGCACATGACTCCATGCCAGGGGAGGCCGCTGCTTTTTGTCCTGTCACAGGAAGGGTTTCACCCTTTGGACTTAGGAGAGGGACGAGAACACAACAGGCTGCTCAGGGGCTGAACGAGCCAGGGAGAACCGGCTGGAGTGCCTGGAAGCAGCTGTGCCCCAGAGCCACCCTGAGGCCGCGGGCTGGGTCATGGGTGGCTGCTACGCGGGAAACGTCGCTTTTTAAAATTCTCTAACCGAGCTGAACTTTGCTGCTTCTTTCCTCGTTGCATTCTTCAGGTTTTGATCGTTTTATTTCACTAAAGGTTCGAGAGCACCCGTCGCAGGGGAGCAGGGCGGGCATTTCCGTGGGGACTGGGGAGAGAAGGACGGTTTGTCGTGATTTATTAAAATATGAATATCGATCTGATATCGATACCCAACTGTGACGGACAAAAGACTCTCTAACAGTTAATTTACAAAGTGTATGTTTATTGTTATGTGGGACAGCTCCCCAATGGGTTCTGCAAAGATCACAGGTAATTACAAAGCCTTTTATCCACAGAAGTGTTGAATACACAAAATACAAATGCTTATTCATACCCCTGTCACCTCCTCCGCTTCGTATGCTAATTGACAAAAAGGCTATTAAGCGTTAGTTCGTTCTCTGAAATGAGTCGGGGGTCTTATGTGGGGAGTGGTCACCAAAAGGAGGAAGTAAAACTAGTCTTGCTCGTTCTAAACTTTCAACCTGTCGATGCCTACGTGATAAATGACTCCTTGGAAAAGCCTGTAGTTTCCTGTTCCCAAGACTGTTCCTGGAGATCGAGGGTTTGCAATCACCTTGTGCTTTTGGGGTTTATTGATCAATTTCCCTGTTTTTCATCACAAGCACAGCTTACACAAACATAAAGTTGACAAGCAATGAGTTATTAGACCCGGGACAGCTTATCTAAAATCCGGTCTCTTCTAACCATCCTCAGTTTTAACTGATTTCAGCAAAGCTTATTTTTTCCAGCTAAACCAGCAAGGTATCGTTGTCTATAACCTTAGTTTTTTCTAAAGTCTTCACAATTAGTGTCTCAGTTAGGCTGCCCGCTCCGGGACGAGAGGCAGCAGCTTCCTGTCGCGGTGTTTTTTGTGCCGTTTCGGGCCGGGCCGGGCCGGGCCGGGCGGCACCGAACCCGCGCGCCGCGCGCCCTTCCCGCGCTTGCGGCCGCCGGGGGCGTGGCCGGGGGCGTGGCCCAGCGCCCCGGCCAATGGGCGCGGTGCCCGCGCGCTCTTCCCGCGCTTGCAGCCCCCGGGGGCGTGGCCCGGCGCCCCGGCCAATGGGAGCGGCCCCCGCGCGCCGGCCGCGCCATGGCGGCAGCGGGCGGCGATGGCGGCGCGGCCCTGGCGGAGCGCGGGGGCGGTGATGGCGCTGGCGGCCCGGCCCTGGCGGCAGCCCCGGGCCGCGCCCAGGTGTTCACCACCGTGGTAGACACGTTCCTGGAAAAGCTGGTGGCCGCCGGGAGGTGAGGCGGGAGCGGGGTCGCGCGGGGCGGGGAGGGGCCCTGACCCCCGTGCCAACCGTGCCATGACCCTGGGCCTGCCGGGATCACCGGGAACGGCCCCGCACCCGGGCCTGAGCCTGGCCCTGACCCCGGCCCTGAGCCTGGTCCTAACCCCAGACCCATTGCTAACCCTGAGCCCGGCCCTGAGCCTGGCCCTGACCCCAGACCCATCGCTAACCCTGAGCCCGGCTCTGAGCCTGGCTCTGACCCCGGCCCCATCACTGACCCTGACTCCCACCCCACTGTGCCCCCAGTCCTGATCCTGCCCTCCTCCCCCCACCATCGCTCTTGCAGCTACCAGAGGTTTGTCAGCTGCTACCGCTGCTTCTACAAGCTGCAGCCCCAGCTGACCAGGAGCATCTACGATCAGTTCATCTCCCAGCTGCAGGCGTCCATAAAGGTGAACGGGGAGGGGGGATCGACTCGGGTGCCTGGGGGGCTGTGGAGGGGCTTCAAATCCCTGTGAAAAAGTGATGAACAGCTAGGGAAATACAGGGCAGCAAATCCACTTCCTAAATGGCAAAAGCAGAAAGCTGAGGCTGCTCTCCAGAGTTCTGTCTTCCCCAGAAAAAGCTGTGGGATCGTTCAGGTTGGAAAACGCCACTGGCACTGTTGAGTCCAAGCATTTCCCCAGCACTGCCAAGGCCACCACTAAAGCATGTCCCTAAGTGCCACATCCATTAAATACCCCCAGGGATGGTGGTTCCCAGAGTGTAGACCCTTCATCCAGGACAAAGCTGGAAGGGTTTGGATAAGGGATGGAGGGACAGGACACAGGGGAAGGGCTTCCCACTGCCAGAGGGCAGGGTTAGGTGGGATATTGGGAAGAAATTCTTCCCTGAGAGGGTGGTGAGGCCACAGGGTGCCCAGAGCAGCTGTGGCTGCCCCATCCCTGAAGGAGTTTAAGGCCAGGTTGGACATGGAGCAATGTGGTTTGGTGGGAGGTGGAATGAGATGTGCTTTAAGGTCCCTTTGAACCCAAACAATCCCCTGATTCCATGACCAGTGAGGGTTCACAAGCAGAGAGGTGCCTGTGTTTGTTCACTTTGTGTCCTTCCTTCCCAGGAGGAGATCCAGGAGGTGAAAAACGAAGGCAATCTGGAGGGGCTCTTTAATTCACTGGATAAGATCGTGGAGGAGGCAAAGGACCGGGAAGAGCCAGCGTGGTAGGGATGGCCAGGGCTGGGGGTCACCTTCCTACAAGGGCAACAGGAACTCCCTGGGCAATGTTTGGGTGTCCTGGTGGCCTCCTGCTGCAAGGGAGGCTCTGAAAGCTGCTGTGTCTGTACAGCAGTGTCACTGGGCCTAAAACAAAAATCAGTTTAATCTGAACTTCTCTGGGCCCAGGATCCATTTCCATTCACTTCCTTGGTGCAGGGAGGTCAGTGCCATTGAGGTGGGGGAACAATTCTGACCAATCCAAAGCGCTGATGGGATGTTTTGGGCACAGCACCTGTCCAAGAGCAGAACTCCCTTGGGTGCTTTTTGTGTCCCTGGCTCAGGGCCTCAGCAGACACTGCAGGTGGAAGACAGACTGGGCATTGTAACCAGAAACAATATTTTGTTATTCTGTGCTGAGGGGGTGAACAACATCCTGCCTGCTCCAAGTATCCACTTAGGGCCAGGCTTGGGGAAGGGCTCCCTGTTCCCTCCAGTGGGGCTCCACACTGGGGTCCCCACCCTGGCTCTCCTCAGTTCCTTGTGCCAGAGGAAACTGTGGGAGCCACAGAGCTGATCCTGCTTGATGCCTTAGGAAGGCTGACCTGAAACAGAGGCTGGACAGAGCTGGAGAATAAAGTAGAGATTTACTAAAAGGCTTCCAGGAGCCACCCTGGGCATTACAGGAGCCTGACCAAGGCTGCACCCTGAGTGGGTCAGAGAGCCACACAAAATGGCTCCCTGATCACGAGATTTTACATTTTTATCAGTTTTGCTCCATTTGCATATTGGGGTTTAATTGTCTCAATTACAGCTTCAGGTTGTGAGGTCCCATCCTTCTGGTTCCTCCCTTCAGCCACCCTTGTTGGTGCTTTTTGGGGTGAAGGTTGTCCTTGGTCCTCAGCAGGAAAAGGATTTGTTTTGTTTCCTTGTTCTGTGAAGAGAGCTCACTGGCACTGAATGTGAGGCTCAGAACTGCATCCTTAGGCAGCACAGGATAAAACAATGATAAAACGATAAATGATAAAATGATAAATGATAAAATCCAAGGCATCCCACCTGGCAGCAGCTCAGCCTCCAGCTGGGCTGTGTGGGACTGATGCTGGGCAGGGTTTGCTGCTCCCTGGCTGCCTCTGTGCTCTGTGTGCCCAGGAGACCCAGCGGGATCCCGGAGCAGGACGTGCGCAGCGCCCTGGTGCCCTACCTGCTGCAGCACCGCTCCCACCTGTGCAGGATCCTCAGGGAGAAGGAGCAGCAGAACAGGAAGGTGGCTGAGTCGGTGCTGATGGGCAGGGACAGGATTGCAGAGCTGCAGCAGCTGATCCAGGCTCGCCAGCAGGCCTGGCAGGTAAAAACAGAACCAAACCGAACCAAACTCCTTCCTGCAGCACCTGCTGGAGTGGGGCTGAGTGGGAAACGACTTTCAAAGCCTCCATTTCTCCAAGACCTCCCCAGCAGCCAAGTCCTGCTGAAACTGGAGGTGGGGATGTTTTTTTTCTGGAGGTCTCAGGTGCTTTTCCCTGTGCAGTGGGTGGGATGTGGGGTGGTCCCAGGGGAGAGAAGGGGGTTTTGTTCTGCACACACAGGTGACAGCAGCGTGGGCACACTCAGCCCACGTTCCACCCTGAGCGTGGCAGGGTGGCAGAAGCATCATGCTGACATCTGTGGGTCGTGTTTCTTCCAGGCAATCAGTAAGGAGCAACAAAAACTCCTCATGACATTCCAGGAGCCCCAGTGAGGCTGCAGGATGTCCCACAGGCTCTGCTGAGGCAGTTCATCACCCCAAAGCACTGATGGGACAAGGAGTGCCCAGAACCCAAACTGAGAATCACCCCATCAGGCCACTGGAGACTGCAGAGGAACTGAAATGCCTGCTGGACTGACACAGTTTGATCAGATTTGGTGCAGAAACAAAAAAAAAAAACCCATTGGGATCTTTGGAAATGGATGTCAGTTCCCTATTTCCTGCTCAGAGGAGAGTGTCACAAAGTGTGTGTGTGCTCTCCTCTGCTCCACTCAGTGCTGTGACAGGCCTGGTTCCAGTGTCTGAAGCCACATTTGGGTTTTTGTAGCTGTTTTAGCTGTGCTTTAGACAAAATTCAGTGCCTTAAGCCCCAAGCCAAGCTCTGCCCAGTCCTGAGGAGCCCACGAGCAGGACCATGCACATCTGAGGGTGCATCAAAGTCAGCACTCCTGCCTGTACTTGCAGGTTCATTCAGTTCTCATGTGTTCAAACCCCTGCCCATTGCAGCTGTGGCAGCAGCTGCTGCACCAAGTTCCTCATTACCATTCACTCTGCTCCCCAAGTTATTTTCTAGCCCTGGTCCCCTCCCGGCAGCCTGAGGTGTCTGGGGGTCTGTGCAGAGGTTGGAATGGCCCTGCCTCCACTTTGTGGGCTTGTGGCAGAGGGATTTAATGTTTTCCTGTGGAACCTTCCAGAACCAGACTGGTTTTCCCCACCCATCATTGTCTGTTGCTGCCTCACGGGAAGTTTGTGGGCTGGAGAGGCAAAAGCTCCCAGGATCTCCCTGGCAGAGCCCCACCAGTGACGTGAGCAGGTTGTTCCTTGGGGCTGGGCAGGGAATGAGGAGAGTTCCCCCCCCTGCACCTGAGAGAGCTGCTGAGTCCAGCACAGGGCACTGAGGGCAGCAGGTTCCCTGGTCTCAGCCCCAAGGAGAGGCCTTGCCCTGTGACAAACTGGGGAGCAGCAGTGGCTGCTTGCACCACGCCCCAACCTCTGCTTGCAATTAGAGACAGAGGGCAGAGCGGCTGCAGGATTCCTCCCTCCCCTTGCTGTGCTGGAATCTCAATAAATTGGGGCTGTTCTTCCTGGCTTAGCTCCCAATGCTCACTTGGCCCACGTACTCTGTACTTTATGGGTTTGTCTGACAAAGGCTCTGGTTCAGCAGTTCAGTCCGCCCTCTGCTCCAAAGCCTCCAGTTCCGCTTTTCAAGACAGGCTTGGGATTTATAGGATGGGAAAGCGGTCAAGAGCTGGAGGAGGAATGTTCTTCAGGGGCTCTGAGTGCCCTGGCCACGCAGCATCTGCCCCTGGCAGGGAGGAGCTGTGCAGAGACCAAGGGCACAGGCACCTGCCCACCCTCCTCCAGGGACACATTGCAACAATGCCACAGAAGGAGCATGTGCTGGCCCCCCAAAAGTGGGCCTGCAAGTTCCCCCTGGCCCTGCCCACGGAGGAAAACCCCACAGGTTCTGGCAGGAAAGTCCTCCCCATGTCACAGAAGACAATTCTGGGATCCAGCAGTGGCAACTGGGACAGGGCAGTGAGTGACTGGAGCCCCCAGTGCTCCATCACCCATTCCAGTGGGGACTGGGTGCTGCCAGGCTGGCAGGGCTGGGCCCACCAACAAATCCCCTCTGGCCTGGGGCCACTTTTCCCTCCCTTTGTGGGCTCTGGCTGGGCACAGGGGGACCAAGTTCATCCCAAACCACAATTGCCACCTCTGCCGGCAGCTCCGGCCATGGCGGATGTGCTGGAAATAACTCTGGTGGGGCCGTGCCCCCCCTTGCCAAGGCCACAGGACCCTATAAAGATACCCAGGGAGCCAGGGCTGCACTCAGCCCAGCACAGGGAGGCACCATGAAGTCCTTCGTCCTGCTGACCCTCTTGGCCCTGCTCACCCTTGGCCTCTGCCGCAGAGGTACGGGGGGTCCAGGGCTGGTGGGGACAATGGGGGGAGATTCTGTGCCCTGGGAAGGGCTCTGGGGGGAGCAAAGGGACTGGGAAAAGTTTGCTGAGCCTTGGGGTGGGGGACACAGGGTTGCAATAGGGAGATAGGGAGCAGGATATCCTTCAGCAGATTGGTGGGGGTGGGTCTCAGTGAGGGATCTGAGCTCCAAAAGGAGTGGGGTGAAAGCAGAGCCCCCCCAGCCCTTCCTGAGCCCACCCAGCCCTTGGTGTCACTCGCAGCTGCCGATGGCTCCACCAGCACCAGAGACTCGCCCAGCTCTGAAGGTGAGTGATGGCAGCTGCTCAGCCCCACTGCCCTGGGGAGAGGGGGATGTGACCCCCCTGGGATCCCCTGGGACCCCCTGGGACCCCCTGGGACCCACCACCACCACCCTGTCCCTGCAGCCTTTGTCTCCAGACGTGCCAGCGCCGAGGTGGTGCAGAGGCAGAAGCGGAATTACGGCTACGACAGGTTGGTCCTGCCGGGGCCCCCAGACCAGGGGAGCCTTGCTGGCTCAGCATCCCCCCACCCACCCACCCCCCCAGGAGCCTCCAGCTCCCATGGGAACCCGCAGCACCCCCTGGGTCCCCTGTTTGTCCCCAGCAGTGTCCATGGAGCCCCCCCGCCCGACCCTCTGGAGGCCAAGCGCGAGGTGTGCGAGCTGAACCCCGACTGCGACGAGCTGGCCGACCAGATCGGCTTCCAGGAGGCTTACCGGCGCTACTACGGCCTCGTGTAGCCCCGGGCAGCATCCCCTGCTGGGCTGTGGGGCACGGGCTGAGCTCCCATAAACCTGCATCAGCCCCACCACACAGCCTGTCACCCTTTCTGTTAGCCCTGGAAAGAAATAAATGCAAATGGTGGAGTCAGTTCCTTCCCAAGCTTGGGGCGTGGGTGGGTGGGTGGGAGGCTGCAGGGGATGTGCCCCATATCACCCCACACTGTTGAGGATGCCTGATTTCCCTCCCTGTGCCTTCCCAGGCTCCAAGGAGGAGCAGTTCTATCATCCCCAGATCCTGTTCTCAGCAGTGAGGAGCCCAGAGCTGCACCATCATGATTCCAGTTGAATTTAAAGCTCTTTCTCCCAAGCGTGGGGTTATTGGGGAATGGCAGAGCTGCTCCGTGCACCCATTGCATCACAAACCACCTTAATTACTCATTAACCTTGACACACACAGGCACACTCACACTGCTGGGTCCCCACACAGGATGACACACTGTCCCTGCCCCAGGTGCATGGAATCACTGCTGGTTTGCATTGGAGGAGCTGAGGCACAGACTGGGTGCAGAGGGAGTCGGAGAGGGACACTGCAAGACACCCAGGACCCACCACAAAGATGCTGCCAGGACTCTGGGCTCTCCCAGGCTCTGCAGCCCAGCCCCTCACACACAGGGTCAGGGGTCCCTCCAGTGCCCAGCCCCAGTGGGAACACCTGGGAACCAGCCAGAGCCACCAGGGGTCTGAGGCCAGGTCACAGTCAAGGCACTGATGATGGCAGCGCTGTCCACAAGGGCCAGCCCAGCAATGCTGAAGGTGCTTGGGGTCCTGGTGGGGCTCAGGTGGCCCCACAGCCAAGCCTGCAGACATCCCAGAGGAGCTGCAGAGGGTGCCCAGCACAGAACAGATGTGGCAAAGCTGGTGGCTGTGTCCTGCCAGGCTGAGAGGCTGCTGGGGCTCCTTGTAGAGCTCCTGCTGCAGGGGGCTGCTCTGGGGACAGGGGACAGGAGGCACAGCAGTGAGGGGCACCGGGGGTTGCTGCTCACTGGTGCAGTCAGAGCAGCACAAGGCACTCGGGAGGGTGGGATGTGAAGAGGAGGCAGTGGCAGAACCTGACCTCAGCTTCACTCCAGGCACAGTCACACCAGCAGCAGCAGAGGAGCTGTGGGGAGGAGGGTGAGAAGCAGCAGGGAGCCCTCTGGAAGCACCCTGAGACCCCAGGGCACCTGACTGTTGCCCTGGGCCACCCTGACTCATGGGGTAGAAGAGCAGGATGTCTCTGTAGAGGAAGGGGCACACGAAAGTCACAGCACCTTGCTCAGCTGGGGATGCTCCAGCTTGGAGAAGTTGGGAAGGGGGAAAGGGTGGGGAGGGTACAGACCCTTGTCAGCTTCCACAGCGAGGATCCTTACAGAAGCATTGGCTTTCTGAGCAGGGGGAATCACCAAAAGGACCACAAAGCTGAGGAGGAGGAAACTTCCAGCACAAGTCTCCTTATCCCAAACACACTGGGAATAGCAAGAGAGGTCAGTGCAAATGGAGGAGTTCAAAACAGCCACAGAGACAAAGCAACGGTGCCAGACATGGCTGACCCAGGAATCTGGCACTGCAAACACACAGCCTGTGACAGACACACGGTGTCTGCAGCTCCCTGTGCCAGCCCAGCCCTGTGCCAGCCCATCTCTGCTGAGCCTCTCCGAGGCTGCAGCAGCTGAGGGCAAAGGGATAGGGGCAGACAAGCAGCAGGCAGAGAAGCAGTGGCCAGTGGTGGGCCCAGCAGATCTCCAGGGAGGATGAGAGCACCATGAAACGTCTGCTGGCACAGCAACACCATCCTGCATGCACCCGCGGCTCAGGGTTTGTTATGGGGTTGGCACGGCCCTTCCAAGGGCGTTCCCAGCCCTGTTCAAGGGGATGGAGCCAGCAGTGACAGTCCCTTTCTGCCAGCTGGGTGTTGGGACAGGGCAGGTCTCACCCTCGGCCCATTTCCCTACTGAAGACTGAAGCTGGATTTGCCTTTTCTCAACTCCCCTCTCTGACCTCACTGGTGGCAGCCTCCGGAGAACCCAAGAGGGAGAGAAAATGACGACAGTGCCCAGCTTGGTGCTCCCCACCAGGGCAAGCAGATCAGGGAGCTTTGACAGCAATGAATTCAGGGCAGGAATACTGATTTATTTTCTCTCCCTATCCCCCAGCTGCCCTCAGCACCAGGGGACGGTGGGATCCTCACACAGCCCAACTCCAGCCTGCAGCCCCCAGCCTACCCTCCTGCAAAGGCAGCAAGGGAAATGCTACTCCCATGACAAGGATGAGGAAGGATCCACCTGCACTTCTTTACTGGAAAGCCTGGTCAGCAAAGCTGCTGACCAAAGGGTCAGCAAAAGCTCGAGGGTGGATTTACAGATGGAAAATGCACTCAGTCCCAGGGCTTTGCAGGAAAGGTGGGACGGGCTGGGAACGACCACAGGACACCAAGTACAAACATCTGGTATTTTATTAAGCCATTCGCTGTGTTCAGACCATGGTCAGACATGTGCTGGGAGCCCCAGCCCCTCCTCACCCAGCTGGGTGGGCCCCATATCCCCTCATCCCTCAAAGAGAGCTCTGCAAGCCCCTGTGCCACAGCAGGGCTGAGGAGAGGTGATTGTCCCTCGCCTCCAACCTCCAGTCCCCTCACCAAGGGCGGCAAGGCCAGCAACACAGCCCCTGTGCCAGCCAACCTTGTCCCCACCCCGGCCAGCCGGGCCAGAGCTGCTGCACACCAAGAAGGAAAAGAGCCCTAAATGGAAGATGCAAGACAAAACCCCAGGCATTGCAGGTGGCCTCAAGCCAAGCAAGGAATGGGAGCAGAGGAGCTGCTTGGAACAGCCCATGAAACCATGGAGCAGAAGCCCAACAAGCACCAGTGACAGTGTCCACCATGGTTTGGGGACAGCCCAGCCAGCCTCAGCCACCGCAGAGCCGTGTCCTCCCAGCATGGGGTCACCCCAAAAAACCCCCAACAGCTCAACAGGGTGGTAATGAAGAGAAAAACCAAACCCAAGAAACATACCAGAACACATGAAAAGTCTTTGTTTTCAGCCCACAAGATGGTTTTTCTGTTTGCTCTCCTTCCCAGCACAGCAGGCACTACTGGACTGGCTTTACAGCTGCTCCAGGGCAAGCCTGGAGTTGGTGCAGGACCAGCACTGCAGGGAGGAGCCATGGCCAGAGCCTGCACTGCCTCCATCCTGTGTGATGCTCTCCTGATGAGGCAGCTTACAGTTCTGGCTTGGACCAGGCTGCACAGGGTGGGGGGCTCTCAGGGGGCCCCCACTGCAGCACCACAGCAGCCACAGGCTGCACAGAGCCTCCCACAGACCACCCCGTTTGCTTCCACCCCAAAACCCACCTTGTATTAGCAACCACCATGCCAGGGGAGAAACACAATGGCCCTTAGAGCAGATCTGCTCAAGGAGGAAACTCCAGCTCATGCTGAGCACTGGGAGTGCCTTCCTTTACCCAAGTCCTGGGGATGACGTGCTGAGTCCCCTCAGAAGGCCATGCTTGCTGGAGGACACTACATGCCATCTCCCAAGGCTGCTCTGCAGCCACACTGCTCCCACACCTTCCCAGTTTTTCAGTTTCTGGGTATCTCTGACTGGGGATGCAAATCCAAAAACCGTTCACCAGGTTCCTCAAGCACAGCTGTGTGCTCTGGAGAGGGAGGGTAGCACATGGACCCTCCAGGTGTCCTTTTTAAAGGTGACAATCCCTCTCCATCCAGCCCAGAATGGAAGGTGCCATGGTGGCAGTCAGGATTCCCCATTGCATGGTGAGGGCTTCTTTCTCCCCTCCAGGTATGCAAAACCTTGGATATTAAACCAACCCCTCAGGGGACCAGAGCAGTGACTAAGGGACAGTTGTGAGTAGCTCCTGCTGTTGCCATGTGGCCCCACATGGGCTCACAGCAGCTTCACTGCCTCTGCTGACAGAAATTGAGTTTATTTACTTTTGTTCTTAAACTGCATCCTGTGCCCACACAAGGCCTCAGTGACTCAGAACACAGCTCCTCCCTCCTCAGCCAGCCCAACCCCGCAGCACTTGGCTCCCAGCTGCCACCCTGCACAGCTGTGGGAGCTGCAAGAACTGCAAACACCTGCCATCAACAGAAATGCCACCAAGTGAGACAGGAATTCCCTCGGGGCTGCTGCTTTACCTGCACTGCTCTTCTCTCCCTTCAAGATCCAGCCAGGACCTAAGGAACAGTTGATGCTGAGTAAAGCTGAGGACTGCCCCCAGCTCCTCACTGCTCTGAGCACAGCCCAGCAATGTTCTCTTCACCAACCCCAAGTGCAAGGGTGACACTGAGGCTCTCAGGACACACACACAGGGCTCAGCCTCAGTGACCTCCAGACTCCTCTGCTGTGCTCAGCAGCCAGGAGCAGTGGGGGTTTCTTCAGCAGCAGGAAAAAGCAGAGCACATCAACTCTCTGTGCCCCCCAACAGACAAGGAGGGTTTCACCTCAAGAACAGTCCCACAAGGTGATTCCCTTCTCTTTTTCCACCCCATTGAAATAATGAGCTACACAAACAAATGGCTTCAAATAAAACCACTTGAGGAAAGAGTGACTGGGAGCTTTACAACCCATCTCAGATCTCCAAGAATCCCCAAGGTATGCTGGAGTCTCTGACCTGCTGTCCTGCATGTGACCTTTTCTTGGCTTAGCCAAGCAAAGCATTGTGAGTTTCAGGAGAAGCTGTAAAAGGGAAGATCCTGCAGGGAAAGCCCTGTCCCTCACAAGCAGCCCGTCAGCCTCCAGGGATGGACCAGCTGTACCATGGAGGTTGGCATTTCCCTCTGCTGTGCTGTAAAGGAGCTGGAACTGGAACAGAAATGAATCCTCTGGTACTTGTGCTGGTATTTTTTAGTTTTTACCTGAAAACAAGGAACATCCTGCCCCTGCAGTACAACACACCACGCTCGGAGCCTGCACAGAGTGGAGTATGTGACCCAGCTTCTGATGTTACGCTCTGGCCGTAGCAGCTTCTGGCTGGCCCATGTGAGAACACAGAGAGAAGACTCCAGTGGTTTGTACTTGCATAGCTGCTGTTGGTTGATGTGGATGCAGACATCTGTTCCGTGGGCACACAGAGGCAAGAGGGAGCACGAAGAGGCTGCCCAGCCCCTCTGCTGCTGCCCTGCGAGCAACCCGCGCCTCTCCCATCCGAGCACCGGCCAAGGGACAGCGCGGCAGACTCGGGCTGCGTGAGATGCTGTCAGGATGGAGGTCTGAGGGATCCCTCACAGGTCACCTGAGGAACCAGCTCTTGCAGCATCCAGCCTCCAGGCAGCCTCAGCCCTCCTGTTTGGGATGGGAAAAGCAGGGAGCAGTCGGTGAGCTCGGTGCTCCCGGGCAGCAGCGGTCACGGCACTGCCTCTGTCAGCCCAGGAGGACGTGAGCAAGGGGGACACAAACACTCCAGCCTCTGTCACCATCTCTAGCACAGCATTGCAGCAGTGGTGCATCGAACAACCAGCAGAAGATAATGGCTTTGAGATTCTCCTTCCTCCTCCACACCCTACTGAAAGATTTAGTGGGGGGGAAAAAAAAGGGAAAAATAAAAATAAAAGATGAAAAAGAGGCTTTGGGTCCTTTGGAGACATCTGCTCCATCCCAGTGTTGCAGTGCTCAAGCCAAGCATTTGAGTCTTAATGGTGCATAAATCCCACCCGGCTCTTCTCTCTTTCAGCAGTTCTGCCAGATTACTCCTTTTCTGGAAGGTCTAATGTGAAGTGGGAGAAACTGGGGATGAAGGCACAGAGTCCTGTGGCCTCCCTGGAGCAGCACGGTCGAGCTGCCGAAGCGTGCAGCTCCCAGGGAGAGTGGAGTGCAACGTGGGGCTGCTCCCTCCTCACAGGCCAACATCCCTTTGCACTGAGCCCGCTCCTTGGGGGCCTGGGAAAGGAAATAAATATGCTTGTTCTAAGACAAAAAAAAAAAATTATATTAAGAGCCTTCCCCCCCTTTTAAATAGAGTGTCTCCTTCTTTCTGACGTTGGAAGAGTATCCAAAACCCCAAAGGAACTCCTCTTTTTTCTTTTTTTTTTTTTTAATATTTATCATATATATAAAAACTAAAAATTAAAAGGAAAAAAACCCTTGAAAAAAAAAATAATTAATTCAAAGGGGAAGGGGGGGAAATACTATCCACTTTCCTGTCCCCAGATTGCTGAAGAAAAGAGCAAAACACTCTTTGGATCTTCTTCCCCAAGCCGGAGGGTTCAGTTTCTGCCGCACTGGTTTGGTTTTGGTGAAGTGAAGTCCATGCTTTGAACCACCAGCCTGCTTCTGCTGGCCAAGCAAGCTTTGGGAGGAAGCAGGGGGATGAAGGACTGTCCGTCTCTTGCCCATCTCTGCTGACTGGGAGAAGGGCAGAGCTCTGCCCCGGCCGTACCCAGGGGCCTCTCTCAGAGCAGTTGGCGCCATCAGAGCTGTACAGCCGTCTGGTCAGGATGCAGGTGGAGGGTGTCAGTGTGCGTGCCCACATTGGATTTTTTTGTTTGTTTGTTTTATTCATTTGGGTAGGTATTTTTTTGTTGCTGTTGCTGCTGCTGCTGCTGCTGCTTCTTCGTGTCTTAAGTGTCGCCCAGATTGTTGTTTCCTTGGTTCAGACGCTGCACGTTGCGAGAGGGGGAGAGAAAGGTTCACCAACCCGATGCCTTTCTGACCATCAGCCCATCTCTTTCCACTGCTTGTAGAATTCCAGAACGTTTTTTATCTCTATGCTGGCATTGGCGGCTGCCTGGATGGCAGACTGCAAGCAATCACAGACAAAACACGGGGGTTAATTTTTAACTCAAGACAAAGACAGCTGCCATTCCCAACCTGGGGACTCTCTGGCAGCCTGGCACAGCTGGAAGGCCTAATCCTCCCAATTTTCATTGCTCTGGTACAAGAGGCCTGCATAGACACGAAATTGAATTCTCTCACCTGTCCCAGAATACTCTGTACCACAAAATCAAGAAGCCTTGAGGGAATAAGGAATCTCAACATATGAAGTAACTTTAGGGAAACCAGGCCAGTTATTAGCCAAGGCAAAAAAAAAAAAAAAACAAACAAAACCAACCCACATTAAAAAAGCTCTTTTGCCAATCAATCATATTATATCCTTGCTAGGAAGCAGAATGGCTCAGCTCAGCCAGACAAGAGCCACTGACCTGCATGGGCACCGAGAACAAGCTCGGGTCCTCCAGCTGGAAGCCCGTGATGATGGTGACCATTCCCGTGGTGTCGTCCTCTCCGCTGCCCTGGGACACTGTCAGCTGTTTGCAGCTGTCCAGTATTTTATAGAGGTTCCTGACAGGCAAGAGAAACAGAGGGGAAGGTCAGCAGGAAGATCACATCTGCTCAGGATGGTAAGTGGGAAGCAGGGCTGTTTTTCTGCTCCCATTAAGGACTTTTCTGAGACCTTTTTGAACACGTGCACAGGTGGCTGTCCTTATCTCCAAGGGATTTTGTCATTACTCACACAGAACAAGCTCTGCAACGGGTCCCAGTGCTAGCAACCTCTCCCCAAAGCCACCTGCCTGCTGCAAACTGGGCTCAGACACCTTCAGAATGCTGAAATCTTACCAGGCATCTAAATCTTGTCTCTTCAATTTATGCCTCTCAAAACTCTTCCCAACATCTTTCTGGCAACGAATGTACCTAAGGAGAAAGCAGAATCTCTGAGCTCATATGGAGACCATCACACAGGCTGAAGTCAGTGCTCCACAGCAGCTCCTCTGGGTGCTGTAGGGCTTCCACCAAGCCAAATTTAACACCCAAAGGTCCATGCAAGGAATCCCCTGTGATCCCTTCAATCACCTCCCTGCCTCACCACCATTCCCACACACTGCTCACAGTCCCACATGTCTCAAGCCCACCAGCCCTGACAGTGGCCTCAGAGATACAGTTTGTGCTCTCAACTGTGTTTCTGCAGAGTACCCAGGCACAATCCAGCTCTTCCAGTGCAGTGGCAAAGGTCACTGCTCTAGTTTATACAGCAAAAGAGATGCAACTCCACCATTGCTCAGAAGCAGCTGCACTTCACAGCTGAGCAGCAACTACCAGCACATCTGAAGAACCAGCTGCTGAATCTGCTCCTTCACCACCTTCCCGTTCCTGAAGTCTGGTTTTCCTTGGCCCACTACTCATTCTGCTCCAAGGGATCCACAGCCTGCTCCCACCCAAAGCCCACCCATTCCAAAAACAAGGGAAAATCCCACCCATCTCCTGCTCTCACCTGTTTCCCTTTTTGAATTCTGCCTCCAGATACCGAATGCTGTCCCTAGCACCGGCGTTCTCCTTTTTCAGGAAGTCTAGGCCATCGATAACTAACAGGAAAAAAAAACACAAACAACCAAAACCATCTTGGTTACAGTTCTACTTCTGCAAACTAATCCAGAGGCATTGAGAACTTCCCATTCCACAGCACACTGTCCAATAAATAGCTGCCACAGGAGAGGCAGAGGGGGAACAGGACCTCTCTTCTCTCAGCTCTTCTGACACACTCTGTCAAAATCACAAGCATGGGCCACACACAGAACTGGCCCCAAAAGCAACACATCAAAAGGCTGTTGCAACTGTCCCAGATGAAGTCAAGAACAGGAGGAGGGAAAGCCACCACCCAGGCACCCAGCACAGAAGGGAGTGCTGCTGTGGAGTACCCATACCTGTTCGAGGGATGATGATGATGAACCTCCCACTGGTGGCCAGCTGCTTGACAAGAGCCAGGTGCTGGCAGAGGGCCTGGGTGTCCGGAACAAGGTAAGGAGACATTGCTGACTGTGCCTTGGGCTGCTGGAGGCTTCCCTCCAGCTGAGACACCTCCAGCTGAAAACACACATGCAAAGACACTCATTTCACATTTATGCTGAAACAGACCATCAAACAGGGCAAGACTTGCCCTGCAAAGCTCCACCAGGCCCTTCCAGCCTCTGAGCATATAGAACAGAGGGCTGAATGCAGCAGAGGGTCAGCTACAAGAGATGGTGGCACTCTGCTCTGCCCAGTGCAGCCCCACCTCGAGTACTGTGAACAGTTTGGGGCACCTTGATGTAAGACAGGCACTGAAATATTAGAGAATGTCCAGAGTAGGATGACCAGGATGGTGAAAGGCCTCAGGTGGCTGAGGTCATTCAGTTTGCTCAGACTGGGGCAGAGAAGGCTGAGGGTGACTGCCCCATCACAGCCCACACCCTCCTCGAGGGGGTTAGGAAGCAGGAGGTGCTGACTTCCCCTCTCCAATGACTAGCAATAGGACATGAGGAAATGGTACATTTCATTTATAGCTTCATTGCTGCATCAGGGCAAGTTCAAGCTGAACATCAGGAAAAGGTTCTTCCCCCAGAGGGTGGCTGGTTCCTGGAACAAGCTCCCCAGGAAAGTGGTTGTCACACCAAGCTGCCAGAGCTGAAGAAGGCATTCAGTTTAAAGCAGCCCTGTGAGGAGCAGGGACTTGGACTCCATGATCCTTACGGGATCCCTTCCAACTTGAGATATCCTACAGTTGAACCTATGTAAAATGGACTTATTGCCTCTGTGTGGGACTGGACCCCCTTCCCTTCCCAGGTTCTGACATTCCAGCCACTACCCTGCTGGTTTTCAGGCTGGAACTGGCATCTCCTACCTGCAGTCGAAGCTGAGCCATGTCTCTCATGAGCCTGTTCCGACGAGCTTCCTCTGCAGCCTAGTTGCAAAACCAAACTTCCATATCAGTTAGCAGGAAACACACCAGCTGACACTTGCATACACTTCCAGAGTGAAAAGGGGACACTGGAATAGCTTTAAGGAACAGAACTTTCATCTCTTCCCAAAGATCTGTGATTATAGTTACAACCTAATAGTAACCTACAAGAAACTCTGCCAAGTACAAAGAATTCATTCACCTCTACCAACTCACCATGTGAAACTGGGCCTGGGCCTGGTGCAGCAAGTTGTCTTGCTCTGACTGTGCTATGCTGATGAAGATCCCAAGCTCCGAGTTGAACTGCAGGATGCTGCCTTGCAAGTGGGTGATGAAGTGGCCAAAGCTCCGAATGCAGCAGATCCGCACGACAGACTGCAAGGAAGCAGGAGGCAGGAACTGATATTAAATGACCAGTTCTGATGGATGTTTCTGATCTCTCCTGAAGTCAGAGACTGCAGGAGGGGGCTGTGAGAAAGAGTACAGCTGGCCAGAAGGTTCAGGGGTGCCAGCAGTCTGGGCTTCCTCAACCCAAGAAAATCTTAGGAAACCTCAGCAGTGCCCTGTCACACCTGCTCCATAAACCTCTGATCAGGCCTTCAGCGCTAGGAAAAGGAACCACATAACACAACAATCCAGGTCTAATTTTTTTTCAGGATTTACCCCAACTCACCTCCTCAAGTGCTGAGAAAATGGGCCGGTCCTGCTCAAAGTTAAACCTCTTGTGTGCATTTTTCAGAGCGGGAAGATTGCGCAGGGCCACATCTTCAGGGAGCAGCAGGTTGGCCTTCAGGTCTGGGAGCTCAGCATCACTCAGGATGTCTTTGACTTCATCACACAGGGCCAGCCCTGGAGAGGAGGGACAATGAGAGCAAAACAACTGATGAGGGGGCTAAGAGGAGAACTGCTTTAAGGCACATGGTCTGTAATGGTCACAGGCAGAGGTATTATGCTTTGTGAGCACCTGCATGAGGAGGAACCACAAGACCACCCACAATACAAAGAGCAACTCTTCCAAACAATCTGCCAAGGGACTCTGGGAAATCATCTGTTTGGAGGGATGGCTTTCCCACCTATTCCAACTGATGAGCAACCCTGTTTAAACTCTGCTTGGTCATGAACCATTGGGAACTTCAGGCTTGGCCCTGAAGAGGCACACGGCATGCCTCTGAAAACTGTTTTCCAGGATTACCATGGTAAAATCACAGCCTTACTCCTGTTGGCCACACGTGGATTCTCACATGCTGGTGTCAGTGTTTCAGTATGCTGCCAGCCAAATTAATGTATTAATATAGCACTTTTGTGTGTGATTTTGGGGGTTGGCCTATCAGGGCAAGAAGTTGAAATCAATCCTGGAGTGGGGGGAAGGGGGGGGGGTCTCTTCCAACTCAGGATGTTCTATGATTATGTGATTCTAAAGACTATGGGACAGTATAGGAATGTATACATATATTCCTATGCATACTGTGTATATATAGGAATTTACACACTGGAATGGTGTTTAAACAAAAAACCAGCATGTGCAGGTGTTACTTCCTATTGTGTTTATAAAAACTGCCACTAGGAAATCTTCCTCCCCAGGCTTTCACACACCCTGGGAATCACTGATGACTAAGCTTGGTGAAAAATGACATTGCCACTTCTTTCTCCAGTACCTGATTCCTGCAGGTCTGCAGCAGAAGGCAGAAGGTTCAGGAGCACAGACAGCCTGTTCCACAGGCTCTGAGAGCTCTGCAGGAACAGAACACAAAAGGCCATAGAAAATGTCAAGACAGACATGTACAACAACTTAGGCAGCTTAGGCCTTCCAGCATCTCACAACCCTCAGAATACTTTATGAAGAGTAAACCTCACCATCCTTAGGCTCAGATTGGCTTAACTCAGCTGGTGGGGGACAAAACATCACCCTCTGCCCAGGACTGGGGCCATGGCTGCAACCAGCCCAGGTAAGCTGACCAGACAACCTTGTAGAGAGCCCCAACACCATCCCCACCTGAGCACACATAATGATGAGGTCTGTGTTTGTCCTCAGCCAGTCCAGGAACACCTTGACAGTAAGCAGCAGCCCTTCATTGGTCACGATCTCCAACTTCTCCTGAAGGGATCGCTCATTTCTGCACGACTTGTTACTTGAAATGCTTTCTTCAGAATCAGACACATCATCTGGAAAACAGAGGCAATCGTGAGATGGCAGCTGTTAAACCCCCTGAGATGCCAAGCCCTGCTGCTGTCAGAACAGCACTGGGCTGGTAATAGGTGAGTTGAACTACTCGGTGCCTCCACACATCCTCACCACAAAACCAGTCCCTGTCCCCTGTGCTGTTACTAGAGTGTATCCCCCTGCCTTTCCTTCCTCCTTGGGATAAGAGGGTTAAAATCCCCCTGTGAAGGTTTGACCAACGCCTAACCTCTGCAGCAGCCTCCAAGAGGCTTGCTGAGAGAGTGGGGCAGCACATGCTGCCAGGAGCAGAGTAGTTCCTGCAGGGAACAGAGCCATGAGGCCAACATGCTCCCAGCTTCGAGCCAGGCAGGAGAAGGAAATGACAGGGCTGTCCTATGAGTCAGAAAATCTTAAATATTGAACATATTCTTTGAACTCTTCTAACTCTCCAGACCTGAGGATCTCAAAGCCATTGCCAGTGGAATGACATGTGACACGAGTGACCTGAGGTCAAGCTGGGAATCAACCACACATTTTGCTACAGCCCCTTATTTCAAGTGCTACCATTGCTTCCTATCAGCACAGCTATGGGCATTCCATAAACCCTTGGAATCACAAGGAAGGAGGTGATTTATTTAGAACCCACCACTGACAGTGTTACACCACCAAAAAGCAGTTTGGATACAGCACAGATGAGGAGATCTCAAAGCTAAAAAGCACACAGTGAACTCATTCCATCTCTCCATTTTCTACACCTGTAAAGGTATTGTGGCCACATGTTCCTGGAGCTGCAACAGTGAGATAACCACTGAGGGAAAGGGTTAAACAGACCAAAACCCATTTATTTCTTCCTTTACCCCCCATCTCTTTCATGTGGCCACAGAGCAGTGCCAGGAGCCAGTCAACACTAACATGATCTAATACTGTGCTGTCAAATGCTGGCCCAGGCAAAGCCTGAATATTGCCAGTGCTGTAGGCCAGCTGGATTTGGCAGCAGGATGCAGAATGTTTCCTTGCTCCAGGGAAGCTGGGAGGAATGAAAAACAAGACTGAACAGGCCCATGTAGTTTTATGTGAAACACAAACAATTCCCTGTAGTCTATCACATCTCCCTTTCCAGCTGTTTTTGCCCAGAACATCACTTGGTTGTGTAAGTTGAGTGGTAATGGAGACATGGCAGCTCCACCTGCTGTGCATCTCCCAGGGGTTCAGCATGGAACAGTCAGTGAGGTCACAGAAAGGCCCTCAACACCTCTCACATGCACCTGGGTCACATCTTCCACACAAACTTCTACATGGGCATTGGACTGATAATCTGTCATCTCATGGAGAGCTTCATCCTCCATCTGGCCTGTCTGTCACCAGAAGCAACAGTGTCTGATTAGATATTTCACAAAGGGAAAAGGGAAGATGCTGTCTTTAATACCTGCTGGAATTATCCTCCGGAACCAAATGGTTTCACTATAATAAATCATGCCTGAAAAATTCATTTGTCTTCTACAATGGGATTCCTCCATCAGGAAATGTCCACCCCAAAGCCTGCCCACTACTTGGGTAACCT
Organism: Phylloscopus trochilus trochilus; assembly: GCA_016584745.2. Taxonomy (NCBI): domain Eukaryota; kingdom Metazoa; phylum Chordata; class Aves; order Passeriformes; family Phylloscopidae; genus Phylloscopus; species Phylloscopus trochilus. The sequence goes on from WQNJ02000096.1 coordinate 1,241,444, forward strand.
GGTCCTCCAAACCTAGCCAGAGGAGAGCTTGCACCATGGGAAATGGTGAATTGAGCAAACAGACTGCTATAGTTTGCAGTTTTCTACGCATAATTGCAATAACAAGGCCCTTACCTTGGTCTGCCAAGCTGGGCTTCTCCAGATCTCCATTGACACATGGCTTGCTCTCTATCCTGTCCTTCAAGGCAGGTGGGTCACTGTTGGGTTTCAGGAGGATGTTGCTGAACGTGGGAGCCAAGCGAAAGCAGCGTTTGGTCTGGAACAGTTGGGTGGACATGGCCTGGAGATTACTGGCTATGCTTGCCTCGTTAGTGCTCAGGGAAGCTGGACCATTGACTGCTGGATCCACAGCCTCAATTCTAGAGATGCTTGGGCTCTTTAAGTCCCCCAGCCCACTGCCATCCACACAGTTCTTTAAGGCCTCTTTGGGCCCACTTTTGCCTTGGCTGCTTCCCTCCTCACCCGGTTCATCCTCCATGTCCTCCAAGTCAGACCGAGACTCTTGGCTGTTCATGTCAGAATCTGTCTCCACATCAAAAGCAGCTTCTGCTTCCTCATCGCTCTTCTCTGAACCACTCTCTGAGCCATCACTGCCCTTGATGGAGCTCTGGCTGGAGTCAGAGTCAAAGCCCTCACTCAGGTCGCTCTCATCCACTTTCTGGGGGTGGCGGCGGCGGCGCAGGCAGGAGAGACGAGAGTACTTCTTGCTTTTCTTGCAGTCGTTCTTCCGCTGCTCCTCACTGAGCTGATGATTGGCCAACTCAGCTTCAGCCTCCTTCTCTATTGAGTTCACAGGCTCCCGTGGCTCCTGGTCATCTGTATTTACAGGGAGAGTATTAGTTCAAGTCACAAGGTGCTCCACAGGCTGCTGCTTGCCAGCCCTGGGCCCAAACTTCAACCATCACTTCCATCAGTGTCTTCCATCGCCAAATAAGCAGAAAGATTTGCTTTCTAAAAGCACCTGGGAAGCTGGGATTCCTACTGCCCAAGCTGGGCCACTCTGTTACCAGGCAGCCTCAGTGCTCAAGGCTGCTAAACCAGCATAGAACACAGCTGAATTCTAACTCTCCTCCCAAACTTTCCACAGTCAAAGAGCTGAGTGACCCACCGAGCAGGACAAGGACATGTGCTCTGTAACTACACTGACCTGACCCAATCCCTTTCTTGACCAACATGCATGGAGCCTTTCTAGCAGCCCTGGATCACTGTGACAGCTCCAAAACTTGCAGAGGAGGGGTTGTTTGTTTTTGCTTTTACCAAAAACTATCTCACTCTGCATTCAGTGGGGTATCGCAAATGGACTTTCAGGGAAAAGGTTTAGCAGTTTTATTCGTTGCTCAATAAAATCCCCCAGAAATTCAAGAGCCACCCTTGCCTGAGCAGAATTGAGGTGTGCTGAGAGGATCTGTCTCCTTCAACCTCACTCAGTCCCCTTCTGCCTCCCTCAGCCCAGGTGTTTTACCCGAGATCATCTCCTCAGTGGAAGATGAAAGCAGCCAGTAAACACCAAACAAAGACAGAGAATAAAGTCTCAGGTTGGGATAAACAGATGATGAATGAGCTGCCAAGAGATACAGAAAGCAAACTCCCTATAAGGAAAGCAACCTGTCCATCCTTTCAGATACTCAGAAAGAACATCCAAGTGGAGACAACTCAGCACATCAACCATCTTTGGGGATTCCAGACCAGAAGTAAAAGATCAGTACACCTGTGCACAACAAAACCCATGCCCACAGCAGAAAGGAGAGAAAGGAGAAAGACAGCCCTGTAGACAGGCAGCCTGGGAGATCCAGGTGCTGCCATCTCTGTTCTCTTACCTGTGCCATCACTCTGAAAGGCTGGGACAGGATTTTCCCCTTCTTCTAGCTCAGCCTGGAGGCGAATATTGACGTGATTGATCAGGTGAGAGAAGAGGGCCAGTGTGAAGGCAATGGCTGCACTGTACTGCTTGGAACCTGCAACCAGACAGCAGTGATGCAACCAGTGAGATGGAGGAGGTGAGCACTACATTGTAACGTGAACACCAGCTCAGACAGCATCTCTGTGGGAGTCCAGGGCATCCCTTTGGATGCCCTGGACAGTCAGAGACCTGAACAACAGGGTTGGAAACCTGTACAGGGTGGTCTGGGATCTGTACAGGGGGGTTGCAGACCCTGGCACAGAGACCAGGAAGACAATGGCTTTGACTTTAGTCCATGGGAAAAAACTTCCAACACTGAGAGAGGAATTACAAGCCACAAAGGTGTGATAGAGAATGGTGTAGTTTGTCACATTTGGGTTTTTAGAATAGGGGTGAATGGGGACAAGATGGGGGATTCTGGGCAGGGCCCTGGGGTCTTCTTCTCCATCTCCATCTTCTGCTGTGACGGTGGCACAAAGTAGCTTTGAGGAGATTGGGTCAGAGTAGAAATGACCTGTTTAGTATAGATTGTAGATATTGGAGTGTAATTGTAAATAATAGACACGTAATAATTGGTGTAAGAGATGATGAGCCTCCATCAGAGGAGGAGTCTTCGCCTGATGCCCGAGCTGCAGAGACCTTGGCTGGGCATAGGGCGAACAAAAAGTTAAGAAATAATAAACAACAGGAACAACCCTGAAAACTGAGAATCTAAAGACTCCATTTTGTTCTTTTGTCTGGCTCAGGGGCTTTTCAGAGGGCAAAGGACTCTAAACCACCTGAACCTCAGGAAACCAGCCAAACCCAAGACATCTCCAACCTAACTGTGCTGCTGGATGTTCACCAGGAAATTTGCAAACAAAGCACTGGTTACCTGCCCTCTTGAGGCTGTGAACACTCATAAGGCAGATGATCACCATGCGAAAGATCAGGAGATCAGGAAGGAAGGAGTAGCCACTCTCATACTCTTCTTCATCTTCACTAGTTGAGCTCAGGTTAGGAGGAGAGGGCAGGTAGAACAAGCACAGGTTGAAATCCTCCAGCACAGACTGGCAGAGAGATGTCAGCTCAGAATCCAAGGAGCTTAAAAAGAGCGAAAAATAAATAAGAATTATTAACTCAAGATAAATCAAATAAAATCTTCATGCTCCATGCACAGACAGTCCAAAGCCTTGGGCCTTTTGGCAGAAAGCCTCAGCACAGGCATTGTTATCCTACAGGAAACCATCCCTTCCAATTCCAAGTGCCTGCTACTGTGAGTTATCAATAGAAGATACAATTTACCATAACCTTACCTGCTCTTTGGCTGCAAAAGACTCTGCAGGTACATGAAGCTCACCAGCAACCTCTTAATGTCTTTTCCTCTAAAAAGATGGAGGAGAAAACACTGTAAAGCAGGTGCCCCATCACAGAGATGAGCTGGGCTGACAGAGCTCTATTAACAGGTAAATCAGGTCTCAACTGAAAAGTCCATTCTGATGAAACTGGAGAGAAAGAAGACAGTTTATACACTGCCAACTTTCATCAATATGCCCCAACCCTCATGAACAGTCCCTGACTCCAGGGAAGAGTGAGAAAATCTCCCAATGCAAACTTTACACCTAGCCAGCATTCAGCTTTTCTCCTGAAATTATGAACCAAGTGAGCAAGAATGGGATCTAGAGTGGGGCTCTCAAAAGTCTGCAAACAGTCACCATGCTGAATGGCCCATCTACCAGCTCCACTTCCCACAAAGACACTCCTCTGAGCCCAGAGGATACACTAGTGGCACTGCAAACTCTCCTTTTCTTTCCCTTCTTACCGTTTCTTGCTTGGAGACAACTTCCTGGTTTCACATTTCTTCAGCTGATGATACATCTTGGCTGCTTTGTCATACAGCCGCTTCAGGTTCCCATAGGCACCTTCGAAAGACACTTCAGACTGGATACTAAAGCACCAAAACAGGACACAGTCAAAGTTACTTCTCCACAAAGCCGCTCACATTTTATGGCTCTAACTCACTAGCAAGTAATTCAGGCATCAAAGCATGAGGACAGGTACCCAGTGCTGCTGTCTGAACGTGCTGAGCAACTAAACTCCCACCAATGGCTGCAAACTGCACTTCAGCTGTCCCACAGCTTCCACCTGCTCTGCTTACACATATCCTCAAATCAGTGCCTTCAAACCAGGAATTACACCCAGCTCACAGCACCTCCAACTCACTCCCAGCCTGGCTCTCCAGCTCACACAAGGGGCTTGGGGCAAAGGTGATTAGTAACCAGCACAATGCTTTGGTTTGACCGAGGCTCGCCCTCATTACCACCAGTGCTGCTCAAGGGTGCACCAGACTCACCTCTCTCCCTTGCCCTAAAATTCACTTGCCAAAAACAGTGCCAAGGTCAAAGCAAGGAGAATAGGATCTGGCAGCCACAGCAGCAGTGCATGGCTTCCCTGCCCAGGACATCTAGATCTGCAGGAACTCACCAGCGTAAGTAGCAGTAGGTCGCTTCCACATTGTAGTATTTGCTGCCTGCCAATGTCCCCAGCTGGTTGAAGGGCATTCCTGTCAGGAAGGAGAGGGGCAATGGAATTCACTTGGAATCCTCCAATGGCCCTGGCTAGAAAGTATATAGTTTCCCTTTCACTACATTTCCACACAGGAGGGAAGCCAAGAGACACAAAGAGTAGTGAGTAGTAAAGCTGCAGTACAAATGTCTGGACTATTCAATCCTTCCAGCATTGAGGGTTTGTTTTCTATTTTACAGAGCTTTTAGATCCTCCCCACCTTGTGCCAGTTATCTGTATAAGAGAAAAGAGCAAACAACACCTCCGCCTTTGTATTAACAACAGTGTGGCCTTGACTCCACATTTCCTGACAGACATGTCACATTATCAGCATCTGAGAGCTTTATTCCAGCTCCTGTGGTGCACAAACTTTTGCCACTTCTATTTGGGAATGGCCTCTAAAACAGTTCAGTAAGAACTCTGCAAAGACAGCATGAAGAGAATGTTTGGCTGGAATCACACACTTTAAGGTATGACAGGCCCTCTACTCTGGCACTGATGTGTTCCCAGAAGGAGGCACTTCTGAAGGAGGAAGCAGCACATGAGATTTTTTTTCATGGGTAAAAGGGGAAGGTGACTGATAATGTGACTGATAACACTCTGCTCCTGGCAATGGAGAGCTGGATCTGCCCATAGCCCACAGGTACAACATCACCACAGTCAGGGAAGTCTGAGCTCCTCAGAGGTTCTCAGTTGAGTACAGTGAGGTCACTGGCAAAGAGCACCCTGGCTTTAACTCCTCTGTTTGGCTCGCCAGCAAGAGAAGCTCTCAGAGGAAGCAACTTTAACCAGAGGATAAAACCAGTCCTCTCTCATAAACATAACCAGTGTAGTACTACACTGTTTTTATGTTGCAGCAACGTCTTTTTCACAACTATAAACTCATGGTAAGTCACTCACCAATTTGTGGTGCAACAGAAAGGGCTTGATAGTAAAACCGCTCAGCCAGCAGCTCCATGTCCACGCCTGCCAGCTCATTCTGATAGCGAGCTGAAAGGAAACCACACACCATGCACCAGAAAGGCAAAGGCAGCATCTGCTGCAGAGCAGCACAGTTTCTCTATTAAGAATACCCCAAAACTTGAAGTGCTAGCCAAGTCAACAAATCCGCCACTGTTTGCTCTTGGCAAACACTGCAACACAGAGGGTTTGCTGGGCCTGTCTGAAACCCTTTTCTTTCACCTGCTCACACCACACACCACAACTCCTGCCCTTTCCAGCCGAGGGCAGAGCCTGCCACACTTGCAGCATCACATGAACGAAAGGAAAATGTTCTTCTGCTCCATGTGTTAAGTGCTGATTCATCTATCCTTGAAGTAACTCAGAGCTGTGTTCCATTTTCCTGTACCTCAGACTATATTGTAGTACAGCAGAGTGTGAAATCTAAATCGAATCAGCTGACTTAATAGAATACCTGACTGTGACTAGACTGAACTTTACTTATTTTCTATTTGTTTTTTTTAATACAAATGTAGGCATTTTGGAAATCTTAGGTGAAAAGGTGAACACATTTCTCTCTCACCACTCAGGTAAGTCATTCCTACCACCTCCACAAGATATTTATTTGCTCTTAGGCTGATTCACATGCAACACTAATGCCAAACAGCTTTCACCAGCTTGCAGGCTGCAGCGTCAGACACGTGTACCTGCACCACACTTCCAAGAGCTGCTTTCCACACAGCTATGTTTTCTCCCTGTCTTTACTCCCACATGTTCACCTTTAAGAAGCTGACACACTTACCACACACTTCATGAGGTCATGACTGTGGGACAGTCATGCCTGCTATAAAAAGGATGCCACACAGCCAATGACAAAGAAACCTGGGGCCTTGCAGTGGCAAAACTCTGGACTGATGCACAATATTGCCTAAATCTGATTTTCAGTCCCACTGGTGCTGATGGAAGTGGCTTTGTAAGTCACAGCTAAGCAGTCTGAACTGAACTCTCTCTGTTGTATGTCCCTCACACTGTCAAAACAATGCAAATAAAAGCAAAGGCTTCCACTCTCACAGCCATGACTACAGCTGGTTATCAGCAGCAAACTCCTCATCTACCTGAGCAAATACAAAGCTCCTGCAACTTGCAGTAGTTCAGCCAGGAGGATTTCACTTATCCCAGTCTGTGACAAAGGTGTCAGAGGGAAACAAAATCTGCAAGCGACCTTGGCTGGTGCCCAGCAGCAAAGGCCTCACATGGTTCAGGCAGCATCTCTTCCCCAGTTTAAAGGCTGCCCTGAGAGGCAAGGCTGTCCTTACCCAGATCTCCCAGATAGACCAGACATCGGTGACAGGCCATCTGGGCCCACTCCATCTCCTTCTCTGACGCAGACACGGGTTTCTTGCAGCCTACAAGCAAACACAGAATCACTCAGAGCGTTAGGTGGAGGCTGCTGGCAAGACACCAAAGCCACCCATGCCTCTGCCCAAGACACCCAAATCAAATCCCCCACGGTCAGACCTCACTGCTGGCTGTGCCATCTTGTAGAGCAGCACTGGGTCACTCTTGTCAAAATGTTGAAAATAAATGCAGGAAAATACTTCCAGACTCTGCTGCTCAGCCACTCTGCCTGGATTCCCTTGTGATGAGGGCAGTACGTGTCACCACACCATCAACAGTCACTGAAATAAATGACTGTCACCAAGTCTACAGGGCCTGCCACAGAGACCTGGCTCCATCTGCCCTCACGTGAGAGGACAAAGGATAATTCCTGTCTATATGATCATGTGATCACATTAACACAGCACTGAACACAAGTAATAAGGCTGATTTAATTAGCATGGCTAATGAGGCCTTTATGGGAGCAGGCATACATCCCTGGAAGCCAGGACAAACTCTGAGCACTGGCACTGGGCAGCAACACACAATAGGGACAGCAAGGTCTCAGTTTAGAACAGACTGTCCTGCTTTCTTCTCCAACGCTGAAACAAAGATGGACTGGCGCAAGGGGAAGTCACCTGTGGGGGATTCAGCCTTGCCCACAAACCAAACACCTTGAGCACAAACCTATGAGAGGGTCTGTCACGTGTGTCCAATCGATGCAGCACTGCAACTCCAGCTGGTAATGAGACTGGATGTAGAGCAGGAGGTGCTGGTAAAATCCTATGCCGGCCACCAGGTGAGTCCGGTACGCGCACTCCAGGGTGCTGCGGCTGTGGATGTGCTGGGAGAAGGAAAAGGAGATGTTAATGCAGCCCAGGGCACCCAAGATGTACTGAGTGTGAAGCAAGACAGTGGTAGCTCAGCTGTAACTGGTTTTGCACAGCCCTGTACGTTCTCCTGCTCAACAGTGTTCTCTCTATGGTATTTACTGAGGGTCAACATCGAGGAGAAATACTTGGAAAAACAAATAAATAAAATCAAAGTATCTGGTTAGAGCACCTTAAATGCACCCAGAGCCCTGGAACGCCATGAGAGCTCACAGCATCAGAGAGCACTGAGGATCTTCCAGTGGTCAACTGCTGTAAAAACAATCAGCATTGATAAAGCCCCTTAAAACAATCACTCTTCCTGGAGAGATCTGTGTTACGAAGAGGGGAACACAAAAAATAAACGAATTCTATTGAAATGCCTTCTGCAATGGCAGGTCTCTCAACTGTTTGTTAGTGCTTAACTGCCAGACAAAGGCACAGGGCAGCTCCACAGGAATCTGAGAGTGCCCAGCTTCCCACCCTGGGCTCAGACCACAGCTTCTCCAAGCAAACGAAGCTTTAAACTTCATGTCAATCACTGCACAGCCAGAGACCTTCTCATGCCAGAGCCACAGATACCTGCCTTTTTATTTGTTTTAATGAGCTGGATAACTTCATAGTAAACCTTTCTCCAGAGCAGTTCTTCTGCTTTTCGTCCATAATCCACCGGATGCAGGAACATCAGCTTCACGCACAGCTCCCGCAGCCTGGGAGAGCAGAGAGCAGAGCATTCTCAGTGAGCTGCTGCAGCCTCAAACACAGCTGCCACTGCAGAAGCACAGAAGAGGAAAATCCGAATTCCATTACAATGGCTGAGCCAGGCCATCTGGTGATGGCACAGCCTGGACCATTCCCATGAAAGAGCATCAGGAAAAGCCACATACTTAAACCAGTGCCCTCTGGGCTCAGCTGGCCATCAGTGACTTCCTGAAGTGCAGTAAGGACAAAAATTGGCTTGACAGTGTAAAAAAAATTAGTAAGAATAATCCTCCTTGCTCAGCAACCCCTAAAGCTGATAAAAGATTTTACACACATGTTAAGAAAGTTTTGCCCCCCAGTTTTTATCACAAAGAAGGAACTGGCCAGCACAAAGACAATTCATTTGTATCAATGACATCCAGGAAAGCCTCCAGCCATGGACTGCACTGCTCAAATACAGGTCTGAAATGCAGCCTCTGCTTCCAAAACCTGGAAGGATCTCACTCAGGTCAAGAGGTGCACTACAAACTAAATAAACATTAAAACTGCAGATTCAACAGCTCCATGTGTTGCTTCACACAGATTTTCTCCAGCCAAACACAAAACACAAGCATGCTGCCCAACTTACTTGTTCCTCAAGCTGATGTTCTCTGGCTTGAACACGTCCTGATAAGCTGCCTTATTGCCAAGGATGAGATCCAGCCGGTGCACGGCCTCAACCACTGCCCTGCAGGAGAAGACAGAACCAAGAGCTTCAGGTCAGCTGGGATCTGAGATCAGAGGTGTCTGCAAAGAACCTGGCCTATTTAATTCCACTGTTAGCACACTGCCCTCTACCACTACACCACAATCACTGATCTCCTTTTTGCACTCTATCTGAAGGTGGTTATGGAATGCAGAAAAAAGCAGAGTTATACACATTCTAGGTATTTTTCTGCAGAACAGGGGTTTAACCACTTACCACTGCCTGTCTGATCAAATATGTCAATTATTTCTGTAGTCACAAAATCAGAAATGTCTCTGGACATGTTGGCAACCTCAGCAATTAAACCTGCTATACTGACACTCTGATTAATTAAAATGTCTTAAACTCTGTGATTAAAAAATGGATTGAATTCTAATAACTACTGTTTAGATGGGGTAAGTTTTAATGGTATAAGAATCAAACCTCCACCAATTCCTGTTTCCTTACCAACCTGCCTACGAAAGAAGGCAACACAAGTGTCTCTTGGGCAAAACTTCACTACAGGGATTCCCTGGTTAAACCCCTGAAGCTCCCTCAGTAACAGGTAACTGATACTCAAACCCAGTCTAAAAGAGGAAATTTATTCCAAGGTTTTCTCCCCTGAAAGCCAGCCAAAAGACAGAGCAAGCGACCTCCAAACCTCTGAGCCATGCAAGAAAGTCCTTTGGTGAATCATTGCCCAAGACCCTCCTCCTGGAGGAAGAATCCCAGATTGTGTGTAAATCTAAAGCACTCAGAAGTTTGTAGCTGTGAACAAATCACACCACAATTCTGAACACTGCAGCGAAACAAAGCCAGGAACTTTCAGCACCATTAGTGCTGAACTTCATCAATAGCTCAGGGACAGCTCGATAAAGCACAATAACCATCAACCTTCCTACACAAGAGGTCACCTCCAGCCTCTGCCTTTGCTCTGCCTGTACCCAAGGTCACCAAACCCACTCCTGAAGTTAACTTTCCCAGCTCTTCTTTAAGCAGTACATCTCCCAAGCCATCACTACCAAACCCCAGTGGTCCTTGCTCTCCCCCAGCTGCACATCTACCCCACCTACTGCCATTCCTCATTTGCTCCAATACTTGTCCTGCTGTGGCTGCTCAGCCTGCTGCACCCCAGAGCTGTCAGAGCAAGGAGCTGAAGACAATCACAATGCACTAAACACAGAAGAGGACCAGAGCAAACTCCTGCCAAGCAGAGCAGTGAGGTGCTGCAGCCAGTCTGCTCCCCCTCCCGGAATCTCAGGTGCTATGGACCACGCACTGCTGGAAATGTACTTTAGCATCTGTGCCCTGACTGGCCCAAAACCACAGGCTGAACTTCCCCTAGCAGTTAAGAGCAGAAATCCTGTCCCAGGACCCATTTTTCCACCTGCTGTGTTTAAACATTGCTTTCAGACAGTGCATCAGAGCCACAAAGATGCCAGTCTATTAAAAGAAACAAGTATAGCACATGGTGCCAAGCAGGGTGGAAACAGCACAATGCCAAGTCCTCTCGAGCCATACAGACACTGATCTGTCACTTTTCCTCTTTGCCATTAACAGTCTGGGATGGAGCAGGACAGCAGGGAGAATTATTTGTCCCCTCTGTTTCTTTATTTAGTACATCACTAAGAGCCACAGCGTCCAAGGAGTGAGACATTCCTCAGAGAAAAGATCTGCAAGTCATTCATCTCTGCTCTGGCATGTGTGGGTCCAGAAACCACACTGTCTGGAACAGGCTCCACACAGGAACAGCAATGCTGAGTCCATGAGCTAATGGTTACCCAGAAACCTGTAAAATAACCCTGGTCACCTTTTGCTACAACGTGCACTGTAAAAGTGCACCCATGATAATGCAGTTGCCACGTTCCAAGGTGAAACCTGGGAACTATCAAGCTAGGAAGACTCCAGAAAAGATCAAGGAGGAGCCTGTGAGTAGCAATGGGCACCCTTCATCTCTGAAAGGACATTCCAACAGCCAACATGCTGCCAAGGACCACGGAGAGCCGAGCTCCATCCCTGCAAGCTGACAACTCGCTGATACCATGGGATCACAGTTTAGAGCTGGGACTGTGACATTCAGGCATCTGTGACTCAAAGGCGCCACTTAGTGTGACAGTCATGAGTTCCCAGAGACCACTGGCACTATACAATAGGCTTAGAGGGCAGGAAACTCCCACTTCACAAAACCCCACTTCAGGCTGAAACACAGGACTGACAGGAGACTGTTAAGGTGGAAACTTGCCCTGAGAACTGTCAGCTACAGAGACGGAAATTTGTGGCCACTGCAGGTACTATAAATCCTCCACTAAAATCACAATGCTTCCTCCCAGCTAAAGAAAAGCTGTCCCTGCAGGAGGGGGATGGTTCTCTTTCTGCTGCAAAAATGCTCTAGAGCAACCACATCCCTTATTCTGCTATAAAAATTCAAACAGAAAACAACCCCTCCCCTGCCAGGATGACAATCCCTCATCTGGCCACAGGCCGTTCTCTTGCCACCTGCAGCAGAACGTGAGGTTCCACTTGACAGATGAGCTGAGCAGCACCAGGAAAACACAGCAGAGCAGGTCTTGAACCACGACAAGGATGGTTTCAACAGAACATGCTCTGTTTTGCAGGCAGAAGCACAGACATCCTGCACACCCTCTCCAGCCCTGTCTTGCACTCCTTGGGCAGGCACAGTGCTCTGCTGCTCCAGCTCAGCCTCCAGCTGACGTGGTTGAGATCACTGCAGGTGTCTCAGCGTGGCAGCAGACAGAGAGCTCCACAGCCCACGGTGCTCTGGGCAGGACCATGCAGCCCACACCTCCAGCACATCAAGCCACTGGGTCCTACTTTTGACCTTGCACCAAGAAAAGCAACCTACTGAACTTGCAAAGTGCAGGAAATGTGCTTGCACTGAGCACATTGTGGAAACAGAGAAATATCCATCACCCAAACCTGCAGTTACTGGGCACAGATCCTGCCAGTGGCCCCAGCAGCAGGTAAAGCCCTGCCCTGCTGTAGAGGAGGGCAGTGAGGTCGCACGAGGTGAAAGGACACAGCACACATCACCAAGACAAAAAGAAATGGATCCCCATGTAAAATTCATCTCTTGTCTCCATCACTTTGCTCATCGAGACCCAGAGTTGCTCCTGGAACTCTGTGGATCTGCTGTACTGACAGGGAACCTGAGCCAGAAGGGAACAATTTCTGGGCTGCCCTCACAAGTCATGAGCAGAGCAGATGGGCCCTGAGGTCACCAAGGCCAGCAGGAGTGCCCTAATCCTGTTCTCTGATGCCATTTCCAATACATGGTGTGGAAATGTGGGACCAGAGTCCCAGGGAGTGCTTAACTGGAAAGATCTGCAGCTGGAGCTGTCCTGCCCTCCAGACAAGAGCAAAGTGCCCTGGCTCACACTCCTACTCATCACACTCACTTCTCCATCACTTCTCATGTAATCCCTGCCTACTGTCAAAGCCAGGGACACCTTCTCCAACCCCCCTCTCCCTGAATGACCCCACATCTCACCCTTATCCCATTGTACCCCAACAACTCCTTTCCACTCAGCCTCCATCATCTTCCCTGAATCACACAGAATTCCTTTTTTCATCTCCCATGTCCTTAGTCATCACCCTGGGTGTCCCCTGACCCCCTTTTTACTCTCCCACCTATCTCGTTCCCCCATCTCTCCATTCTCCCATCTTGCCTGGATCTCCCACAACTCCTTCCCCCACTGTCCCTTGGTCTGACTCATCGGCCCTGGAGCCACCAGACTCCTTTCCCCCAGTGATACCCTTCCATGAGTTGCTTCTCCTCTCTGGATCTCATAAAACTCCCTTCCCCACATTCCCTTTCCCCAGTCTTCCCTAAATCTCTTCCCTCTCCTCTCCCTCTGCACTGCATCCTTTCCCTGGTTTTCCTCACAACTTCTTCACTTCGATCTTCGCTAAATTCCATCATCTCCTCTCCCCATCTTCTCTGAACATCCCTCCGATCCCCTTCGCCCTCGTTCCCCCAGTCTCCCCTGGATTCAAGAGGGCCCCCCCCGCACCGTTAATCCCTGCAGTTACCTCGATTCCGCCATCTCCTTCCCCAGTCCCCCGAATCCTTCCTTGACAACTGCCCCATCTCCTCGCCTTCCATCTTCCCTATATCCCCCCAACCCCTCCACCCTGGTCCTCTCCAACCTCTCCCGCCCCAATCCCCTTCCCTCCCGTCACCCCCAATCCCCGCCGGACCTTGCTCAGCCCCATTCCCCCTCTGCTCTCCTCGGGCACCCCCTGTTACCCTCCCTCTCCAGATCCTTCCCCGTCCCCTTGAGTAACCCCCCGACCCCCTCCGCGCTGGCCCTCCCCAGCCTCATCTGGGGCCGTCCCGGCCCCTTCGCGACACCGGCTCTCCGCAATGCCCCCGGCCCCCTGCCCTGCCCGGCCACTCCATCCCCTCTGGCCCCTCTCCTCACCGGTACAGCCGCTTGGTGTGCAGCACCTTGGCCTCCGGCTCGCCGCTCTCGCCGGCGGCGCCGCCACCCTGGCTCATCGCGCCCGCGGCGGGCCCGGCCCGGCCCCGCGGCCCCTCAGCACCGCCCGCGCCGCCGCCGCCGCCGCCCCCGGGCCCGCTCGGCCGCCATGGCTGCCCCCTGTCCCTCGCTGCTCTCGCGAGATTTCCCGCGGCTGCGCCGCGCCGGGCGGGCAGGGCGGCGGCAGGGGCGACCTCGCCTCGCGAGAACCAACCCGCGCGAGAGGCCCGCACTTAGTGCTGGCAACATGGCGGCGGTGGCGTCACCTGGCGGGAGCTCCCCTCAGCCGCACGCTTGGTGCTGGCAACGTGGCGGCGGCGTCGAATCGGCCCGAACCGAGTGCCAGTGCAGATCCCCCTGCCCGGATCGAGGGCTGGACCAGAGCCCCCCCTCCCCGTGGCTGTGGGGCCGGGAGCGGGGGGACAGCGCGGGGACCCCTCGGCGCTCTGGGGGTCCCGCCGTGCCGGGGGGTCCCGAGGGACCGGCCAGGCATCCAGGCGGGTCCTGTGGGCCTCAGTGGTGTCTTCAAGCTGAATTATCTGTCTTCAGGCTGGATCTTCTCGCCTTTTGTAGACATAACTATGCCGTCGCGTAACTTCTGTAATAAAAGTTGTCAATAAAATAAAAAGACTTCTTATTTCGAGCGCTGTGTTAGGTGACGCTACGTAAATATTCATTAGGTGAGCGAGGAATGTGTATTAGACGGGTTATGTAAATTTTACTGTATACTAGACGTAACTTCGTGTTACCCTTGGTGCGCTTGATTTGTAGAAATAAGGACTGACTTGCCTGTCTCCTTTCTAAACTCGGTGTGTGTTAAGAGGGCTCTTTAACCCAGAACGGCCCGGACAGGGATGGGGGGTCCCGCCTGAGGCCGGGGATAGCGCCGGGCCCGCCGCCTGCCCCCCCGAGCCCGCCGGCCCGGCCCGCGGTCCGCCCCTCCGCCCGCCCCAGCTGAGCCGGTTCGGCAGGTTTGAGGCAGGTTTGGGGTGGAGAGGCGGCCGGGAGAGCGCCGCGATCCCGCAGGGTCCCGTCCCGGCGGAGCTGCCCCGCGGTCCCCATGGCCCCTGGGCCCTGCCCCGGTGAGTGCTGCAGCCAGGGGAGGGGGCGCGGGGGCAGCGGGGCTGGGGGCTGGGGGCTGGAGGTGCGGGAGGTGCGGGAGGCACCGGGGGCTGTCCCGGCCCTACTTCCGTGTATGGATCTCGGAGGAGGCCCCAAGCGGCTCCGTGCCTCAGTTTCCCCACACCTGTGGCCAAGCCAAGGCTGTTTCTGGGGGTGCAGGGATGAATGTACTGAGAGGAGCGAAGGAGCAATGTACATTGTAGGAGATGGGTTGTTGGACGGGGACCAACACCCAGACGGGCTCCCCTGAAGGGTAACAATGTAGGAGCTCTGCCTGTACCTCCTGCACCCCATGGAAGGGAACCCAGCCGTCCCTTTTGCCCACCCCACATCAGTCTCAGCTCCAAGAGGCAGCAAACCTGAGCCGTGCTGGCTGTAGCCAGGGTTCCCAGAAGCAGCCAGGTCATCTCTCCCCAGGGCTTGGCTGGTCCTGGCCCAGGACAGAGCCACAGAGGAGCTGGTTGTATCATCCAGGCTGTGCCCAGCCAGAACCCCCAGGATGTTTTTTCAGTGGGGGAAGCAATTCCTAGGCTGCCCCATTTTGCAGCCAGATCCTGCCCAGGAGAGTAGCTGACCCCGCTGCCAGGGGCCAGAGCACGACACCAGGCACTGCTTTCACCTCCTAGTGCAAGGACAGGTGGGTGTTGGGGGCTGCAGGGGTGCCAGTTTGCTCTCACTTTGTCACTGTGCACGTGACGCCAAACCTCTAATTTCTGATGTAAATTTATCTGTCTCCTTTCTCCTGCTCCAGGGTGAAAGCAGAAAGGACAGGAACTTTACCCCCTCTGAGTAGCACAAGTGCAGGCAGCAGTGTTACCAGCCCCCAGCAGCGTGCAGCTGGATGCTCTCATGGCTGCTGCCGACCCTGTCCTGCCCCCCGAGGAGGTGGCTCTGCTGGAGCTGGGGAAGGTGGCCCTGGACAAGGTGCCACCAGCCCGAGATGAACACCCAGGGGACCCTGCTGCCACCCTGCCATGGGACCAGCGTCAGCACAACGCCCAGGGCCAGCCGGAGCTCGTGGAGACAAAGCGGCGCTCGAGTCCTGAGGGCGGCCATGAGGACCCAGAGGAAGCTGTCCCCACGTGCCCCACAGCTGAGGCCGAAGATGAGGAAGTCCCCCCGCTGCCCGTGATGGCGGCCCACATCTTTGTGCCCATTGACCCGCAGTGCATCGAGCAGAGCCCCTTAAAACAGAAGCAGCAGCCCACGCTGTGGCCCCAGGAGGAGGGCAGGGGGGACCGTGTTCCCCGCAGTGACAGACCCAGTAGCCTCCACCACAAGCAGGTCTTCCTCCCCCTCGGCCCCTCACGCTACCAGCACCCACTGGGCTTTGAGGGGCGCGTGGCCAAGCCCCCGGCTGAGGGGTGGCAGTGCCCCTGCGCCAGGGACTGCGGCGCTGATAATCTCAAGGCCGTGGCATCAGTGGCAGGGGCCCTGCTCCTCTGCCCTTGCCTCATCTATGGGGCCTACATCTTCTTGCCCTTCGACGCCCCGCTGCTGCCCACCGTCAGCGCCCGCCTGGTCTACACATTGCGCTGTGCCGCCTTTGCCACCTTCCCCATCGTGCTGGGTGAGCCACGGGCTTGGGGGATGAGCACTTTGCTCCTGCTTTGGGCTGCTTTAGCCCTGGGGGGCTGCAGGAGCAGAGCTGGGGCCAAGTCCTTTGTGGCTCTGTTGCTCCCAGCAGGGGCAGCAGGTGGAGGTTTTCTCCCCTCACGGTGCTCCCCGAACCCCACCACGGCTCCTCTGGGCACCCACTGAGTCGCTCTCTCTGTCCCTCAGGAATGATTGTCAGCGCCATCTCCCGCCTCTGCTCCTCCGCCCTGCAGCCCTTCGGAGAGCTCCAGCGGGAGGTGGAGATCCACCGCACCTACGTCTCCCAGTCCGTCCACCTCTTCATCCTCTACTTCTTCAACATGGCCGTGCTGGCCACCTACCTCCCACAGGAGCTCCTCAAGCTCATCCCGCTGCTCACGGGGCTCTTTGCCATCTCCCGGTAAGTGGCTCCATCACCTCAGGGTGCTGTTGGGCTCAGTCAGTGCCAGCAAACACTGTCCCTTGGAGCAAACTCCCACTCTGGCAGCACCTCAGCAGAGCTAGGAAGGGTGGGTTCCTTCACAGCAGCCATGCCTGGGAAATCCTCACTGGTCAGAACCACTGGGTAGCAGTGCTACAATCGCCCTTGGCTGAGCCCACACCCTCTGCCTTCTCCAGGTTGATTTTCTGGATGTCCTACGCCATCGGCCGCTCCTTCCGTGCCTTCGGCTTCAGCATGACCTTCCTGCCACTACTGGCCATGCTGCTCTGGAACCTGTATGGAATGTTTGTCCTGGAGCCCGAGAACCTCCTCTCTGTGGCAGCGCCAACACCCGAGGGCCACCCCAAGGAGAGCCGAGCCAAACTCCGGCACTGGGGATGAGAGAGGCCAGGAGCTGGGGCACCTGGACCCTAAGAGCTTGAGCCCTGCTTAATGCCCTGCCTCAAGAGTCCTGACAGCACAGGGGTGCTGGGAGATCCAGCAGGGCCCCCGCTCCCTGCCTAGACACAGTCATGTTTTCCTGGGCCCACAGAACCTGGCTGCAAACCCTCTGCACCAGGAGACTCCTGCTGGAAGGTGAACAAGGCCCGGAGCATGACACAGTCCCTTGTTCCCTGGGAATGGGGTGGGATTTGCTTCCCTTCCTGCTGGAGCCAACTTTGCCCAATAAAGCCCTTAACAAGCAGCTCTGTGGCTGGTGTGCAGAGGGTGAGTTGAATTCTTCACGGAATAACTCAGTACTTTGCCTACAGGATACAATCATCCAGCCTCAAAATTATGTTTCCAAGAGGGAAAAAGTGTTTCCCCCAAGACATTCCCCCTCCCAACCCTGTGTCCCACTCCTGGGTCCCTGCATAGCCAGTCTCACCCTTTTTGTCTCTCCTCTTCGTCCTTGGGGAGGTTCAGCACTCAGTTCACAAACCAGTTAGTCAAACAGGAGGGAGGAAGCCTTCCCTAGGGAGGGATGCAGGGAGAAGCCAGGTTGGGTGACAGGCACCGGGTGTGCCACTGCACAGGGCTAGGGATGGCTGATCCTCCCCAGTGTGGCTGCTGAGCCCCTCATTCTGCAGACATGAACAGACCCCTGGGAGTCACATATCTCATGGCCTCAGTTCTCAGTCATAACCCAAAGCAGATAAAAATCCACCCAGTCCAGGAAAAGCCACTCCAGCTCCAGATCTGCCAAGTGTCTGGTTTGTTCCACCTCCCATCCTGCGATGCTGTATCACAGGAACAGCCCACCCATACCAGAGAATGGAAATCAAGGACCTCAGGGACTGGAATGAAGCTGTGTCAGGGGAGGTGTCTTGGTTTGAAAGGCAGATGTCCACCAAGGAAGGCAGGAATAGAAAATGTAACCCCCTTCCCTCCCAATTATTATAGCTGTGAAATCAAAGGGCTTTCAGGCAAAGATATGGGGAAAGGAATAACACTTCTTTACTCGTATATGTGTGTGTACGTATAGAAAAGTGAACAACAACAACGGCAGCAAACAGCAAAACAAAACCAGAAACCCCAACAAAGGCTCTTTGGCCATTTCCCCTTCGGTGGCGGCCGGCAGGGGCGCTGGTGGCTGCTGGCGGGCGGGGCAGGGGCGCTGGTTCCTCTTGTCCTGCCCCTGTTCCCTGTTCCCTGTTCCTGTTCCCTGAGCCTTCCCCTTCTGGCTGCACCCTCCTGCCGGGGGATTCTGCAGAGCCAGAAGGTGCCCCTGTGCTGCTGCAGGACACGAAGGAAGGACACGAACTCGTGATTCAGAAGGCTGATGACTCCAATTCCTGGTTTATTCTCAAAACCTATCTTTATACCTTTTTACAATGAGCCCACCTAAGAGGTGGGATCCTTGGACCCATTGGTCACATCAAGGGGCCATCAAGCAAATTCCCTCCTCTGGGAAAGGAATGTAGAAAAATATGATCGTTTACAATAACATGCCCTTGTTTACCACAAGATTCCCTGGGAAAAGAATTTCAGAAAACCAAAACATGGCAGGCAGAAACCTGAGCCTTCCCCTTCTGGCTGCTCCCTCCTGCCAGGGGATTGTGCAGAGCCAGAAGGTGCCCCTGAGCCTCCTTTTCT
Source organism: Phylloscopus trochilus trochilus (assembly GCA_016584745.2). NCBI lineage: Eukaryota > Metazoa > Chordata > Aves > Passeriformes > Phylloscopidae > Phylloscopus > Phylloscopus trochilus. The sequence goes on from WQNJ02000096.1 coordinate 1,260,234, forward strand.
CCAGGCTGAGCCCCCTCCCAGCTCCCTCAGCTGCCCCTGGTGCTTCAGCCCCTTCCCCAGCTCCGTGCTTTTCTCCAGGTGCACTCCAGCCCCTCAAGGTCTTTCTTGCCATGAGGGGCCCAAAACTGACCCCAGGGGTTGTGGTTCCTCAGCAGTGCCCTGGTCCCACTGCCACACCATGGCTGGTACAGGCCAGGTGCCCTTGGCCTCTTGCCCACCTGGGTACCCAGCAGCTGCTGTCAACCAGCACCCCAAGGTTGTTTCCCAGCTCTCCAGCCACTTTTTCCTAAGCCTGGAGCACTACAGCAGGTTATGGTGACCTAAGGACAGTACCTGGCCTTGTTGACTGTCACACCACTGGATCCAGCCTGTACAGATCCCTCTGAGAGCCTTCCTGCCCCCCAGGAGATTAACACTCCCACCCAACTCAGTGCTGTCTCCAGACTGAGGAACTCCAGTTCTGCTTTTGCACTCCTGCCCTGGGAAGTGCTACTGACCCCAGGCCTGGTCTCACCCCCCAGGGATGGGCATGTACACCAGTCTTCATCCCCATCCTCATCCCCCACAAGCCCACATAATAAAGCTCTGCAGCCAGCAGCCGTGTGGAGGGATCAGTTTTTATTTCAAAAGACAGTAACACAATTTTTCAATTTAGTATCAAAACACTGGATGGGTGTTCCAGGGTTTTTGTCTCCAGATTGGCCCCAAAAACTGCTACAACCAAGCAGCATGCTCAAACCACAAGCTACAGACTGTGAGTGTGACACTGCCACACTCACGCCTCACAACCACGACACATCAGCAATGCACAGCGAGATGGCTTGTACTCAATTAAGACAGTAAGAGCAGTCCTGGGCAGGAGGGAAGGCTTGGCTCCCTCCCTCCAGGTAGGCAAAAACACTTCTCCAAGAACACAAGGCTGTTGTACTTAAGCTGTTAAGTGTAACCCAGTGATGAGCAGTGAAGCTTGGTGCATCAGCACTTAGTGAAGGCAAAGTCAGCCCCAGGGTAGCAACGGGTTACACGGACAGTGGCTTCTCTAAGCCCTTCAGGTGTGGAGGGGAAGGGACACAAGCCCTGTGAAGGTTCAATTGTTCAGATGACTGGCTTGGCTTAAAAAAAACAACCCAAACCAAACCCAAAAAAACAATGCCTTTCACCCAAATTGTTCCTTCCCAACACAGAGTCACCTTAAAGCAGAAAAACTGAACTGTGCTTTTGGCAAACAGCTCCTGGAAAGGAAGTTTTTCCCAACAGGCTTCCATCCCTAGCCTGGCTACTCTGACTGGCAGCCAGAACCATCATATCCGTTCCCTGCCCTGCCAAAGCAGGGGGGGCCCAGAGCCAATTAACAGAAGGTTAATATCAAATTTTAAAGCCAAGAGCTTTGAAGTGTAGCTCACCAGCCTCACACGTTATTTGGAATGTTTATAATGGTTGCTACAAAAAAAGGTAGTTACAAAATGTGTACATCTCAAACATGCTCTCCCAAACATTATTGCATTGTTGATTTCCCTTAATGACGCTGTTTGAAGCTCTGCCCAACCTGGTGGCCTTTAACCCTGGAACAAAGGTTTGTGTTTGGTCAAGTTGGCAACAGAAAAGTAAACTCTGGTCCCAGGGTTAGAGGGCAGCAGCAGCTGGGCTGGCGTCAGGTGGCGGAGGCAGTGGCAGGGATCCCTTACATCTCGTTCAGGTCTAGCAGGGTCTGGTCCAGCATTCTTTGCGTGCAGAGATGCTCCTCTTTGGTGGATTTCAGTTTATCTGGCAGGAAGCAAGAGTCGAGAGTTACAAATCGGCATCGACCAACTGGGAGTCCTTTGCCAGAGAAAGCTTGTGCCAGCCCCTTCCCCACAGGCTGCCGCAGCGATCTTTGGACCAGAGTGCCTGGCTGGGTGCAGCTGGAAGCTCTGAGGTTACCTGGCTTGGTGTAGCCCTCGCCTCTCACACTGCTGGTGCCCCCAGCATGGCCACGGTGCACCTTTAGCCAGAGCTCTAGGCAGTGTTTCACATGCAGGCAGCTCTGACTGCAGCCAGCTCTTCCCAGGGCTTCCACGCCTCCACAGCTGACACGTGTGGCCCAGCAAGGCACCCAAGAGCAACACACACATTTGGAAACCATCCCCTGGAACCACAGCTGGTTGTGTCCCCCTTCCCCTCAGCACAGGGCAGGGATGCCAAACCCAGCAGCAGGGAGCAGACTGCCAGCCTGGAGGGCAGTGGGGCAGGAGCTGGGGCAGTGACAGGCAGAGAGTGAGGAGTGATGGAGCTGCACCCTGCCCGACACTACAGGCAGCTGTGCAGTCAATTCTCACATGTTCCTTAAGGCAGGAGGAGAGCAGATCAGCAGCTAGTGCTCTAAGTAGGCTTTACTCCAAAGGTGAGCCCACCCATATCACTGGAGACATCCACACGCTGGGAGGCTGGACAGACAGGCTGTAGAAAAATGTCCTTTAGGTACAGGCAGATTCCCAAAGCCACTCCCAACCTCCCCAGGGCCAGAAACTGTGCACAGAGAGAGAACAGCCTTCCTCGAGCATGAGCAACGGCAGCAGCATTTAAACACTCCCTGCAGGCACCCAGGACACAGCTCCAGGCTGTGCATTTTGGCACTTGCTGTCAAGATGTCTGTGAGCTTTCCCAACCCATTTCAGGGCTCTGTAGCTGCACTGGGGTCAGGCCTGGGAAATTACTGCTGCCCCCAAACCTTCTCAGTTAGGGCTCCCCTAGACAGGAATGTACTGCAGGTGTGCAGTGTCTCACAGACCACAAGGTCAGTCATTTATTGGTAGAAGCCATCACTCCATGCACCAGGAAATCCTACAGCCATTCAGCTAATAGTGAATTAAGTTGTAGCACTTGACAGGCAGCTTCAAGCAGATGTAAGCCTGACTTCACCCCACCCCTCATTTGGGGGGAGTAGCTATTCTGGTTCCATGGAGGAGCCAGGCAGGACCCCCTGGACAAGCAAACAAGACTGCTCAAAAAACAGCCAAGTCTGGGGGTGACTTCACCAAGAATAGAGGTTACCTTGATATATTAAAAAAACAAAAAAGCTTAAATAAATTACAGGATAAATCCAAGTGCCTCATTAAAAAAAAAAAAAAAAGAGCAGCAATTGAATAAAATTCACAAGTCTGCCAGTCTTAATGCTCAGATTTCACTGTGGTCCACAGCACTGGTGGTCGCAATAAGCTCGTTTAATGGGATTAGTGGGCCCCTTCTCAGTCACACAGATCATGCAGCGTTAACTTCAGCTCATTAGAGAGCAGGCGGTTTTTCTCAAGCTGGCTGTACAGGCGCTCTGCAGCAGCGATAGGATGAGGGAAACAAGAGGAAGAGAGAAAAAGAGAGAAAGGGAAGGTTAGTAGAGCACCGAGATGAGCACATCAAAAAAGCTGTCTCTCCGAAACGTGGGCTTCTGAGGACAGCCTGGGCTAGCCCCAAAGTCCTGTCTTTCTCTAACTTGTGCTTCAGCTTAGAAGATCACAGAGGAAACCGAGTGTGGGCAGAAGTGAAAGTGCTGCCAAGGATGTGCAAAGGCAAAGAACGGAAGAGGAGACACCAGAAGAGGAGCCTGCAGGCAGGGCTGGGCTGGACCCCAGCAAGGACAGAGACCTGGGATGTGCTTCAAGCCTGTGGAGCAGTGAGTCCTGCCACAGCTGTACCAGAAATAGCTTCCAGAGGGAGCAACACCACACTGCAGTGGGATTGACAGGGTTTGAGCAGCAGGACATGCACACCAGAAGAACTGAGGATGACAACTTCTCACCCCTGGCCTGAAGGACCCTCCTCTGAGAACAGGCCTGGCACCACACTAACAACCCAGATAGGACTGAAGGCAGCAACTGCTTCAGGTACAGGACAGAAGGACTTTTGGAGCACAGGATCCTCTTTTACATCTGCCCCAGAGCAACTCCATGAGCAGGGCACAAGCTGCCACTGCCTCTGCAGCCGTGGCCTCTGCAGTCCCTGTCCTTACAGCCCCACAGAGGTCTAGCAGGCACACACATCCTCGAGGCTCATGCCAAGCACTCCTGCTCATCAGCCTGTTTGGTCCCTTTCCAGGATCTGTCACTTCTCAGGCCTGGGTGGGCATTGTCCTGCCACACAGCCTGTCAGCCACAACCAGCCACCACAGAGAATACATTCAGCATCTCTCCTTGCTCATTTGCATGACAGCTGCTCCCAGCCTGATAGTTCCAATTTCTGCACTTAGGGGAATGCCAGGCAGTGAAAAAAACCCTTACACATCATCTTCCAGCCTGGCAGAACCAACCAGCACCACCTGCAGTGACACAGTGTGATGCCCCTGCTGGAGGAGTGAGCCTAGAGCACAGCCTTGGCCTTGGGCCTCCACTCTAACCCTTGTACTGTGAGGTCCTAGGACTCTCAGGCACCCTCTGAAGGTGAGCTACACCATTCCTCATTGTTTTCAATCCTGGAGCATTTTGCTCTTGAACAAGACCTAAGCTGGCTAAAATTCCAGGAAGTCGAGTGGTTTACAGGGAGCAGCCAAAGCATGTCACCCTCCCCAGAGTCTCAGCTCAGTCCCTCCAGTGTAACACCTGCACACAGAGAGGGAAGCTCAACTTCAGCCTCAGCTTCTCAGTCCTCAGAACCTGCTCTAACTGCACCTCGCTCTGCAGGACAGGGCAGCAATGCTGATCGATTGTCCCTTCTTTAAAGCCACCAAGGGACTAAGGCACAGGCAGAGAAGCCAATGATTTTTGTCCTACCACAATCTAGAAGCTGAGAGAAGTTATGGGTGTACAGGACCCTGGCCCACGCCTTGCACAACAGCCACTGTTCCTGTCAGGGACTCTGGCTCCATGCTGACTCTGAGCAGCCTCGATGGCAGCGCCAAGTGATCCAGGCTGGGCCTGGCTCTCCCAAGTGGCAGGGGATGAGAGGGAACTGTGCTCAGTAGGACTTGGTGCTCAGAGCTTTCAAGCAAACATTCCTGCCTGTGTAGAGGGGCCTGATGATTCACCCACCCAAGGCAGCAGGCTGGAATGTTTAGCATAACTGCACTTCCCAGACTTCAGGAACAGCACACCTGCCCAGGACTGAGCAGCTGTGCCATGTTTGCCCTGCTCCCTTCTCTGCCCAACCCTAGGGAAGCCTCACCAGCTATCCCTGCACTCTGGGAGCCCCAGGACACGGGGAGCCCCAGGACCTGGCCCTCCTGGTCAGTTAACCTACGTTTGCAGCACTCCCACATCACAGCACAGCTCCCAGTAACCAGCCTGCACAAGCCCAGCAATCCAGTTAGACCAGATGCCTCCAAAACCTCCCAGGGTAAACATTGCATCACCCACCCACATACCCATCCACCTCCCAGAGTGGATTCCTTCCAGATGAATGGGGAAAGGGCCTGCCCCAGCCCAGCCTTAGATAACATTCCTGGGAACACCACTGTGCAGAGAAGAGCCACCAGCTCCCCACAGCACGAGTCAGGATGCAACCAGACCTCCCTGTGAGGAGAGAGGCACTTCCTGAGGGCAGGCTGCCACCTCCCACCCGCTATCACAGCAAGGGGGGAGGTTGAAAGGGACCACAGAGGGTTATCTGGTCCAACCTCCCTGCTCAAGCAGGGTCACCCCAGAGCACATTGCACAGGATTGCATCCAGATCATTCTGGAGTATCTCTGGTGAGGGAGACTTCACACCATCTCTGGGCAATCTGCTCAGTGCTCATTTACCAACACAGGAAAGAAATTCTTCCTCATGTTCAGGTGGAATTTCCTGGGCACCAGTTTCTATGTGCTGCCTGTCCTACTGCTGGACACCACTGAGCAGAACCTGGTCCATCCTCTGACACCCTCCCTTCAGATACTGACAGACAGTGATGATGGCCCTGTTGCCTTAAGAACTGACAATGGAACACTGGACTGGAAGCCTTCACATTTACAGAAGCCCTGCCCCTCCCACAGGGGCCCCCTGCTCCTCCTGCAGATCCTCAACTCCAGCTGCAGTTGGGTTACTGAAGAGTTCTGGGTTCTTGGTTTGTGCTTAGAGGGCACAGCTACTGCTCCACGTCCCAGGAGAGTCAGACCACACTTTGAAATTCTATCAGTGCTCCCTCCCTTGCCCACCCAGACCTGCCACCAAGGACAGAGTGGGACAGGCTGGGGCAGGTGAGTGTGCCTAGATTCTCCTGACTGCCAGTGCTGTCATGTGAAGACCAGAAGGGCACAAACCTGAGGAAGCCACGGGAAGTGTCCCATCTCATCAGAACTCTGCTCACGAAGGGCTCTTCGGGCACTGTGGCAGATGAACCGATCCAGAAAGGAAAAAATATTTGACTAACCACCACGAGGCAGCACATACTGTTTTGAGAGGCTGACCAGTGTTTATGATACCAGCTCAACTAGCAACAGCGCCAGTGGTGACACACGCCAGGCATTCACAGCCCACTGCCAGTGCTCAGTGGGAAGCTCTATGCCACGCTCCTAGAAGGATCCTGCAGCCCCCAGCCCCTGTATGGGGAAGGGAAGGCTCTGCAAAAGATTCCCTGGCTCAGATGCTCACAGCCCTGCTGCAGTGCCTTCTCATTCCTGAAGCAAGCAGCTTCACACCCAACCAGTTCTGCCCCAGTAGAGACCAGCCAGAGCTCACACAGTGTTTATTGGCTTCCATACCCTGCCTAACGACTAGCAGGTGTGTGACCTCCCACTGCAAGCCAGCATTTGGCAAGGGGTGCTGGTGAACACTCCAAAGCAGGCAGGAATGAGGAGTGTCTTCAGTCAGGCACAGCTCCAGGGCCTCCTGCTGCAACCCCCAGCCTCCCGTTTGACCCCACAGGCCCTGTCTGCAGAGCTGCCATCACATCTGGCGGCCAGTAACACACCTCCAAGAAAAATGCAGCGTGCTAGTGAGGCCTGTGTTCCACCCAGGGTGACACTGGTTTGAAGGCAATGCTGAACCAGTTACTCTGAAGCAGCAAGTGGTCACTAGAAACCCATTTCTCAAAAGCAACAGCCATTTATGCAAGAACTGTTTTCCTTAAAAAAGGTGACATCATGCTCGAGCAAGAGGCAAGAGAAATACAAAAAGAGCTTTATAGCTCCACACAAGATATGCAGATGAGAACAACATCCTCCCAGCTCCCCCGACACGGAAAGGGCAGCCCCTCAGAGCAGGCTGTGTCTGGCACATCGGGTCACACAGAGGGAGCTTTGTTTGGGAGCAAGTGCAGCAGAACTGGGGGGACTGCTGCTGCTGCTGCTGCTTCCGTGTCTTTACAGCACCCATTCCCAGGGATGCCCTGTGCACAGTAACTGGAAAAAGGTACTGGAATTCAGAGTGAGATGAAGAGAGCGTGAATGCCGGGTGCAGATGCAGAACAAGCCACCAAGCAGAGAGACAAATCCAAAGCGGAGTTTGGAATCACAAGAACTTATCTGTGTGAGACAGAAGGAGACACTAATTTTAAGAGAAGCCTCAATGTTTGTGCACAGCAAACTCTGCTTAGGAAACTTTGGGGCACTCGTGTTAAGGCTCTTCTCTGTGGAGTGAGGACCTGGTCTCTCCTGGGTTAGTGCAAGGACCAGATGGAGCAGTTGTTAGCAGCACCCACTGCAGATCTGAACACAAAGCTAGGAGCAGAGTTGCAGAAACACACAAGTTCAGCTACTTCCACAGATCAGTTCATGATCCGGCCCATCTCCAGCCTGTTGTGGCAATTCCCAAGGAATCCACCTGAGCACTCTCCACAGCCTCCTCCAGAAGGAATCTGAGACCATGGCCCAGTGGCTCCAGCAGATGACAAAGCAACATTTCCTGAGAAAGCCTTTCCCAGTGCGAATGGGAATTGCACTCCAATTTAAGTCAGAACCCTCTCAGGCCAGCACAGCACTTGGGTTACACATGCAGATCACAAGGACCTAGAGTTAGAGGACGGCATGCTGGGGCACCTTGGGCAGATCTGTAGAAGTAACCTGGACGGCACAGCGCCATCAACTCTCCAACTACGGAAACCACAGCAAACCAAGCAAGCACTGGTGGTCCAGCCTGCTTAAGCGAGAGGCAGACACCAGCCAGCTCATATTTACATGGAAGTCATGTCATTCAGGGCGTGGTCCAGTTCCTCACTAATTGCTTTGTACTTCAGTTTCTGGGCATAGAGCTCATCTAGAAGAGGTTTAGGAGGAGAACAAAAGGAAAACAATGAGGGAAGGCAAAGGAATTCTTCCAACACTCTGGGGCAGGAAAAGCAGGATGGGATTCATGAACAGAAGAAAATGAAGTTAGAATATGGAGCCATCACGACTCCGTGTTCATCCCCAACAATGAACAGGAGGGTTTCAACAGCCTGAGGACCAACTGACCCACAACTGCGTTCCAGGATTACAATCCAGCTCCAAGGGCAGCAGAGCCAAGCACTCAAACCACATCACCTTGTAAAAACAAGCTGTCCAGCTAGGTCAGCAGGAACCAGTGTCAGGAGCAGCAGGGAAAGAAAACTCCATCCCCTTAGGGAGAAGCTTGTTACCCCTAAGGAGAGCACTGATAATTGAGGTACTTTGTTCTCACCTGAGTCTCAACACAGCAAAGACTGGCTTGGGAGAAGTCAGTCATGTAATGGAGCTGGGCATCAGAGGAAATTCCAATCCTGCAGGACTCAGTGAGGTGGGGGAGCAGCCTGGCCACGCCAGTGCTCTCGATCAGATAATGGAGCAGACAGGCAGCTCTCCGCCTCCAGGGAGGGGTGGGCCTGGAACTGTGCAGGGTGTGCTCAGGATGCATCCCTGAGCCCTGCAGAGCTGGCACAGGCTGCTGGGCTATAGTACAGCTGGGCATGCTGTTAACAGCCTCACAGAGCCTGGGGTACTTTGTCAGTTGTCATAAACTAGGTCACTTCAGCAGCAAGGCTGCAGACCAGAGCCAACTCTCAATCAACAGGTTTCAAGGGGAGCATGCAGGGATTCGGAGGACTTTTTGCAGCTCCAAATAAAAGCTTGTCCTGGATCATGAGGTGGCTCAGATTGCTGCTTGGCTGCAGTTCTGGAACAGCTCAGCTGACACCATTGCTATTTCTAGATAATAAACCTCCAGAGTGACTCCAGACAGTAGGATGCTGCTTTCTATCTCCAAGACCTGGCACTAAAAGACCACAAAGGCACACCTGCGGTCAAGGTAGGAGACCTGTGAGGGTTTTGGTTTACCAGCACCACCACTCCAGCCACAGCAATTCACAGAAGAATCTGGCCACAGTCCCAGATTTAAGGGAGGCAGCTGAAACCTTCTCCTTCTGTGGCTTGGGGCAAGGTTCTGAGATGGTTGGCCTCAGGAGCGTTCCTGAAGAATTGTGTGAAGGAGTGGGAGAAGGAAAGGAACCCACCCTTGGCACAGGCTGACTACCCCATGGACTGAACTGCTGGCAATTTAACCTTGATTCAGAACTCACACTGGGCAGTCTGAGTCTTCATGGGGGCTGTTTCAAGACTCACTGACTCCAGTGGCTGACTTGTAAGACACCGTTTGCAGCAGCCAGCACATGCATTCTGCACGCAAGGATATTATTGTGACCAATTCTTACGAGTTCAGGTGTTTTTTTTCCTATGCCACTCCTAAATTAATTGGATTAAGCTGGAGCACAGGGATCTAGTTACATTCCAGAGGACAGCACTATCAGAATATACCAGCCATCTAGATAAGGCCAGGTGTCTGGATCAAGAGCTTGAGACCTGCTGCAGCACAGCTGGGGAACTGCTCCCAGAGCAGAGGCACAGGGCAGGACCCTCACTTTGGGGGCCAAGTCAGGTTATGCTCCAAGTAATGAGGAGCACAGCAGCCTCTCCACTCTCCAGCTACCAGAGAGGTAGGCCTCCTTAGCTCCTCACTCAATACACATTCCTTGGTTTCCTATCCCCAGAATGTACCTTCCAGATCATCAATGGTCTTCTCCAGCTTGGCTACAGAGCGTTCAGCAAATTCAGCACGGGTCTCCGCCTGCCAGACAGAAACAAGCCAGTTATTAACAGCTCCACAGCAAAGGGCATCACTCCAAGGACATGGAGTCTCCCACCCTTCACATCTCTTCCCAGTCAAGCTGAGGCCAGCTCACCCAGCTGGGCCATCCTGACATGGTCACTCACCTCTTTGAGTTTATCAGTCAGAATCTTGATCTCTTCTTCATATTTATCCTCTTTTTGAGAGTACTGTGGAAAAGGAGTCAGCAGTCAGCAGCCCCAGATACCTCCCTCTCCAGAGAGCCCACGACTACAGAGGATGACATAAACTCCTCACTGCAGCACACATGCCGACAGAACCTTCCAACTGGGAGCTGTTCACATCCTTACCCAAGTCCAACAGGACTGGGTCAGGTGGCAAGTCTCACACCATGCATGGAACACAAACTTGGATGCAGAAAAATTCTCATCTTAACGTTTTAGCAGCTTAAACACCCTGGCTGATTGAGTCTGCCCCAAGGCAGGGAAGGGCAGCCAGGCTTCCTGCACCCCAGCCCTCCAATGAAATATGTTAGCCCTCCCAGCAGAGCAAGCACAGCGCTCCTGGCTTGCTTAAGATGCAGTTGAATCATTTCCATCCCAGTGGGTGCTCTGCTGTTTACACACCCTCCTAGCACAACAGCAATGTTTCTGGCCCTGGGACAGGCAGCCCTACCTTCTCAGCCTGAGCCTCAAGAGACTTGAGATTGTTGGTGACATTCTTCAGCTCCTCCTCCAGCTCGGAACATTTACTGTGGGGTCGTGTAAGGAAAGGGGGGGAAAAAAAAGGAAAAGCAAAAGTGGGAGGGAAAGACAGGAGACAAGAAGTGAATCCACGTGCAGGGAAGATCAGGAAGCTCTTTAGGAGACTGACTGAGATGACACTGGATAGGACCCTGCTTTGAGGCACCTGTGCAGAAAGCAAGTTCCCTTTTCGCCTCCGAGCTCATGTTTGAAGTATTCTGCCAGCACATGCACGGGGCCCAGAGCTGAGCAGCGAGATGTGGACACAGGTTTCTGCCAGACTTGGAGTCTCCAAAGAGAAGCTTCTCATTTAGAGTGCTGTACAGAAGGAAGCTGTTCTGATGGACAGAAGGACAGCCACCACTACTCAAACAGGGATATTTATGGGCAGAGAAGACAGAATGTCCCAGGAGAGAGAGAGAGAGAGAGACGCAATTAAGCTGAGGGGAGGAGCATAGTGAGGAGACCACATGAGTTCTGGTTTAATGGTTCAAGAAGGGAAAGGTTAGTACCTTTTCTTCGGCAACAGACAGACACTTCAAGTTCTGGTCCATCACTCTGATCTGCTCCTGCAGCTCCCGGCAATGACTGTTAGTGACGGTCACACAAGAGCACAAGCCAGGTGGGGGCAAGGTCAAAAGGAGCACCAAAACCACACCACCACAGAGCAAAAAAGGGGGTAGGGGGAAACACAAGAAAGTCATGGTCACAACATGCACGTCTGGCAGGAAGCACAGTGCTGCTGCTGCTGCTGTGTGCACACCAACTGTGTTAGACAAGGCCCAGAGCACAGAAGGGCCCTGACCAGCTCCTCAAGGATCAGCTAAAGCATCTGGACACTTGAAAGAAGCCCAAACACCAGGATCTGTGTCTCTGCTCTGAGCTGAGGAAGCCCAGATTTCTGCTCAGCAGTGGAGAAGGCTGTAGTGGTTACTGCAAATACTTGGAGAGGCCCAGAGACCAGCCTCAGCCACAGCTTTGCCCTTGCCCACCCCATATGCCACTTCAGCCCCTGGCCCAGGAGGCCTCTGCCACTTTAGCTCAAGCACTGTGCTCTGTAGCAACGTGAACAATCCTGTGACTGCACACACAAAGCAGTGCTGGTGAATACTGAGCAGAGGAAGGCTCTCCAGCCTCCATGAGCAGGGAGTGCCTCCATGCAAAGGGGAAGCGTCTCCACCCAAGGCAAATCGCATCACAAACTCCACATCCCAGGTGGACTAAACCCTCTTTCAAGGAGGGAAGTGCTTTCATCCTTTCCCCCCACGGACCTAAACCCACCCTGTGCTTCAGGCCTTGTGTAACAAGGTTGGCAATGCAATGTTAGTTCCCATGCAGAGGCAGACCTGCCAGGTACATGCAAGCAGACTACTCACGACTCTGCCAGCTCAGCTCTCTCTTCAGTACGCTCCAGATCTCCTTCAATGATCACCAGTTTCCGAGCAACCTGGAAAGGAGAATCAGAGTCAAGAGGATGGAGGATAGTTTTGTGCTCGTAGGCTCTGCATAACAGTGAAAGGAATGGAAGGAATGCCTGCAGGAGCTGTCAGAAGCTTCTGGCCAAGCAGAGCAGTGATGTAGCTCTGCTGAGAGCCAGGCTCTGCCCCGGGGTTTGCAGCAGGAAAAGGATTCAACTCTCCTGGCCCAGGTCAGTCATACCAGAGCACCCGAGGGTCTCACCTCCTCGTACTTCCTGTCCGCCTCCTCTGCAATGTGCTTGGCCTCCTTGAGCTGGATCTCCTGCAGTTCCATTTTCTCCTCATCCTTCAGAGCTCTGTTTTCAATTACTTTCATGCCTCTGCCCAAAAGCAAGCACAGGGAGGGGAGCTGTGTAAAACAATCTTTGACAAGCCAGCAGTACAATGAGTTTCAGAGCATTAACAGCACTGCCTGGGAAGCACAGTGCTTCCCGATAAGCCATGACTCCTCTGAATGCAGAAGGTGGCACAGGAAGGCAGAGGATGCTGGGCTGATGTGAACACATCAACCTCAATTGCCTGGAGTTAACTGTTCCTTGGACCATTCCTCCAGCAGATCACCAGGTTCCCAGGCCACGGGAAGTGCAATGCTGCTGAGAACAAGCCCAGCTGTCTCAGGGATTTGGCACAGCCAAGTCAAGCACTTCCCTATCTGGAATGCAGGAAGAGCTAAGCCTGTCTCTACAGCTGGGTCAGGCTGCTCACGGTGTGTGCCTGAGGAAGCACATCAGACAGCTGGAAGTGGACCACTCCCCTCTGAATCACAGGCCAGGTCAGGGGACATCTGCCAGCTAGCGAGCCTGCTGGCAGAGGCAGATGAAAGAGAAGCTGCCCCGACAGCAGCCACCTTTATAAGGCAATGGTGTCCCCGAACACATTTATTTCTCCTTATTTGGAGGTGGGGATGCATGGTGGCACATGGCACTTCCTTGCTCCCTAGCCTCAGGTTCCAGGACACTCAAGGCCTCAGGCTCATCAGCACTGTTTCAGCTGCTCTGCATAAGCAGGCACCGACTCCCACATCCAGCCTTGATGTGGGATCCTCTCCCCCAGGCCGGGAAGCCCAAAAAGTTGATGGCACTGAACACTCAAGCAGGAGTCCTTGCTCACCTTTCACTCTCATCTGCTGCCTTTTCTGCCTCTTCCAGCTTCTGCAGAGCTGTGGCAAGGCGCTCCTGAGCTCGGTCCAACTCCTCCTCTACCAGCTGGATACGGCGATTCAAAGATGCCACTTCTGCCTCAGCCTGCAGGGAGCAGAGGAGGGAACTCAGCCTGTGCAGGTTTACCAGCTCGGGTAGGGCAGCTGAAATTTGCCATGGGGTCAGCAGCAGCACACGGGAGCCCAAAGCAAACCCAGGATGCTTCAGCCTTTTCTCCCAGAGGCAAGCAGCACACTTAGCTCTGCAACACTTCCCGCACACTTTTTCCAGCCAGCAGCCCTCCTGCAGACTTGTCACTGTCAGCCTGGGATGGTCTGAGAGTTTAAGCCATAAACACTGAGGAGATGATTTACACCAAGGCATCTCTGCAGCTTGCTGGGATCCTGCCAGGCCATTCATCACAGCCCTGTTTATCCACCACGCCAGAGTGTGGTGACAGCTGCCACTTAGCAGAGAGTCAGTTTACTGGTGTGATATGGACGTGAGTTGCTTGAGGCAAACCCTCTCATCAGCAAGGTGAGAAGGATTAACATGTTCAGGGATGAAGCTGTATCGGGTGCTGGCAGGCTGGGCTGCTCACAGGTGCTGTCCAGCCCCAGGGCTTGTTGCTGCAGTGCCCACAGCCCCAGCAGAGAGCCTGCAGTCCTTGAGGCTTCCTTCCTCCCAGCAACTCACTAACAATCCAGAGAAGGAGCAAAAGCCTTCTCCACTCTTGAGACAGGTTGAGGAGGCTGTTCCCCAGCAATAGCTGCCTTGGTTCAGTCATACAGACTGGGAGCTGGTGAAACTGCTGACAGCCTGCAGACATTTGCCAGACACCTGACTGAGGCTTTAAGGAACTGGCATAGATCAGAGGCCATCCCACCCCCCCCAACCACTGCAATCCATGTCCTAGTCAGCCTCCAAAGAGGCCACAAGGTACAAGCCAGCCCCCATGGCACTGTGCTGGGAGCAGAGATGGAGGGGAGCACAGCTTTGTGCTCAGTTCATCACTCGTGTGGCACAGCCACTGCTTGTGCTCAGTAAGGCAATACAGCACTGCCATCACCCTGTGGCTTGCTCCAGCGTTGAGTCAGAACACAGCCAGGGCAGATAGAGAGGACAGGAACTGCCCTTCAGTGTTGCTGAAAACAAAGCACCTCAAGGCCAAGGATGAAAATCCCTTCAGAGGCACTCCTCTTCTGGATCAGACCCAGACTAAACAGTCAACCAGAGACTTGCTGCAATCTTCTTGGGACCCTGGGGGCATGACCTGATTGGCCATGAGGCCCCTGCTTACAGCCACAACCACATCAACTGCAGCCAAAGCCCAGGGAGCCCAGATGCTTTAGGGACTGACACCCCACTGGAGCCCCCTTGGGGAATCCAGAACCCTGCTCCCCAGCAGGATTACAAAGGCAGGCAGGAGTGCAGCCATTCCAGGGCAGCACTGGAAAAATCTTCTGCAAAAACCCAGGCACAGACACATGCCAGACAAACACGAAATACCCCAGCTGCACATAACAAAGCATCAGTCCCAGACACACAGCTCCTCACCAGGCCTGAGGAGGGAGGAGCAGAGTGATGAAAGGCACCAGTGTTAGAGTGGGGCCCAACAGCAGTTGTGTCCCGTTCCCAGAGGGGCTGTCCAAGCTCTCCCCCTCACTGGCACTGGGGCACCCCTGGCAGGTTCCAAGACCAGGCTGGGAGGGCACAGAGGAGCTCCCATGCAGCTACACCCAGCTCTGGAGAAGCCCACACCCCTTTGGTGCCCAGAGCCAACAGCCAACCCCTGCTGAAAGGGGAAGTGGTCTGCCTGAAGAGGCAGGCAGAGAAACGCAGCAATACCTTAAACAGAACCAGGAAGGAGACTGCCTGACGTGCATCTTTTCCCTATTAAGGGGCTACCAGCTGTTGAGGTTGAGGACCTCCTCCTTCCTTCTCCCAGGCAATGGAGACACACCAGTACAACGGGCCTCCACTTCTTGACCCTCTGAACTGCATCACTTAGCCCTGACTTCCTGCAGGCAGCGTTCAACCCACCCAAAAAACACCCTTAATTTTGAGGAAGTGCCTCTCCCTGCTGCAGAAGAGCCCTTACACCTCCTGTTCTGCTGCTTCTCTCTGGATACAGATGAAACTGTCAGGCTTTCCCAGAGCACAGGGTGACACTTCCAGGCACCCCTGCCACAAGTGGCACATTGCTGTTATTCCCTGCTTCCTTCACGAAGGCAGCTCTGAGCCAGGGAGTACCTGGAGCCCAGCAAACCGAGTGAGCAGCTCATCCAGGCCTTCAGGACTCATCATTGCTGCCCCAAGAGATTCAAGAGGACTCCCCAGGACCCGGGGCCAGGCAAACCCTGGGTGCCATACTGGGAGCACTGATTCCCTCCCCTGAAGGAGGCTCAGGGAGCTGGGAGAAACACGTCTGTACCCGTGACAATGCTCTGTTGCAAGGAGAATTCCTTATGTGCCTGCAGAAGAAGAGCCAGCTGAGGCCTGGGAGTGGCAGGAGCTTCTGCCATGGGCCTGGGCAGCAGAGCCCGATCACCCCCGGCAATGCCACGGACACAGGCTCAAGCACTCAAGGGGGAGCGCTCAGCTCCAGGCTTTGAATCGCAGCGAAGTCACTGCAAACACAACGAGACTCACGCTCAGATTCGAGCAAGGACCTGCCCCGCGTCACCCCAATCCCTGTGCCCCGAACGCCACCAGCCTCGCCTGTGTCCCAGGCCCAAGGGAGCCGGCCAGCTGGAGGTGCTGCCCGTGTCACCTCAGCCCTGTCCCCAGCCTTTCCGGCGCTCCCAGCCCGGCGGTGAGCGCTGCCAGCTCAGATCCTGCCGTGGTTGCTCCCTCCGCCCTTTCAGGCAATCCTACCCCAGCCCAGCTGCCGGTGCCCGGGGCAGCGGAGCCGCGCTGGCCGGGATCGGGGCCGGGA
The DNA here is from genome assembly GCA_016584745.2 of Phylloscopus trochilus trochilus. Lineage (NCBI taxonomy): Eukaryota > Metazoa > Chordata > Aves > Passeriformes > Phylloscopidae > Phylloscopus > Phylloscopus trochilus. The sequence continues at coordinate 1,276,489 of WQNJ02000096.1, forward strand.
TCCGGGCCGGGATCCGGGCAGGGTGCGGAGCTCGGGAGCGCCTCAGAGGGCTCCTGCGCCGGCCGTGTCCCGAGGGAGCCCGCTCATTCCTTCCATCTTACCCGCGCAGCTCCGGGCTCGGGGCCGCACAAGATGGCCGGGACCTCCGCCTCCCCCCGGCCGGGCAGCCCGCCGCGGCTGTCTGTCCCGGGACACCGGTGACAGCGAAACACCGACAGGCCGATCCCCCCCGGCCTCGGTGTCTGCTCAGCACCACGGGCGGGTCCCAGGGACGCGGAGAGAGCCACGGGCACAGAGGGAGAGCCCGGGTCCCAGAGGACACTTGGGCCCGGGTGGGCATCCCGCCGGCACTCCCGCGGCTCGGAACGTCCCCCGGCCCCGGGCGCGCCGCCCGTCCGGCCCTGCCCCGGCGGTACCTGCTCGCGGTTGCGGCGCTCGGCTTCCACCTCCCGCTGCAGCCGCTCCGCCCGCTCCTCCGCATCGTCCGCCTGCTGCTGCAGCACCTGGATCTTGCGCTTCACCGCCTCGATAGTGGTGGCCCCGGCCATGCTCGGTGCCTCCGCTCCAGCCCCGCCACCCCCAGACACCGGGACCGCGCCCGGAACGGCCGGTCGGAAGTGACGTCACTTCCCCCCCGCCCCGCGGGCGCGTTACCGGGGAGATGAGGAGCGGCCGCCGCGCCCGGGGCGTGGCGGGGGCGCCGAGAGCGGGACCGGCGGCAATGGGGGCACCGCCATCGGGTGGGGGCACCGAGAGAGGGACCGGCGGCAGTGGGGGCACCGGCACCGGGCGGGGGCACCGAGAGCGGCAATGAGGGCACCGGCACCGGGCGGGGGCACCGATAGAGGGACCGGCGGCAATGGGGGCACCGGCACCGGGCGGGGGCACCGAGAGAGGGACCGGCGGCAATGGGGGCACCGCCACCGGGCGGGGAACACACACCGGGACCGGCCCTAGTGGGACGGGAACACCCGAGAACGGGGCACCGGGCCCGGGGGGAGCACCGGGGTCAGCCCCACGGGCACCTGGGTCTACCGGGACCAGCCCCGTGTGGGCGTGTGGGCACCGGGACTGGGCTCCTGTGTCACGGGGAGCAGGCACAGCCTCACAGGGCCCGGAGGATCCCCCCGGCCCCGCACCGGCTGCCCCACCGCCCGCACAGCCGCCCCGCTCCGCTGCCCCTCAGCCCCGCGGGCTGCGTTTGGGCCCGGCCCCGCCGCGGGTTCAGTGCTGGCAGCCCTGGAGAGCCCCCAGACCCTGCCAGGAGCACACAGCCCTTAGAGCAGATCCTCCTCCTCCTCCTTCCTTCCACCCGGGGACAGGGCTGTGGCCGCCAGGCTCCCGCTCCACTTCCATGTGGGAATTCCCAGTGGTGCAACAGCCTGAGCCGAGGTGAAAACCCCTCCGGTGTCAGGGCAGATAACGCTGGGAAGATCAGCATTTGTCAGAGCTGGGAGCTGTGTTCTTCAGTGCCATGAGGGTCATGGAGTCCTCCAAGAGCTCAATAAACACATCACTGAGTGCTGTTGCTGCTCATTCCCCGTGAAGCCTGTTCACCAGTGTTTCAGGCATGTGGATGGAAGGGAAAGGCTCCGAGCTGCTGGCCTGAAACCCTCGGCAGCCAGGCAGGTGGATGCTGCAGGAGCATTTGCCCGAGATGGCACGTAAGGCATAGCATGTTTCCAGGGATGAGGTGGGAATTGAAAGGCCTCTGTTGGGCTGGAAGCACGTGGGGGGCAGCTCTGCCCTTTCAATGCTCCAGGGTGCAAAATCCCTCTTCCCAGAGCCAGGGGGAAACTGTGGGACCCCCGTGGGCCACCTTGGGGGGACAGCAGCCGGGAAAGGGGGCTCCAGGTGCACAGAGAGGGATCCACGAGGAAGCAAAAGGGGATGTGGTGACAGCAGGGAAAATGTCAACAGGGAGCAGAGGGACACAAGAAGGGTGGGAGGGAGGGAAAGGGCTCCCAAGAACTATGCAGGGCTGCACTCAACACAAGCCAATTCCAGTGCAGGGCTGCAGACAGGGACCTGCAAGTAAAGCTGTAGGGTGAGAGACATCCCAGGGCTCTGGGGCTCCCAGTGAGAGCAGCCCAGGTGCCGTGCTGGGGCTCAGGCACTTCCCCACCAGCACGGTGGGAGGAGAGGATGGCTCCTGCCTTCCCTGCGTCAGAGCTGGGCTGCATTGCTCTGACACTGGACCCCGAGACATCCCGGCCCCACAAGGACTGCCAGGTCCTGGCAGGTGATGAGCGGGGCCTCATGCCTCGTGACGGCAGGAGAGCGGCCACGGGGTGAAACCCTGCACCGCTCGCACCATTGTTTTCCTGGAAACAGCGGACAACAATAGCCGGGCTGTGCAGTGCTCACGCTACCCATGAGCCCCCGCCCGCAGGGGGATGAGGGCTCCCCCCTCCTCCTTCCCCTTCTCGGAGCTCGGCTTCTCCACCCCCAGCCGTGACTCAGAGCTTCCCGGGGACACGTGGACCCCATACCCCGCATTTGATGGGCTGCTCGCTGCCTGGCTCTGCCCTCCGGGTGCGTCCTTGACAGGGCCATTCTCTGCTCCTGGTCACCTACACAGCTTTACCGGGAGCACGCTGAGCCGGACAGAGATCTTTCTGTGTTCCCAAGGCATAGGGAAGGGCTGCAGCCCCACCAGGAAGGCGGGGGCAAGGCAGCACTCAGCTTGCACCCTGCACCCCATACGTACGTCCGCCGCCTTCTTCTCTGCCAGCTCCAGCTTCTCCTGGGCGTCTTTCAGGGCCTCAGAGTACTTGTCCAGTTCATCCTCTGTCCCCTTTAGCTTCTTCTGCATGGCAGCTAGCTCATCCTCCAGCTGCAAGGACAGCGATGTTACCACAGAGGAACACCACTCTGAACCCCTGCACCCCAAGAGAGCCCTGCCTGCCCCAGTCCAGGCTCATCTCTGCCCCATGGCATCCTTCCTGCCCCATCCTTGGGACCAACTCTGCCCCACGGTGTCCGTCTCTTTCCTACATCCCACCAGCTGGCAGGGACCGAGCCCTGGACAGCCCTCAGGGTGCCCTTGAGCTGTGGAATAGTGGCAGCTGTCGCACTCTTGTAGCCCAGGCAGAGTCTGTGTTGGGTCTGGGCTCAGCATCACCCAGCACAGGCAGAAGCCACCCCCCAACACCCCTGGGCTGGGGGCTCTTGCTCTCTGCCCTACCTGCTTGCTCCGCTCCTCCGCCTGCTTCTGCTCAGCCTCTGCCTGCTCTGCCCGGTCCAGGGCATTCTCCTTGTCCAGCTTCAGCATCTGCATCTTCTTCTTGATGGCCTCCATCCTTGGTGGGACACAGGCAGCGGTGGGCAGCGGGATGTAGGACAGAAAACGGGTGGGTAGGGCAACTGCGTTGCCTGTGCCCCACTGACTGTTTATCAACTCTGCCCAGCACAGGGGCTTTGCCTTTCTTGGCCTGACCCGCCTCCCCACCTTCCCAAAAAGTCTGTGCTCGGGACCCATTGTGCATCCCGGGGGCTCCGGGTGGTCATGGCCTTATTTGGGCTCCCCAGGACAGCTGGGGCGTTATAAAAAGCAGCAGCAGGTCTGCGAGAGGGGTTTCTGCATTGTCCCAGGTGCCCCCCTCCCCCCATGCAACGGGACACCCTGGCTGGTGCCCCGAGCGCTTCCTCAGGGTGTTGAACTGGGTCTGTGCAGCACTGGCACAAAGTGCTCGCCCTCCATTTGCCGTCCTGGGGAGGGGAGGGGGCGCTTAGGATGTTTTGGTGGCCCTGGGCTGACATTTACCCCTGCCCGGGGGTGGCATTGAAAAGGGCAAGATCATCCTGGCGCTATTTTAGGGGCAGGGCCTTGGCTGAGGGTGTTTGGCTCCGCAGGGATCAGCAGGGGCAGAGCTGGCTGAGCCCCGAGGCCAGCTCCGGCCGTGCTGGTGCTTGGTGCTGAGGTGGAGGATGCTGTTGGCAGCTGTAGGAGCAGATTCCCAGGGTGCAGGGAGGAATTCTCAGGGCAGGTGGTGGCACTTCATCCACGGCCAAGAGATTTGCAGCCTCCTGGTTCTGGCCTGGAGATCCCACTGGCCCCATAAATCAGGTTAGGGTCTCTCCCATGGAAGAGACCCACTGCTCCTACCCAGGGACACATGCTGAGGGCTAAAGGGGTCAGCACCCGGGGACCTGGGGACAGAGATCTGGTGGCAGATCTGGGCACCCTGGGCAGGGCACTGGGGGGGACAAGTGCCCACCAAGGGCCCTGAGCAGTGACTGCACCTCCATAAATAACGCCCCCATGCCAAGGCAGTGGAAGCAGTGCTGGGCACAGGGCCAAGGGCCTTTGTATTTCCATCATCCCTGGCGTGAGCGGGGGGACAGGTGGCAAGCGCTGACCCCGCTGCCATCCCAAACCTCCGCCAACCCCCAGGACGGCTCTGGGCTCCCCCTCTCAAGTCCCATGGAGATGGGCAGACAGGTTTTATTGTGGTAGTGAGGACTAGCAGAGGGTGCAGGAGAGCGTGCAGAGGGGCCCCCCTGCCTGAGGCAGGGCACAGGCAGTATCTGGCCAAGTCGGTGCTGGGCATCCCTGGCGCTGTAAGAATATGTTTGATATTTAGTTGGTTTTCCAATAAAACAACCTAATATCAAACATATCAGACAGAGACAGGGGCAGACAGAGATGGGAGGACCTGGAGCTCAGCTACCTGTAAGAGAAAGAGAAGAATACGATGAGAGCTGGAGCAGGAGTGGTATCCAGCCATAACCCCCAAGGCGCTGCAGAAGCAGCACCCAGCCTCACCTCAGTGCCTGGAGCCTGCTGGGCAACCGTGCTGGTACCAGGGTGCTCGGGATAGAGTGCTGGAGCAGGAGGCATCCTGTGGCTGGGATGAAGCCGGAGCAGGGCAGTGCAGGCTGGGTCTCCTGGCATGGCAGGTCAGGGCATGCAGTGGTATGGAGCAGCATGCTGTGGCAGGCAACGCTGGGGCCAAAGGGACCCCACATCCCTCTTACCTGGGCTGGCTCGGGGGACTCTGCTGCGCTCTGGCTCGGGGCTTGCTTGGCCGCCGTTTATAACCGCGCTCGGCTGCACCAAGCAGAGGGACAGCACACGACACCCCTGCACACGTGGCCTCGTTCCCATTAATTACCACCCATTGACGTCCCCCTGCCCCCTTCCACGGACCCCCGCACCCTTGGCGCCCAGCGCTGCCGGTCGATGCGGTCGATGGCCGCGCGCTGCCTGCTCCTGCCCCTGGTCACACCGCCTGTCATTAGCGGGGCTGTCGATACCGGGCGGCCAGCCCTGGCCTGCGGGCCCTGGGCCACCAAGGGGCTGCACATGACCCTGCCCAAGGACGAGCCCCATTGACACACGGGAGTTGTGCCTCACACCCCTCTTGCTTTGGGTGAGCTCATGGGAGTATCTCTTGCAAGGAGCAGCTGGAGGGGCTGCCTGTCACCCCGATGCATCCCTGTTGAGGATGTGGCTCCACTCATGCTGGGTGACAGAGGCAGGGCCCCAACCCACACTCAGGTAGCTGTTGGGACCGGGGTGGTGGTCAGCAACAAGGGTACAGGGGATATCTGGAGTGCTGGAAGCACAGCCTCCCCACCCCACAGCAGTGCTTTGCTGCAGTGGGACGCATCAGCCTTGGGGCTTTGTGAGGGCTCAAGTTTTGGGGGACCAGTGGGACAGGACATGGGGCAGCCAGAATCCCGACTGCCATGGGAAGGACAGGGACACAGCTTGGCCTTGGGGGTCAGGGGCTTCTGCCCCTAGAAATGGCCACATGATGAGGTGGCAGTGGGGACAGCAGGGACACATGTGGCAGCAGCAGTGCCAGAGCCGGGGGCATGTGTGTGGCAGTGGGTGATGTGATGCAGCCCGACAGCCGAGCTAATGAAGGGCCATGGAGGGCGGTGCCGGCCCAGCAGCCCCCAGCCCTGTCAATAAACTGAGCCAGATTAGGCACTGATGGGCCCTGGGGCTGGGAGACACCAAGGTCGGGCACAGGCAGAAGGGATGGGAGGTGGGGGACAGGGCCCTCCCAGCTGGGGAGCACACAGGGATCCTGGGGTGCCTGCATGGCAAGTGGGGACAGGGAGCATTGCACCCAGCCCAGCCAGGCTGCTCTCCCTGCCACTGCAAGGCTGTGCCACATGGCCTGGAGCACTGCAGCACACGGCATGGCGCAGGACCTGTGCTGGGACACAGGGACTCGGTGTGGAGCACCCGTCTGGTGAGGCATGCTGGCCGTGCTGCCACCTCCTGGCGCAGCCATGGGCGAGATGAAGTGTGCAGGATCCAGGGCAGCCAGGGTTGCAGGTGACATGTCTGGATCCCAGCCACAGGAATTGTGCTGGGTTGTGTCTTCCCCTCACTGCTGCGCTGGGCTGTCCCATGCCTCACATGCAGCAGACACAGCCTGTCTTGCTCAACATGTTTTATTCTCAGTCAGGAGCTGGGCAATGCCAGGCCAGTGCCACACACTGGGCTGAGCACTCAGAGCCGCTCCACATAGAAGGCTTTCCCCTGCTGGCGCAGCTCCTGCTGGTGCTGGAAGTGCTCATCCAGGACGAGCTGGGACAGGGCATCTCGGCGGATCTGCCAGGTACAGGGGCTGTGCTGAACCCCCAAATCCCCTGGCTCATCAGCACTGGAGACGTTGCTCCCCAGGACATAGTGGAGCAGGCCAGGAGGGCACCCACCCCCCTGGCAGCAGAGGGCTGGGGGACCCCAGCTGTACTGAACCAATGCCCAGCCTCACCACTGCCTGCTCCCTGCCTGCAAGGTGCAGCTCCAACTCCACACACTTCTTCAGCCGTGGCGTCATGAGATACTTCAGCACCCCAAGGGATGATACCCAGCACTGTGGGTGCTCCCTGGCCTCCTGCCCATAGCTATTGAGACACAGGGTGGGCATGTCAGGGTTGCAGAGATGTTCCCCCCAGGGCTCCTCATCGCCCACAGATCCCCAGCAGGAGGGATTCAGCAGCCCCCAGGGTGCTTTGCCAGCTCTACCTCTCCAGGAGCCTTGCACCAGCATTCCTATTCACCTGGACCTGCAAACAAAGAGCAATGCTGGTGTGGCCTGGGGTTTAACCTGCACCAGGGCACACTGCAGCCCACTGTCCCCACCTGCTCCCACGACAGCTCCCATCTTCCCAACCCCTGCCCAGTCTGACCTCCTCCTGCTGCAGTGAGGAGCTCTGGCTGTTGGGTACTGCCATGGCCAGCGCCACAGGGACCCTGCAACGGCCCCCTGGAACAGCCACCAGGGCAGCAATGGCACCCTGGTTACAGTAACAGCCTCCCAGTTACTGTAATGGTGGCACCCTGGTTACCGTAACTGCGGGCCAGTTACTGCCACAGCATCTCAGTTACCACAGCAGTAAGGGCAGCATCCTGCCTACCATTAATGGCATCTGGGTTACTCTGTAGCAGCTTCAGGAGGGATGCAGCCTGGGATCTGGGAAGGACAGGGCCCTGCAGTCAGAGGCCAGCAGCACACACCCCGCTTGAGCTAAACTGTCATTTTATTAAACAGTATTTAAAAAGTGCCGTGGTCTGCAGCCTCCACTCCGTGCCGCCCACGCCACAGCGACGAGCTGCCGGTGCTGTCCTCAGCCTGACGGAAGGCAGGCTCCAGGTGGGGGCCACGAGCTTCCAGCCCCAGGAGCTCGGCAGACGCTGGCATGCAAGGCGCTGGTGAGAGTGGGAGCAAACACTCCCTTAGCAGAACAGATGGGACATTTAACACTGCTTTGTCCACTCAAGACGTCCCCCAAACGCCCGGCTGCAGGAGAACGAGTAGAAACCTCAGCCCAAAGCGGTACCTTAGCCACGGTGCTAACAACAGGCACCAAACTATTTTCTACCCCATCCAGGTGCACAGGCAGGCCGGGCACAATGGGCTGACAGCAGGAACAGTGACGTCATGGGGAAAAAAGTGTTCACCCTTCGGAAAAAAAAAAACCAGGCAAGTGGCTCCAGTGCCCAAGACCCACAGGGACAGGACGGACAAACATCAGTCCCCGCTAGCTGCCGCAGGGAAGGACAGGCGGAGGAGAGCGCTGGCTGGAATCCATGTCTTTATAAATAAGCTCAAGCTCATGAGTTTATTCACAGGGTCCAAGACAGTGCAGGACTCAAAGGCTGGAGTGCCATAAGCCTGTGGCAGAGAAGGCCGTGGGGCTGATCCCCGTGGGCTCAGCAGCTCCAGAATGGGCTCCTGGCGAGGGCCGAACTGCAGCAGTTGGAATGGAGCCCTCGCCGAGTGATGACCTCCAAGGTGGTGTGAGGGGGAGATCTGGGAGCGCAGCTGGTTCCTCTCAGTGCTGCCTGCACTGCAGCCCAGACCCGCCCAGCATACCCACTGCAACAGGCCCCTGCACGCTCACAGGGTGCTCTCCAGCGTGTTGTAGTTGTCCTTGAAACTCTTCAGCTCCAGGAAGTGTTTGGCACGTTTGCTCTTCTGGCTGGAAGGAAGGTAGGTGACCTGGATGGTGGTGGGGTTGGAGACTTCAGGGGACAGGGTGAGGTCTTTTACTGCTGACTGGTGCTGCCGCTGGCTGCTGCCGCCCCGGGCCTTGGTCCTGTGGGCAGAGAAGAGGTGACTGCTGCTGCTGCTGCCCCAGAGGGGCTGCTCAGCCTGTGTATCTGTCTGACCAACATGAAGCAAATCTGCTTTTGTGATGACAGCACTCACTGAGGTCTTGAAATCTAAGGCCACTGGTTCTGTGCAAGTTCCTGACTCAAAGTGGTCGGGGTCAAGCAGGAACATTGACAAACCCAAAACTGCGGCAACAGATGGGCTGCGAGGAAGGAGTGAATCCAGAGGGACAGATGGGCACAGACAGCTCCTGTCTCAGCTGATGGCTGTGCCTCAAAACCCATTATCTGTTCACACCTTCCCACAGGCTGCTGGGGCCCAGGATCCCACCAACAGCACTTACATGTTTGCCAGTTCGTTCAGAGCTTCCTCGTACTTCAGATATTCCATTTTCCCAAAGACCTGGATACAAACAGAAAAAACCATGGAGCACCCAGCTGATGTTATGGTGTGAGCTGAGTCCCAGCAGCAGTGCAGGGCACAGGAAGGCCCTGCAGGGCCAGCAGTGCCCCAGCAGCACTCACCCCAGTGCCATAGCGGGCGTTCTCGTAGCCATCCAGCAAGGTGTCGATCAAGGCTTTGCGGATGCCTTTGAAGGAGGTGCTGGAATTCCGCAGCTCCAGCAGGTAGGCACAGAAGTTCTTCCCTATTAGAGACTTTGGGTACCGGCCCTCTGCTTGAAACGGGATTTCTGGGAAAAGGCACGACAGGTGAAGCACAGGTAAAAATGCCTGTGCTCATCCCTAATGTCAGGGATTGCTGGCTGGATAAATTCCTGTCCATGCCCACCGCCTCCCACAACTGCCCCCACATATGGAGCAAGCCAACCTGTAGCCCTGGTTGGTGCCTGAGATGTTTTGCTTTCTCTGAAACTCTTTCTCATAGACTGTTCTGTCACCAAGAGACACATTTTCCTGACTGTAACCTTTGTTTGCATCCCTTTCCTTAGGAGGGACTTCTTCTTGATGTCCCTCTGACTTGATCAATGTGATTAAAGAAGTTTTGTCTTTTTCCCACCCATTGAGTTGTTCTTTGTAGAACAGCATAAAAGGGAAGAAATTCCCAGAAATAAAGGGAGTCATTGTCAGCTTTCTGAGTTGGAGTCTGTGTTGTGATCTTTAACAGCATCACCAACCCCCAGGCCACCAGTGGGAGAAGTGGCTACAACTCTCCAGTGAGCACCTGGAGCCTCCCCACGGGGCTGCTGGCACCCTCATTCAGGGTCTCTCTGCACACCCCTGCTCCCACTCCTGCCCTGGGCTCCCTTACCTGATGTCCTGATTGCATCCAGTGCCTTCATCCTGTACAGGTAGTTATAGCAGCCTGGGAAAGGGAAAGCACAAACTGAGATCTCTGCAAACCCCTGAAGGAAGTGAGGAGAGGGGAAACAGGACAAGAGACACCATCTCACGTGACAGGACACCACCACCAGGAGCAGTAAAAGGTGTGACCTGGCCCCAGGGGAACAGGAGCAGGACAGTCCCTCATGGTACCTGGTGTCTCCAGCTGCAGGAGCCGCCCGTCGTCCTCTGCCAGCAGCCGTGGCTCGTACTTGATGTCCTGAACCCTGGACAGTCGAATGTCAATCTCTTCCTTTAAATCCTGGCAGCAGGAAAAAAGACCCCACAAACGTTTATGGACTGCTCACTTGGTTTGTGGGATCAAAAAGGATAAGAACAGGCCTTAGATAAACTGCCCACTCTCCACTGCCTATCAGGACTCTGAGGCAGCATCTCTGACCATGCAGCAGCTCCTGCCTGTCCCTTCAGGCATGGATGGGCCCATGGGTGTAGGGAAGGGTGAATACCCACCTTGGGTGCGTGCTGTCCCACAGGCACGTGCGGGCCACGGCGGGACTTCATGGCAAAGCGCATGATCTGGCGTTTCACGAAGATAAACAGCAGCACAAAGACCTGGGGAGCCAGAGCGGGGTGGGGTTCAGGTTTGTGCAGCCGGGGGAGGTCTCAGAGGCAGCCTGTCCCCAGCCCCTCCGGCCCCGGCGAGCAGAGCTCCCCGTTCAGCCCCACCAGCAGCCCCACGGACACTCAGGTCAGCCCCAAGCCCTCCCAATCTCTCCTCACATCCTCTCCCCGCCCACCGACCCCAGGAGGCCACGGCCGCTCCATCCCAGCCCCATGAGGGCCCCGAGCCCGACTCCGAGGAGTTCCCCGCAGACAGTCCGGGACTCGTCTCACGGGAGCCTCATCGACTCCTCGGGCCCGCGCCCACGGGAACTCCACGGATGCGCCAGGACCAGCCTGGCGGGGGCTCCACGAACTCGCCTGGTCCGGCTCCGCGGACACTCCAGGCCACCCAGACCCGCCAACCCACCCCGCCCCATCCCGCTGGCCCTCACCAGGCTGCCGTAAGCCATGACCAGCACCACGTTGACCCCCGAGAGCCAGTTGCTGCCGGCCCCCGCCATGCCCGGCCCGGCCCGGGGCCGCACAACATGGCGGCCACAAAGCCGCCCTGCGCCCACACCACGTGACCAGAAGAGCCCAGATCACGTGATCCTTGCGGGGCCGCCGCAGCGCCCCCGCGTACGTCACGTGTTCGGCGCGGGCGGCCCCGCCCCGCTCGGTCACGTGCTGGGGGCGGGGTCGGGGGAGTTGTCAGTGCGGGCGGACCCAGGTAAAGTTGCGGCGGTGGCGGCGGCGGCTCCGGTACCGCGCGGCCCCCGAACCCGTCCCCACCGGCTCCCGCCGCCGCCCCCTATCTGCCCGGCCTCGCCGCCTCCCGCCCACCTGGCCCCGCTGCGTCCGGTGCCCCGGGGCGGCTCTGAGCCCCGCCGCCGCCGCCGCTGGGCCCCGCGCGGCCTAGTGGGCCGGGCCGTAGCCGGGGGCTGGCGTAGCGCGCGGCCGCCGCAGGTGAGGCGGGCGGGCGGGCCGGGTGCGGGCGGGGGGGTGAAATGGCGGCCGCGGCCATGAGGGCGGAAGCGGCCCGGACTCGCCCGCCTCTCCGTTGTGGGCCCGGCCTGGCGCCGCCGTGGGGGCTCCCGCCCGGCTCCGGCGGCGCCCTCCAGTTCGGTTCGGTCCATCGCCTCGTTGTGTGCCGCGAGCTCGGCCGCGGGGTCGGGCGGCTCCGGCCCTGCCGCGCTCTCGGGGCCCGCCCGTCCCCGCCGTTGCCGGCGGTAACAATGGGAGCCGTGCTCCCGCCCTGCTGGGCTCCTTGCGGGCCGCCAGGCCCGCTGCTGCCACCGCTCCTCGGTGGCGCTCCGGGGGCCGTGGCTGGGGTGGTTCCACTGTCCACGTGAAATTCCCGGGCAACAGCGGTTCGGGGGTCCTGGAGGAGCCCCGGCCCGCGAGTGCCGCCCTGTTCCACGTCCCTCCTTCCCGGTCTGGGGGCTCTGCTTGCGCCCTCCGGCCCGGGAGTCTCCCCAGCAAAGCGCTGCCCGTCGATACCAAGTCGGGGTCTCTGATGGCATATCCAGGAGCATCTCCTAAAAGCTCGTGCTTTCCATACGTGGAATGACTCGGTTTGTGGCTACCATATCTTTGCTCTAAGGAAAAACTCGCATTGATAGCCTTCTTTTTGGGTCCTCATTCTGCTCCATGTGCAGGAAAAGCTTTGCTTTCTCTGGCCCTTTTGTTTGGGGCTTTGGAGCATTTTGCACATGTTAACTAAGCTTTGTTGGAATGGGATGAAAATACCATCTTTCTGTATTAACACGTCAGAGAAATTGAAACTGGGATGTGCCAGGGTGAGCTGCAGCCAGCAGGTCTGGCACAGCCATGGGACCTACAGATCCTGGTTCTGAAACTGTAACTTACCTGACATTTCTAATAAAATGAACAGTGTGTTACATTTTTGTATCCCCTCGTTTTCTGGAGACTCCGCACTTCACTGGTGTAGTTGAGACTCTCCTCTTTAGGCCTGGTGGGAAGGCAGTGGTGTGGTGGTCTGAGAAGGACTGTGGGTAACAGCAAATGCCTCATTTGCTGCAGTGTCTTTGACCAGAGGGTGTTGTAACCTGTAAACTGTGAAACTTCTTGTTCTCCCTGAGCCCTATCCCAGTGCAGCCCTGCTGGCCTGAGGTGTGAGTGCTCCTCCATTTAACGCTCCAGCGTGGGCTGGTCACCACTCTTTGGCTGGAGCTGCTCTTTCACCTCTTGGTGCATGTGTGTGTGTGTGCAGGTTTGCTCTTTCAAGAGAAGAGACAAAGTGCTTTCGATGGCAACAGCTTTGACCTGGGAAAGTTGCATGCAGCTGCAGGGCCAGTGCAGGCATTGGGGTGACTGTGTGCTGTGGTTCAGTGCTGTCAGTGAGCTGGTCTCTATTCCCCCAGTGAGGAATAAGTTACCAGTAGCCAAGTCCTCTTTCCTCAGGGCTGCTGTGAGGGCACCCCCTCACCTGGCAGCCTCAGCAGAGTCAGGGCCTGGCTGAGGTTTTTATCGTAGGTATTTTTCTTAGGGTTTTTTTGCACGTTAAAAGGACAGATGTTTGTGATGCAGCTGGGCAGGGCGGAGCATGGCAGCTGCTGAGCGATGCCTGCATGCTGCACAAGGTTCAGGCTCAGTCTCCTGGACTTGCAGCCCAGGGAAGTTGGGTTCCTATGGATGTGTGGAATCATTTCCCTCTGGGCCTGTGATTGGTTTGGTACCACAAATTCTGCATGAAACTTGGAACTGAAAGAAAGTAGAAATAAATCTACACCATGGGAATGGTGCCTGCAGAGAGGGGATGGCTGGGGTTAGAAAGCTTTTTCTGCTCTGCCTTGGCAGAAGTGCAAGCTTGGTGCTCTTCCCATATTTCAGGAGTTCCTGGTACCTGCACAGGTATCTTGGATTGCTTCCTGATGAGGGACTTTGGCATTGTCTAGCTGTAAAGCTGTGGTGTTAAGTTGCTGTGAGACATGGGTGGCTGTGAAGAGGGGAAAATGTTGAGGTTTTATTGGTAGCTGCAGGAGCAATTGCACAGCAACTTGCCTACAGAGAAAGGCCAAGCACTAGTGGGAGCAGGTGTGGGGATTGTGCACCTAGTGTAGAGGCAATGTTGGGGCCTCCCTGCTCCCAGGAGGGATTTCTCACCCAGTCAAGTACTTGCAAACTTCAGCAGGAGGTTCCCCAACTTTTCCCTCACTATTTGCTACTGCTGCTTCTGAGCTTCTCTTCTGCTTCTGAGCATCTGTACTTGATGCACTGTGTCTCTCTCTGTGCTGCCCTGCTCACGCACAGCAGCGTTTCAGATTGGATCCTGCAGGTCTGATTGTCTTGCTAAGCTTCTCTCCCTGCTTCTACACTCCTGGCTCCTTCCCATGTCCCTCGTGTCTGTCTGGGGCACAGCAGCAGGTCCTGCTGCTTTGGGGGAAGGCTTTGCAGTCATAGTAATGGAATAGAAAAATGTGAATTCTGTGATTATTGAAATTTCAGGGGCTCAGAAGCTGTGAGTCCTGACAAGTGCTGTGGGATGCTTCTCACATCCTTTGTGCCTGGAAGGCACTAGAGAGGGTAAAACCTCAGTGCTAATCCCCCTTTCCAACACCCCCTGCCCTGAGGCCCAGTGTGAAGTTAGAAAACTCTGCTTGCTTTGGACAGTCAAACTCTTCTTGGGATTTTTTGCCTCAAGCAGTGTTATCTAACAGTGTTACTGGCTGTTATTCCTTGTAGACATCCCGTTCACGTTTTTGGTGTGTTTTTAATCATGAATATTAAGAAAAACTTAGTTTATCCAGTTTGAGGGAATCATTTAAATAAGCAAAAATAGGCACTTCTGCAAGGGCAGGTTTTCCTTAAAATAAAAAATCCAGAGACCTCTAGTACCACTTATTGCTGGAGCATTTTTGCTTCCCCTGCCCTGCTTTAAAGGCAAGAAAGGAGAAGGGGAAGTAGGTGATGTGTCTGAGGCTCTGAGATGCTCTGTCCTCCAAGTGAAGTTTCTTTGAAGCTTTTTTTTAAGCCTTCCTGCTCCATTTGATGGCCACAGCCTCAGTTTGGGTGCATGACAAATCTGTGCCCACTTACACATGTGTTTCAACAAGAAGTTGTTAAACTCTTTGCCTCAAGACCAGGGAATGGCTTCAAACTTAAGAAGGGTCCATCTAGATTACCTGAGAAAGAAGTTTGTTTTTTTTTTTTTTTTACAATGACAGTGGTGAGGCTCTGGCACAGCTTGCCCAAAGAAGCTGTGGCTCCCCCACCTCTGGAGGTGTTCATGGCCAGGCTGGATGGGACTTGGAGCTTCCTGGTCTGGTAGAAGGTGTCCCATGGCAAGGGGGTGGAACTGGATGAGCTCCAAGGTGTCTTCCAACCCAAACCAGTCTGTGAGGCTGTGACTTTCCTTTGGCTTCTGGTGCCTGATGGCTCCCACCTGGCTGCAGGTGCTGTTCTGTTTGGAGCACCCTGCCGTGGTATCCAGAGAGAAACCTCAAGAAGTACAAGTGGTTGTTTTGTGTTGGGAGCACGTGGTGATGGCAGCCTGGCCCGCTGTGGTTTTAGGGAAGTGGTGGGGGCGGGGTGGGGATCTACAGCAGCCATTCTGCCTTTGCTGCCCTTGTGATTGTTGAGTCTTGGTGCTGCCTTTTGTTCTTGGTATCTAACAATCCCTTCTCTCTTCTCCCCCTGCCCCACCGCAGAGTTCAACCTTGTAAATACTGTTATTTGTATATACTGTAAATGATGACATCGGTGGGCACTAACCGAGCCCGGGGGAACTGGGAGCAGACACAGACACAGAGCCAGACGCAGCACAAGCAGCGGCCACAGGTAAGGGCAGTGTCCATAGCAACCAGGTAGCTTGTAGGTGGAGACCTGGCACTCCTGTCTGGTCCAGTGCTTAGGCTGGGCTCACCTAACAGACTCCCCCGTGTGTCACAAGGTGCTGCTGCCAGAGCCAGGTTCGTTGGGCAGCTGCTGGCATTGGGGTTTCCATGTCTGTCTCCCAAGTGGGAGCTGCTGCTGGGGTTTGGTTTTATTTCTGTTTGTCCATTCTTCACGTACTCAAATGCAAGTGGCTGAGAAACCACCTGCAGGGGGTCTTGGTGGTCTGGTGGTGGCAAGATCTGCCCCAAAACAGATGTGGTTTAGGTGGCTGCTGCTCATCTTGGTGCCATGAGGCCATTCAACAGTATATCCCTTTATTTCAGAACTCTTCTTCTTGTTCCTTTTTCATCTCACTTTCTCCCTGGAGTTTTCCTTCTCTGACCCTTGTTTGTGCCTTCTCTTTGCTATACTGATTCCTTTCCACAGTTTCCAGAGAACTTGGGGTAGCAGAATGGCCTTTGGAAGATGGTTTGGAGGTGCACCACTCTGATGTGCTCTGTCTCTCTCTGATTTCTTTAGGCTACTGCAGAACAGATTCGACTTGCACAGATGATTTCGGACCACAACGATGCTGACTTTGAGGAGAAGGTGAAACAAGTGAGTGTGGAAAATGAAGGTGAACTCTGACAGGAGGGCGAGATCACAGGGAGTGCTGTGAATGCTGGGGTGGGCAGGAGGGACACACCTGCCTGCTCTCTCAATTTCCTTGAAATGGCTTCATTAAGTTGTATCATAGCATGGTTTGGGTTAATGGGGATGTTAAAGGGTATCCAGTTTCACCCCTGTGCTATGGTGGGATCTTCCACTATCCCAAGTTGTTCCAAGCTTTGTCCAACCTGGCCTTGAACACTTCAAGGATGGGGCAGCCACAGCTTCTCTGGGAGACCTGTACGAGGGTCTCACCACCCTCACATGGAAGAATTTCTTCTCAGTAGCCTGTATCACCTTGCCCTCTGGCAATGGGAGGACATTCACCTGTTCTGTCACTTTGGGCCCTTGCCCAAGTCCTTTTCCAGCTCTTTTGAAGCCTCTTTAGGCCCTGGAAGGGACTCTGAAGTCTCCCTGGAGCTTCTGCTTTTGCAGGCTCAACACCCCCAGCTCTCCCAGCCTGTCTCCAGAGCAGAGGGGCTTCAGCCTTCAGAGCATCTCCATGGCCTCCTCTGGACTCTCTCTAGCACCTCCTTGTCCTTTGTGTGCTGGAGGCAGCTCTGCAGGGGGATCTCAGCAGAGCAGAAGGGCTGAATCCCCCCCTTCACGTGCTGCCCACACTCTTGTGGGTGAGCCTAGGACAGCATTGGCTTTCTGGGCTCCCAGTGCACATGGCCAGGTCGTGTTAACTCAAAGCCCCAAGTCCTTCTCCTCGGGGCTGCTCTCTGTCCGTTCTCCCCCAGCCTGTGCTTGTATTTGGCCTTGCCTTGATGCAGGTGCAGCAACTTTTTGTGTTGCTGAAGTTTTAGTTTGTTTCTGCAGGTAACAGTGTTACCTTGAGACAAGGAGGTTGTAGTGAAAGGAGAGTCATGGTAACTTAAAAATTCACACCCTCAGTCACTTCTTGTTGAGGAACATAGTTAAGCTGAGAAAGCTGGGGAGATTCCCTGGCCCTTCAGTTTTTTTGTTGACATGTTTCTGGTTTGGGATTCAACTCGCTTGCCTCCTGAGAGACCCATAGGGATTTTGGTGCCATCTTGCTTTGGAACACGTTGACCATGCTGTTGTCTTCTCTACAGCTGATTGACATCACGGGCAAGAATCAGGACGAGTGTGTGATTGCTCTGCATGACTGCAATGGGGATGTCAACAGAGCCATCAACGTGCTGCTGGAGGGCAATCCGGACACGGTAGGATTAGGTCCTGTAAATCTGGTGAGGCCTAGTTCAGTGTAATTGCATATTTGGAGGTGAGGCATCCAGTAATGTCAAGATAAGGAGAGCCACTGTGACTGACTAGTTCCACAGGAGCGTGCACAGCGTTGACTGTGACCTGGCTTTTGAATGCTGCTCTCTGTGGGCTTGCACAGGCTGTGAGAATGGCCCGTGGCTTGAAGGAATAGAGGAGAAAATGCCATAAATAATTTCCTTCCTATTACTTTTGAATCTAAGCAGTTCAACAATGGTATAGTGGCATCTGTATGTGCTTTCACACCAGTGAGTGTGAAGGAACTTACCTTTCCCCATCAGGGCTGAGTAACCTGCACTGAAAGGCAGATGTGCATCAGCTGTGGGTCCTTTCTGTCAGAGCAACATGTTCTTTGTGTCTCTGGCCCTAAAGATTGATTTCTCAGTGGTGCACTGCTGCCTGTGCCATGGTTTTGAGGCCCTTTTTGCTGTTTGTTCTTGTGGAGTTTGGCTTGGCTGGTGTTTCTCATGCAGGTGCATGTCTCAGGCAAGCTGAGATCAGCCCCAAGAACAAGAGTGCTTGCTTAGGAGGAGCCTTCTGTCTAAAGGCAGGATGTCATTCCTTTTGTGACAAAGACAGCAGAGATGCAAGTACTGTTACAGCCCAAGAAAAAGCCTACAAATGTGAGATCTTCCAAACCACTGCTGATATCACATATCCTCCTGGCACCCTGGTTTGGTTGGAGCCAACTCAACTCGGAGAGAGTCTAAATATCTTTTTAGAATATTATGCTTTAGCTCATTTTGTTGTTTTGTTTTTGGTTTTTTGTTGTTTGGGGGTTTTTTTGCCTGTGATAAGCCCTGGGGGTATGTAGATGAGCTGGACACCTCAGACTATATTTTGTGTATTGCAGCTGCTCCCCAGTGTCTGGTTCTCTGCTTGCTTTGGCTTCAGACAAGTTCTGTACAACACACATATGTGTTCCTCCTTGTCTTTAGAAAGCCCTTTCCATTGACAACTGAATAAAAATAACTTTTGGAAAATCCTTTTAGAAAAGGGAACGAGAGGGATGTGCATTGCTGAGGCACAGCCCTGCCATGACTGTATTTTCCTCCACATCTCTTGCAATCAGTGACTTCTAGTCAAGAGAACAAACCCCTGCTATCACAGCAATTTAATTGCCTAGAAAAACACATTGCTCATAAGAGTAGCATCCAGGACAGTGTGCAGCACGTGCTGCTGTGTAGCAGCACCTCCTTTATTGGATGAGCAGCACGAGGCCCTGCAGGGCAGGGCTGTGGAGAGGCAGGGCAGGCAGGAGCTGGCAGAGGAAGGGCTGGGCTGCTGCTGATCCAGCCCCGTGGCCTTGCAGTTACAGCATCACTGAGCACAGGCAGCCCCTGCACTGCCATTGGTCAAACGCCCTGGAGCTGCTTCTGGCCTGGATCCAGTTTGTGCAGCAGTACCAGAAAGGGGATTTTCTTATAAGAATCAGACCTGTTAATTGCTTGGGTGCTCTGGTGCTGAGGACAGCTTCCCTCTTTAGCTTGTTACTGTATTTCAAACAGTAAAGGAGCAAGTATGATCTCAGCGTTAGATTAGATTTGGTTAAAAAAAAATAAATTTGAAAAATGTTTACTTGGAATACTGCAATTTTAAAGTTTATTTCTGAGCCAGATACCTATGGAGAAAGACTTTGGAAGCCTTGGGTTTGATGGCAGTTTGTGCCACCACATTGTTGGCTTTTTTGTCTCTGTCCCTGGGTGCTGCCATTCAAACCCAGCTGTCTGCCAGTTGTGTTTTCAGGTGATTGTCAGTGACTTAAGACTATTTTTAATTGTTCTAACAGTGTGCAGTATTAGTTTGAGTATGGAACCACTGCAGCTTCTTTTCATGTCAGAAAATACGTGGTTGCAGGCCCATGGCAGTGAGCTGGAGGCAGCCTTCACATTTTGCAGTTGAATTTGCCTATTGCTTACATTCTGTGATGCTTCTCACTATCTGAGATGATATTTAGGGGAGAGGTTTTGTTAATAATTTGGCATCTGCAGAAAGATCTTACCCCAAATGTTGACTGCAGATCACTGTGAAACATT
This sequence comes from Phylloscopus trochilus trochilus, assembly GCA_016584745.2. Classification (NCBI taxonomy): domain Eukaryota; kingdom Metazoa; phylum Chordata; class Aves; order Passeriformes; family Phylloscopidae; genus Phylloscopus; species Phylloscopus trochilus. Next base: position 1,295,764 of record WQNJ02000096.1, read on the forward strand.
TACCTGGGTTATTCTGAGAGCTCCTGGTGACCTATGTGAAATGGCAGGCTTTTTTTCCCCCAAGCAAGGTAAATTCATCCATGCTTTGAGTTGTAGAAGTATCGTGCCCTGTAGAAGTATCAATAGAGATTGAGGAATTTTAGTAGATCTTTGGAAAATAGAATAACTCATCTGTTACCTTACATGGCATGCCAGTCAGCTCTGGCTCAAACAAAGATGTTCTGTATGTAAACTGATAAACTCCTTAAAAAAATGATCTGGAAACCATTTTTGTGGAGACCTCTGTTATATTCTCTGTGGCACGTTTAAATCTTTGCGTATTTGCACCTTCCGTTGATCTTGATTAATTTCTTTCCCCCTTTGCAAACCTTCCAGCATTCCTGGGAGATGGTTGGGAAGAAGAAAGGTGTCTCAGGCCAGAAGGAGAGTGGACAGACAGAACCCAGTGAAGAAAGCAAAGAGAACCGGGATCGTGAGCGGGATTTCAGCAGGCGACGTGGTGGGCTGCCAAGGCGAGGGCGAGGTGCCACCCGTGGAAGAGAGTGTATGGACCTGCCATTTAATAACCCACAAACCCCTCACACTGAAGCACTCAGTGCTTCATAACAGCCATCAGTAGAGCTTTTTTTGGGCAGACACATCTGTGTCTCTGTGTGTGTGTGGATCTGTTTAATGCTTCCCTGTCTGAGATGACTCTTGGTGTGATGCCCGCTTACCCAAAGTTCAGGGAGCATGGGGTCCCCCATACAGCCACTGCATTTTGGGGTTTGAGGTCTGGTCTGGTATCCCTGCTAAAGCAGGATGAGTGGTGAAATTGTCTTTGCATTGTTCTGTCTTTCAGTTCGGGGCCAGGAGAATGGACTAGATGGTGGTAAGAGTGGAGGATCTTCTGGAAGAGGCACGGAAAGAGGGAGGCGGGGACGTGGCCGAGGCCGAGGTACACCTGGGAGATGGGATCCCTGGGGGGTGGGAGGACAAGAATTACCTCAGTGTATCTATCTCCCATGAGGTTCCAAAACCTCTTTTATGGGAGGAATTGCCAAATTGAAAATATGCACTTGATTTTTCTGTTCCCGTGCTTACTTTTAGGGCCTACATCTTGCTTTCCCATCCTAAAGATGCTGCAAACAGCACCTGGTTCTTGCATCACATCCACAGAGTTAGAACAAAAATTGTGCTTTATTACAGAGGTGGGAAGTTGAAAAACTCAAGGTTGACTGTTTTAGCAGGCAGGCCAATGGCTTGTTAGCAAGGGAACCTGCATCCTCATTATTCTTGCACATGTATCTGAGCACCACCACTGGCTTGGACTTTAAATACTGGGGGCAGAAATTAATTCTACCCCAAAATCTGTTTAGGAATTGTTGCTGAGGTCACGTACTGCAGAAATCAGAACCTAGGGTGCAGCACTTACGGTTTGTGCCAGCTGGAAACCTCATCTGAGCCTGGAATGATGCATTGCTAATCATGCTGCCAGCCAGCTGAGGTCCCTCCTGTACATTGAAAGATGTTGCTGGCAATCCCATCAACCCAGGAAGATCCTCTCCACTTTTGTATTCTGGGCATCAGAACTCTGTATGTTGTTCAAGTGCTTCTTTTCCCAGTGATGTAGAGCCAGGCATGTGTGTGTATTTACAGGTGGCTCTGGACGGCGAGGGGGAAGATTTTCTGCCCAAGGCATGGGGTAAGTTTCACTGACACAAACCACAACAAAAAATAAAAATCTCTGCATGAGTGGTACTGTTTGTGTCAGTCATTCCTCTTCCCTGTTTGTTTGTTAATAAGGCCCAAACTGCATCATGGTAACTTTACATTTGGGATGGCTGGTGTAGCTGAAGCATCTCTCTGCTGAGAGAGCTGCCTTGTGATATGTGTTACGGTCTGGATAAAATCATTTGCTTTCAAAAGACTTTGGCAGAGTGAACATTTCCATCCTTGTACTTCTTACAGAACTTTTAACCCAGCTGACTATGCTGAGCCAGCCAGCACGGATGAGAACTATGGGAATAGCAACAACAACACGTGGAACAACACTGGGAGCTTTGAGCCGGATGATGGCACAAGTAAGGACCTTCACATGCCTGTGGGCTGGTTTGTATTGAGAGCTTGAGTGGATTTTGCATCCACAGGACATTCTAGGCAGGTCTTAGGCTCAGGGATGGAGGAACAGGTTGTTGGTTCAGAGATGAGTTTCAGTGACCCTGATATTTTGCACATTAGAAACAAGAGCTGGATAATTGCTCTGGGGTGAGCTTGTGGGTGCTGTTGCCCGACACAGGCACAGGAACACACACTTGCCTTTATTTATTTTCCTGTAGAAACCATGCTATTGCTTGAAAAAGGTGTTTTTTATAAACTGTAGTGTGATAAGCAGATCCAAGATTCTCTGGATCATACACCAGTGTTTGGTGTATGGTCCAGAGAATTTCTTGGAGTCAGATGTATTGCTCTTCATTTTGATACTGGGAGCATTCTTTCTTCCATGCTCAAACCATGGTGGGGTAGGACTTCATTACAGAAACGAACTGAAAGCAATTCTGCTTCCTTCCCTGTTGGAAGGAAACATGCTTGCTTGGGTGATTCAGAACACTCAGCTGCCTCTGCATATTGTCCTGCACTGGAAAACTGGTGCTCTGGGTTTTGTTTCATGTACAATATTGAAACACAGGTGAACTCCTTTTTTTGCAGTGTGAGAATGGGACAGTCACAGTCCTTGAGTCTAATTAAGTAGCCTTTGAAGGAGGTGGGGTGATGGGCAGGGGTAATTGGTGGTTTTGTTGTCCTTTTTGTGGAGCAGCCTTGCACCACTGCAAAGTCAAACTGTTTCTCCACAATTACTGAGCATTTGAGTAAATACCACATCTTGGGTATAAGAAGCATCCACACCTGTGTTAATGGTGCTTTAGGCCACTTCCATACTTTTGCTGAAAAACTGACAGGTTTAGAAGGAGAGAATGAAAGTCCTGTTAACTGGGATACCTTTTACTGCATACTGTTGGTGTCAGAAAGAGGGGTAGGGGTGGCTCTTTTGTGTTTTCATGGGTTTTGTTCAGTTTTTTTTCCTTCAGAAAACAGCTGTTCTGGAAGGAGGGAGTTCTTGTGAAACACCAGCAGACAGAATGATGATCTTATTGGCAGCTGGGAAGGGGTTTTAAATACCAGAGGGAGTAGTGTGGGATTGTCTTTGGGGCAGTGGGTGTGCTTTACTTCTCAGAAGAAGGATGGGAGTGGACAGGCTCTGTGTGCTGGAAGTTTAACTCAGGAATAGTTCTAGTGAGAACAGGCTGCTGTGTGAACAGTTTTCTTTTTCCTGTGTTGGTGTTTTGTGGAATTGTGGAATGAAGTGGGTTAGAATGTGGTTAGGGAGAACTGAAGATTATTCAGGCAAACAACTCAGATTTGCTCTAATAGTACAACACAGCTGTAAAGTTTATTGTGCAACACCACTGGTCACCTGTGTTGTGTGTGGTTGCTTTGTTTCCAAGGTAGTAGCCACAGGCATCTCTTTAAATTAATAATATCCACAGGTACAATTTGACTGGTGGTACATGGGGGCAGTGAAACTCACCTACACTTCTTTAAGTCAAAATTTCACCAATTGTCTTTCTTTTTTTTTTTTTTTTTTTTTTTTTTTTCAGGACTTGATTTCATTGGGGGTGAGGGGTCAAATTATCCCCGAAAATTTGACACTGCTCCTGGTACGATACATCCAGGTGCACTAACTGCCCCGGATACCTTTACTGTAAAGCTTTTTTAAAAAAATCTGAAATATCTGTGGATATGTCATTCTTCTCTCTCTTAATTTGCTCATTTTAATTAATATATGACATTTGTTCTGACTGTGCTTTTACTAACGCTGACACCTTGAGTGTGAGTTGGGAGAGGGTAACACCATTTCCTGTGGATTATGCAAATTTAATTTTAACTTCAGCCATTGCTTCTGGATGCCCAGAGCAGCTCTGTGTCTGCAGAGCTGGTGACATAGTATCCCACCCGAGGGCAGGAAGTGTGAGGCAGCTCAGTCACATTCCCTTTGTCTCACCTCCTGAAAGCTGTGACTTGCTGTTGTCCCTGTGCCATTCCACTGGCCTCCCTGGCTTAGGGTCACAACACTGCTGCAAGGGCACTTGGTCTGGCTGAATTCTCTCTGTGCTTTGCCTCTACTTAGGGCTGCTGCTGCTGGGTGAGCAGTGCCCACTGGCTGCTCTGCCTTGCTCAGGCTGCCTGGCTGCTCCTCTTCACCTCCCTGCAGTTGAAGATGATGGTGGATTTTGAGATGATGGGGATGCTTGATGGCAAAGCTGCTCTGTTCCTGGCTGCTTTATTTCCTGCTCTTACACCTTTATCCTTATGAAGCCAAGAGATGTCCATGAGATGGTGCAGTTTGCCTTACCCATATAGAATTCCTTTGGTGTCCATAGTAAGGCCAACATCCTGTTTGACTGTCTCTTCCACCTAACCTGAGGTTTTAAAGTTGAGGATAAAGGACCTTCCAGAAGAATTTCCACTTGACTCTTGAAGCTCAGGGCAGGAGGAGAAGTGTTGAGGCTGAGGACTCTCTCATGCAAGGGCCCAAAAGCAGGCAGACATACACAGAGTGCTGCTACTGTGTTGGAGCATTTCCTGGTTCTCACCTCAGGGTTAATCTTTAACTTCCACAGGCAGCTCCAGGCCATCTGCTCCAGCACTGCCATTGGGATTTTGCTGCCCTTTGGCTTTGTTTGAATTAACATTTCCTTGGAGGTGCAGAGTGCAGGCCTTTGGGTCTGTTGTCTTCCTAGTGATGGGTGACAAGCATGGATCCAGTCCTTGAGAGGCAGCTGCCTGCCTTGCTGGCCTGTGGGAGGAGCAAGCTGGGTGGTTCTCTCCCAGTTTAAAATGGAGAGGTGTATTTGGGGAGGGATTTGAAGAACTTGGAGACACAATGGGATTTTTTTTTTCCTGCACTACATTGACATTTGCACATGTTGTTGCAATTTGCACATGTTGGCTTAATTTTTTTTTCCTCTTTTTCTTGATTTGTGGAGCTTAAAGACCAGCAGCTTTTTGAAGGGCTTTCTGAAAGCAGAGAGGAAGTTTTGAAGTTCATAAGACCACCTTTCTGAAATGGTGTTAGAAGGCTCAGGGTATTGCTTATGTTGCAGCTTTTCCCTTCAGAAAAATTGATGGACAGTGATACAGTTGGTTTCTTAAAAAAAAAAAAACAAAACAAACTTCCCATGCTGTGGTAGTTGGGAGCTTTCTGGAGTGTTCCTGGTGAATACCCAGTTACACATCACAGGTCTTTGATTCTCCATCTGCCTCTTTGTGTTGTGGGGAGCTTGAGCTGTGCTGAGTCAGTGTCCAGTGTATGAGGAGCAGACTTGCTGGGAAAGCCCTGTCAATGGCTGTTCTTCCATCTGCAGGGTTTGCTTTTGCTTTTAGTGCTGCTTTTCTTCTTCTTTTCTCCAAACAAACGAGGCTTAAGAGCCCCATGCTATGTTCCTGCATGCACAAACTCTTCCTGGGGCAGCTCTCCTGTCTTCCTGCTCTCTGGGCCAGCTGCAGGTACATCCAGCTCTCACTTCACCTCTTGGGTAAAGCTTGGCCTAGAATGATCTTTCAGATCCATGAAAATTGGGAAAGCAGCCTTCCTGCTACTTCTGTGAGGGCACCAAAAATCTTAAGGATTGTAGGAATTTAGGTTACTAAACTTTGGATGTGTCCTGCATTGAATGTGTTGGTTCTGGCTGTGGAGGAAGGGATAGTGTGCCTTCAGGCTCCTGGCACTCTGGCAGGTGCTGTTGTATTAATATCTGTATTTCAAACTTGAATATATAAAAAATAAGTCCTGGGAGACTTCCTGAATTAGCTCAACTCCTCAAGCAAGACAAAAAAGCAATGAAAAAAAGAATAATTCACTGATACTTATTTCATGCACTAAATCCCCCAAGTCTAGACAAGTGGTTGTTTAAATATACACAAGTGAAGTCTATACAGGGAGATCTGTGTCCTGCAGAAGAGCTCAGAATGCTCTCCTTCCCTGCATGCTTTGTTTTATGCTGTAAAAGGGCTGAAACCAACTTGTTCCATCCAGTAAGTATCTTCAGGATTAACCCTGTTGATGCTCTCAGGTTTTCTTGATCTGGTTTGTGTGGACTGAAAACAAGCTGCACAAAGTGGGACTGGCCTTATGCTCTGAGGTTTATGGGGAGCTCCTGCTTTCTCCCCAGACCAAATTTTAGTTGTTAAATGGAGTCTGAAACTGCCACATTATATTCAAAGTACAGAGGTTAAACTGTGATGGAAGCGAGGATTGGAACAAGTTGAAAATGCAGCCAGGCAAAACTCTTTGTTTTCTGGTAAATTTTTTGCTCGCTTAAATTGCTCTGTGTTGGATTGCAGCTGAGGTTTCCTGCTTTTCTCCCTGGTAGTTCAAGCTGCACACTTTGAAACTATCTCTGAAACTGGTCACAGAAAATGCAGGAATTGCTTAGTCCCATAAATTTTCTTTTCTGAATCCCATTTGCCTCCCGAGCACTGGAGTTTCTGTAGTGCTGAGGTTTCAAGATTTTTTTATTTTTTATTTTTTTTGTGGGGTGTAAAATGAATCATGGGAATGGCTCAGTTTATCCTTAAGTTTTATAGAAACTTGGGTTTTACCTGAATGGTGAGATCCTGTGCCAGAGCTGGCAGGAAGCCTGTCAGGGAGGTGCTCTGTCCGAGCTGCTGGGGTAACACTGGCTGCACAAACATCCAGCTGCTGCACTGCAAGGGGGAGCCAGGGGAATGGCACAAGGAGGCTGGGGATGATGCTGGGGCTTCCTTGCAGAGCTCAGCTCCCCTTTTGGCTGTTGGGAGGGTGTGCATTGTCTATTCTAGCCCAGCAGTCCCTCTTTTTCATCCCAGCCTGCGCCAGCAAGGCAGGGATGATCCCATCATGGTATCTAGACCATAAAGTGTGGGTTGAGATTGACTGCTTTAACTGGTCTGATTGGCAATCAGAAATCCTCCTGGCTGCCTGCAAAGCTCCCCAGTGCTCCCCCAGCTGCTGGAGGTAGAGCTTTGATGCATCCATAACTTCTGTGCCTGTTGTTGTCCTTCTAGGTGCGTGGAGGGCAGCGACAGAAGAATGGGGCACGGAGGACTGGAATGAAGATGTAAGTATTTCCTGAACCCATCTCATCTGTGCATCTGCCAGCAGGCAGCTGTCCTGTCTCTACACACAGAGCTGCCAGGGGAGCTCAAAGCCCATCTTCCCCAAACTGTGAACAGAACCCCAGGCAGGCTCCCAGCTCTGGGAGCTATGATGAATAAGTAATTGTTGCATCTATTTCTATAACACATATCACAGGATATCTGTTATAGAACTTGTCATAGGAGCCCAAGACAGGAGGATATCTCCTGGGGCATTGAGGCTAGTCCTCTCATTTCCTGTAACTGCAGGATGGAATTCTTCCAAATACTGGCCTGGCTCCACACAAGACTCTTGCTCCACGCCTCTGGTGGAGCTGGGGAAGGTTTGCCTTTGATCACACCAGCAGCAGTTTCATGGTTTCATGCACATCTTGTGCTCTCTGCTGGTCCTTGTGATTTGGATGGAAAAGAAGCTCTTGACTTCACCTTCTGATGTGCTCTTTGATGTGTCTGATCACCTTGTGCTCTCTACCTGATGCCTTTCAGGAGGGAATGGACATTGTTAGCACCTTCTGTTAATGCCTGTCTGTGAGTTTGTTCTGAAATGGGCTTCAGTCCCTCTCCAAGTCAAGGGAGGACTTCTGTTCTTGCAGATGGGAGCAGGGTTGGGCATGTTAGTATGACTGTTAGTTTTGTGTGCTCATTTTGGCTCAGCCAACAGAATGGGCAGGCACAGGAAGCATTTGTTTTTCAGGTACCACCTGAGGGAAGCCCTACTGCTGTGTTTGGATATAATGAGCAGCTTTGTTCAGTCAGGTCTCTGCTAGAAGGGAGCTTCTGGAGCCTTTCTTACTTTCAGTGTGTGTCAGATTGCTCCCAGGAGTTCTGGATTTACTTTTTAAACTCTGGCAGTTCAGTTTGTAGCAGCTCCCCAGTCTGGAATAGAAGCTGTTCATGTCCAGATATGTTTCAGGCTATATCACAGGTCATCACTAACCCTTCACCAGTTTTTGAGCAATTTAATATTCCCTTCCATAGCTGAAGTAGACCTGTCAGATTATCAGATTATCCAAGTGAGCCCAGATCATTGGATCCAGTGCTTGCACCTACCTGTGCAGGGGCTTTTGCCTGTCTGTGCTGCATGCCACTGACTCAGAGCAACAGCCCAAGGTCCTAGGGCAGCCCTAGGGGATTTGTGGACTATGGGAAATTTGTAGAAGGATTTGAGAGGTTTGTTTTTGGTTTTGGTTTTTTTTTTTTTTCCCACTGGCAGGTGATTTGTGCACTTGCCTGAGAAGAAAAAAAAAAGAAATAGAGGCTGATTCTGGAGGGAGTCAAATGCTAGTGAGGTTTCAGTCTCAGCATTTGAATTCCTTGAGTTTTTCTGTGGCTGTTTGTCTCAAACATTCATGTGCTATGTGTCGGAGGGACTGTTACGAGGTGCTGTTCTCACTTTTGGATTCCTTTTTCCTTTTTTATCTTTCAGCTGTCAGAGACAAAGATCTTCACAGCCTCCAATGTGTCTTCAGTGCCTCTGCCTGCTGAGAATGTGACAATCACAGCTGGACAAAGGTGAGAGCCCATGGTGATGCTGTTTACTGGGAAAAGTAGCTTGTGAGTCTTGGAGCAATTTGCCATCTTCAACTAAACCTTACTAGGCAGCTAAAATGCAGCAGCTCTGAATGAGATGAAGTGGATTTAAATGGAGGAGTTGACTTAGTAGTTTTTGGGTTAATTTTAAATTAATCCAGAATTTAATAATTCTGGATTAGAATTTTCCTAGGCTCTATTGCTGGTTCTTCAGGTTTGGGGGCATTTTGCTGTGTTAAATAAATGTAAAATGTGATTTCAAATCAAAGGCCATGCAGGGTCTTGCTTGGCCAGTCTGTCTTTTTGAGGTTGCTACTGGCAGTTGTGAGTTAACATTCTGCAGATTTCTTCAATTTATAAAAGAAAAGCTGTGAGGCTGGAGAGGGAATACTGTTCTAATGGAAGCAGGAGTTTCTGGTAACCTCAGTGGGTCTTTGTCTACCCAGAATTGATCTGGCAGTCCTGCTAGGAAAGACACCCTCTTCTATGGAGAATGAGTCAACAAACCTGGAGTCATCCCAGACTCCTTCCCTGGCACAGCCACTGGTGTTCAGCAATTCTAAGCAGAGTGCTCTATCCCAGCCTGCCTCTGGAAACTCCTTCTCTCACCACAGCATGGTAAGGAAATGCTGGTCTCTGCCAGTGCGTGTTTGGCTGAGGTTGCTTATCCCCTGTTGTCTGTTTGGTTAATATAGGAAATACTCTCCTGATCCTCACTACTTGGGGCTTGTAGAACCAAATAATTTGCTAGTCTGCTTTAAAAGCAGTGGCCTGAAGTTCGTTTCTCAATTTGAAATAATTGTGGTAATTCCTCCCCTGCTGCCAATGTTAGATTTGCAACACATGCTTCATTCTTGCTTAAAGGAAAAGCTCTTTTGGTCCAGGACTTACCATTCCAACAATTTGAGAAACAGAACTGGTTGGGAGCTGGTGTGGGATGGAATGCTGGCATCAACTGACAGGAGAAGGGAGACTTTGAGCCACAGTCAGGGACGTGCATAGACCTGGGCAGATGCTGCTTTGTGTAACTTTAGCAAAAAGAAATAAAAATTGTTTACTTAATGGCGTGATGATAGTTGAGGAAAGATTTTCAAAACCACATTGACTATAAAGCTAAGATCTCCTGGTGTTTCTCTTTTAGTGCAGCTAAATGCATCAGAATAATTTAGTATATTTTTAAAAGATCATGTCTCTTAACTTCTTTTGTGACACTGTACCATGGCATGGGTTGGGCAAGGGATGAGCATACCTGTGTTCACACACACTGGAGGCTGGGAGAGAAACGTGAGCCCTTCCTGCCAGCAGTGTGTGTGCATTTGGAGCTCAAGGGTGTTGAGCTGAGGCACCCAGTGAGAAGCAGCAGGGTACAGTGTGTTATGTTCAGAGATGTACCTGTCCTTTGAGCCAAGTTCTAAGCCATGGGAGACACTGACTTTATCTCCTTGCTGAAATTGCAGGTGAGCATGTTGGGGAAAGGGTTTGGAGATGTCGGAGAGGCCAAAGGCAGCAGTACTACAGGGTCACAGTTCCTGGAGCAGTTCAAGACAGCCCAGGCATTGGCTCAGCTGGCAGCTCAGCACACCCAGCCTGCTGGGAGCACCACTGCTGCTTCCTGGGACATGGGATCCACCACACAGACCTCGTCTCTGGTGCAGTACGGTAAGGAAATGCAGCCTGGCTTCCCCAGAGCCCTGTGTTCCCCAAGAACTGCAGAAACACACCGTGAGCAGCAGTGGGACAGATTCAGCAGAGGGTCTGTTCAGAAGTTTACAAGCAATTTAGCTGAGCTGGAGAAATTAAGAGAGCTGTGGGTGAGACTAAAATGTAATAGTGTGTGTGAGTCTATAACTGTTCCTTTTATACTTGGAACAGTCATTCCAGACAGTTTCAGGGCCTGGAATCTGGTGTTCCTGAGCCTTGCAGAGTCTGCAGAACTACCTCCCTGTGTAAAGCTGTGCCAGAAAAAGGTCTGAAAGGGCACCTCTGGAGAACAGGTCTCAAATATGAGCTCTTGTCAGTCTCCTCTCCCTGCTGAACTTCTATTATATTTTAAGGGGATTTGCTATTAAATGCCAAGAAGTAACTATCCCTGGGCTGGCATGAGGGAATAAACAGAGATTGATAGTCTCTTTTCAGATGAGAAGCTGAGTTTTGCTGTGGTTGAGGGCTAGTGTCATTTCCTTCAGCTTGTGCTTGTTATGGGGAAATGGCTCTGGTTTAAATCTAAGCTGAAGAAAAATTGAGCCCTGTCCTAGTGACAGTCAGTGTTGGCAACTTCTGATCTTCTCAGACAAGAAGCCTCAGAGGAGAGTCACAGAGAATAGGAGTTAATTTTGAATAAACTGTGGGAAGGCTTAGTCAGAAGAGGAAGGTGGTGCAAAGACCTGGGGGTAGGCAGCCCCAAGCAGTGATGTTGCTTGGAGATACCTAGTCCCTGCAGGGGAAGGAGGAGGCAATGGAATGCAGGAATGTTAACAGAGAGGGGAAGGAAGCCGCCTGCAGGACTCTGACATGCAGTTTCTCCACATGAGGGACTCTGGAGCCTAGCTTTTCTTGGGGAATGGAGGACTCTGCTAGCTGGCTTTGTCCTGTAGGGATGGTGGAAGCAGCTGAGGGAGGAAGTGCTTAAGAAGGCTTGGCATTGATGGTGATGAGAGCGTAAGGCTGGGAGCGGAGATGCTTAAGTTCTCTGCCCTCTAACAGGCTTTAGGGTGAAACGCAGAGGAAAAGGATTTATTTTTCTTGGTAAATATCAGAATTTGATTTCTTTTTAAGGAAACAAACCCTGCTAACTCACCTCTGTCTTGTTCCATAGATCTCAAGAACCCAACAGACTCTTCCGTGCATAGTCCCTTCACCAAGCGTCAGGGCTTCACATCAACTTCAACCATGATAGAAGTGTTCATGCAGGAGAAGCAGCCTGTGGTGACTGCCTCCACAACCACGCCGGCACCCCCATCCTCACCACTGCCTAGCAAAACCAATCCAGTTCCCCAGATGTCCCCAGGGTCCTCAGACAACCAGTCCTCAAGTCCCCAGCCAGCCCAGCAGAAGCTCAAGCAGCAAAAGAAAAAAGCATCGTTAACATCAAAGGTGCAGACCAGTGGTGGGGAAGGAGGCATTGTGTTAGAGCTGCAGAAACAGCCATTTGGGCTGCTGAGGGAAGGTCTGGGCTTGGCCTTCCTGCTGTTACTTGTGGAAATGATGGAGTTGAGTGCCTGCCTGGGTGGAACAGTGTCATTCAGGGGCTGCAAGCCTGTAACTGCCATCGTGTGCCGGGTTATAAAGTCGTTCTCTGGGCTGATCACTGGGAATGGCTGACCTGTTCTGTTGTTCCTCCCTTGCAGATTCCTGCACTTGCGGTGGAAATGCCTGGCTCATCGGATATCTCAGGGCTAAACCTGCAGTTTGGGGCGTTACAGTTTGGTTCAGAGCCTGTTCTTGCCGAGTACGAAGCGACGCCCACAACCAGTGCCACCGTTAGCCAGTCTCAGAGCAGCCTCTACACCAGCTCGGCCAGGTGGGGACCAGGAACCTCTCCATCCAAGCAGGCAGCTTTAGAAGTTGTAGAAGCTCACTGGTCCTGTGGGCTTGAATTGTTCTGCATACCAGTAGACCCTTTCTGACTGTGCTGTGGTCACAAAGGGGGGACAGTGTATGCAACAGCAAAGCACAAGTTGCCAGCAGACTCATTGGGCAGCCCTGGGGCTCTCTGGCCTGCGGTACTTGCACAGGAAGCAGTTTTCCTGCAGCCCTTAAACTGTGTTGTTGAAAACACAGGAGGGACACCCGCAGTACAACTGCTCCGTGTCTCAGGTGAACAGATTGAGTGCTTTGTCCTTCTTTTTGCCTGGCAAACTGGGACACAGTGGGGCAGGTGTATCTGCAGTGATAGTGTGTTTGTCTTCTTTTGGGCTGACCCTTAGTAACTGGCCGGTCCCTTGAGCACTGGGACCTGAGTGGTGGCAGCTACTCGGTGTTGAAGTGTTGCCTAAGGCACAGCAGTGTGTGATGTCCATGGTTGGGCTAGCCCTACTCTCTGGGCATGTTTCTTGGCTTGACTGCTTCATGTGGTGCCTTTATACTGATGCTTGGGGCTTTTTCTCTTGAGTATTTGAAGTGAAGAGCCCAGTCTGGGTCAGCAGCTTATCACAGGGCTGTTTTGGAGGAAAATGGAGGAACACTTTTTTTTTTTTTTCCCTTTTGTAGTGAATCTTCATCCACAATTTCGTCCAATCAAAGCCAGGAGTCTGGTTACCAGAGTGGCACAATACAGACAGCAACATTTACCTCCCAGAACAGTGCTCAGGGACCACTGTACGAACAGAGATCCACCCAGACGAGGCGATACCCAAATTCTATCTCCTCCTCACCCCAGAAAGATCTGACCCAGGCTAAGGTAAGAGAATAGCTTTGCTCACCCATTGTGCTGAGTGAGCCTTGTGTTGAAGTGTCTCGGGGGAAGCTGAATAACTTATCAAATGGTTCTGTGATCCTCCAGCCTCACTCTGTGGCTTATGGGCTCTATTGAGAGCTCTCTTCTGGCTGCTGTGTTTTGTGCTTGGGCCTGGACCATTAGGGTTAACAGCAGTCAAATTGATTGCAGGGCATGTGTTGTGTCATGTACAGTTACCCTGCTAGAGAGGGAGGTGCAGATAAAGAATTTTGTTTTGTGTTAAGGGTTTGGTTCTTGTATGCTGCACCAGTTCAGTAACATCAGGTTTGGCTAATGAACTTGTATTGAGAATGTTGAAGCAGTCTAACTACCAGCAGTAGAGAAACTTCTTGCACTGATTTCTTTATTGCACACTTGGGGACCATGCTGACATGGGGCTAGACCTTGGGACTGACCCAAACACAGTCTGGTGATAACATGCTGGTAGCAGGACCTTTTTATAACTGTGGGTGGGAATGTGGGAGAGGGGTGACACTCTGACCCTGGAAATGTGCAGCTATAATGCCCAGTACTCCTTTCTTCTCTTCTCCTTCAGAATGGTTTCAGTTCTGTACAACCCACGCCATTACAAACCACACAGGCTGTTGAAGGTAAGAGTCATGCCAGTACAGCAAGTGTCCTGCATCTCTTGTGCTCGTGTTCTCTGCTTTGAATGAGAAGCTTTTTATCTGTGCTGATAGCAAGTTCTTTCCTTGCTGGATTAATTGCTGCTGTTCAGATTATTTGCCTGTTGTAAAACATTCAGCTTTCTGCTGATCCTTGAGATCCTTGGAGAGTCACCTATGACAATAATTTACTCTGCTTTGTGTGTGGGAGGCACTTCATCTATAGGTCTTGAAGCTCTTTGCTGAGCCAATGGTAGTGTTGGGGTAAAGTGAGATGTAAAACAGAGTCTTAAGTGCAAACTGTTTGGCAGCACTGAGGGAAGCCCCAAATCTCCCAGCACGCCTCTAGCTGAGCACTTGCTGATCCTTGCCCTTGTGTTACCCTCTGGAAGTTGCCAGTAGCTGTCCTTAACCCAAGGCTTTTGTTCTCAGGTGCTACAGGCCCTGCAGTGAAGTCCGACTCTCCCTCTGCTCCCAGTATTGCACCTCTCAACGATGGGGTGTCTGCATCGTCCTTGCTGACAACAGCCAGCCAACACTCAACAGCTCTGAGCAGCCTGAGCCACAGCGAGGAGCTCCCCAGTACAACCACTGCCCAGCTCAGCAGGTGAGTGAGTAGGGGGGGTGAATTTCTGAAGAAGCAGAACTAGAAGCAGGAATCTGTAGCAGACATCAGAGTCTCTCATGCAATGAGGAAGACGAAGATGACTCATCTCATTCGAGCAGATGGGAAATGGGATGGTGATAACCAATGTTGACTCTCTCACCTTGGTCTGACAACGTTTTATTTCTCTTCCATCAGTGCATTACCCACCCAGCAAAACAGTCTGTCCTCATCCACAACCTCTGGGCGAACATCGACTTCAACTCTTCTGGTGAGTCTGGGTGTGCTCTCACACTGTGTACCCTGTTTCTGCTCGGCTTAGTGGGGTCTGCTTGGGGCTGCAGTTGTGACAGGAGCTGCCAGGCTGCTGGGGTTTGGATGCTGTGTGCAGAGAGATGACAGAGGGTTGTGTCAGAACACTGTGCACATGTGGCTCGAGGCTGTTGACACCCTGCCTGTTTCTGACTGAGCAGCCTTCTTTTGAGCCTGTAGTAGCCCTTGAAGGTGCTGCAGAGTCACAGCCACATGTCAGAGCAAACAGGTACCTGATGCAGTGGAACCAAATAAATATCTCTATTGCTGGGGCTCTTGCTCTTCCTGGGCATTGGTTTCTGTAGCAGAAAAAATCACCCTGCTGCAAATGTGGTGTCAAGCCCTGCTCCGCTCATCAGACAGCTGTGTTGGGATGTAACCACGAGAGAAGTTTGTAAGCATTAGGGATTGGCTGCTGTCAGGACTTTGGACTTAAGCTAGGCTCACTGCAGAAACATCCAGATGCAGACAGAGATGCATAATGTTCTGCAGAGAGTGTCCTGTGGTACTTGTATGCTTGGCTTCAACTGCCTGATCCCCTGACTCTCCTCCCTTCCTTCCCTAGCACACAAGTGTGGAGAGTGAAGCAAGCCTCCATTCTTCTGCTAGTACTTTCTCCACCTCCTCCAGCACGGTGTCAGCTGCCCCACCGGTTGTCAGCGTTTCATCCAGCCTCAGCAGTGTCAGCAGCCTGGGCCTCAGCCTCAGCAGCAACTCCACAGTGACAGCCTCCACTCGCAGCTCCGTTGCAACCACATCAGGTACTTTCCTGGGTCCTGCTGTACCAGAGAAGGGTGTGAGGGCTAAGAGAGCGAGCTTCTGCTGTTTGCTTCACTGTGGAACTTTCCCTTTCACTTTCTTTTTCAGGAAAAGCCCCTCCCAATCTCCCTCCTGGAGTCCCACCGTTGTTGCCTAATCCGTACATCATGGCTCCAGGGTTGCTACATGCCTATCCGGTGAGTGGAGCTTTGCAGTGATGTCAGGCCACCAGGTCCCTCCCAGCTCCCTCTGCAGCAGTGAGGGATGTAGCATAGTGGGGGAACTAAAATCTGTGACATAGCCCAGCAGGTCTGCCTTGGACAGGCAGAGTTTGGACCTGCTGTTTTCTCCATGATTTCCATATAAATGTGTGTCATTATCACCCCAGAGCAGAGTGACATGCCTGTTCCCTGCAACCTCTCCAGCCTTTGAAGAGCCCTCGGGCAGAGCACAGTGTGTGAAAGCACAAAGCTGTGTTAGAAACGTGTGACAAAAGGCAAACAATCAGGGCAAGGGTAGCAATGGCCACAGAGTCTAGGAGTGTGTGTCACACCCTCTCCTAAAGGCCAGGACAGGTTTCAGTTTTGGATGATTTCCAGAGAAAGACTGTTTATGGTCTGGAGCACTTTCCTCTGAGCAGCTCACAGAAACTGCTGGCAGCATCAACCTGTGTAGAGGCTCTGCCTGCACCTGGTGGCTCATGTGGCTGCTGATCAGCTACTTCTGGCTTTCTCTCACATTTATCTAAACATTTAATCTAAAATTAGGTGTCCTTATGTAGTCCATGTCCCTAATGTCATCTCTGGCTCTTTTTCTAGCCACAGGTGTATGGATATGATGACTTGCAAATGCTCCAGACGAGATTCCCGTTGGTGAGTACTGCAGGCACTTCCACTGGTGCTCCTTGGATAGACAGACAGGGCAGTCTCTATCCCAGCAGCAGTCCTGAAGAGCTGGCAATATTGGGGTGCTGGGTGGATGCACCTCTCTGTAGCAGCAGTGAGGAGTTAATCAGCTGCTCCTTGGCACGCTGGGAGTTGGCAGCACGAGTTACTGATACAGCAGCATTCCTTGTGCAGCCAGGGAGCATGAGTTACAATAGCAGGGCTGTTACAAAGATTCACCTCTGATCCAGGACAGAGCCAGTGACATCAAATACCTGATGAGAATGGGCTTTATTTAGCAATAGGACTTCTCCATTTTCTTGTGAAGCTGGGGAAAAAGGCTAGGCAGTTTAAGAAGTGCATACCAGTAGACCTTATCTGGTTCTTCTAATAGCCAGATGAGGGGGATGGTACATGCTACAAAAAGCTGTGGTTGTTGTAGGTCATGATCAGCCTGGATGTGGCTGGTTGAACTGCAATACTCAGACATATCTTGCAGCTACACTACAGAAATTCCTCTCTCCCAAAAGACAGTGCTTTGGATGGAGCTGATAAAATGTCTTCTCCTTTTGTCTTCATTCATCAGGATTACTACAGCATCCCATTCCCTACACCCACCACACCACTGACTGGAAGAGATGGCAGCCTGAGCAGCAATCCGTACTCTGGTAGGGAAAAAGATTGCTCTGCTTCTCTGAATCCCATCAGGGTTTGTGTGCTGTGTCTTTGTCCACTGGAGCTACATCTGCACTGCACGGTGCCTCCTGCACTGCTTTTGGTTTGGAGCATGCCTCTCACAGCTAAATTCTTGCTTTCCCTTTGAGTATCTGTGTCAAGGTCTGATACTGGGAAGAGCTGGGCAAAGTAGGAGTTAATGGGGCAGTTTGAAAGGGAGTGAGGAAGGGCTGAAAGGTTCTGCAAGGCCTACGGCTGGGGGACTGCTTTCCAACTGGTTGTGAGGCAGGTGGGTAAGCAGTGTTTCTCAAGCATTGAGAGTAAAAATAGAAAGAAACACAAAATACAGAGAAATTACTTTTTTTTTTCTATGAGACAGTCTCATGGAGAAAGCAAGTGAGAAATTTGAGCCCTGTCAAACTGAACCCAAGCATTCAGTAGGTGTATGACCTCTCACTGACCTTGGTAAGTGCATTAATGCACTACCAATCTGCAGCAGGCAGTGACTGTGCTGAGCTTTCACGTGCTTTAGGAGTTGTTGCACTTGGAGGTTTGCTCTTTTTCCAGCACCACTTCTCCTCAGCTTTGGCTGAGGAGCTGGTTTGTGTGGAAGTGCTTTTGCCCAGCTGAGGCTGAGGTGCCAAGTTCTCAGTGCATGGCACTTTGTGAGCTCTGAACAGGAGAGTGTTTGTTTGCATGGAAGAGCCAAGCAGGAGCTCATCAGGATCAGCTCAGGGAGCTTCTCCCAGCCCTGCAGCCAAGCCCTGCACAGTCCAGGCAAGGATCTGGGTTGTGGTCAGTCCTGCTGGTGGTGCATGGAGAGGGGATGAGGGACAGCTCTAGCTCTGCTAGCAGGTTTAACCAGTGCCAGAGTGTGGGCTTAGCTACTTAGTGTAGTGCTGTTAGGGCCAGGGAGCAATTAATAGCTTCACCATATCAGTGTGCAAAGGTCTGAAGGCCACAGTCCGTGGCACAGGCAGGAGGTGGTGTGTGGGGGTGTGATTGAAGTCACTGTTTATCAAAAGACTGGATCACCTTTGGGCTGAGCCGGAATTGGCCAGGATCTAACATCTGTTCTTTCACTCTCACCTCCTCTATTTCAGGTGACTTAACAAAATTTGGCCGTGGTGATGCCTCTTCCCCCGCTCCTGCAACAACTCTGGCACAGCCTCAGCAGAGCCAGACCCAGACTCACCACACCACGCAGCAGACGTTCCTGAACCCGGCGCTGCCTCCTGGCTACAGTTACACCAGTCTGCCATACTACACAGGGGTACCAGGGCTCCCCAGCACCTTCCAGTACGGGCCCGCCGTGTTCCCTGTGAGTCCCCCAGAGGCAACCTGTGGGATTTGGACAGAAGGGGGTGGCACAGCAAAGCTTCTTCTCACACTGTTCCTTCCTATTCTGTAGGTTGCTCCTACCTCTTCCAAGCAGCATGGTGTGAATGTCAGCGTCAATGCATCAGCAACCCCTTTCCAGCAGCCCAGTGGCTATGGCTCTCATGGGTACAGCACTGGTAAGAGACCCACAAAAGCACCTTCCACAGCAGCAGTACATGCTCCCAGTCTTACTGGCTGTGATGGGGACTGCTGTCTTACACGAGTAATGGAGAAAAATGCCAGGGGTGCCACTCCCAAATAGTTTGATTATCCTTAGAAAGGCCAAGGATTGTTCTGCATCCAGGTCTGGAGCACATTTGGGGGTTATAGATCACTTCATGCCCTCCTCTGGGCCCTTGGACCACTGTCAGAAGCTTAAGCTGCTGAATTGTTTGGTTTGTTTTTTTAACTGCCTATATGTGATTAACAGAACAGCAATTGTTCTGGATTTGAACTTGTTTGCCACCCCAGTGTTTGGCAGACACTTTCTAGGGAAGTGTCCTTGATTCAAAGGTGCAGGAAGGTCATGAACCTGCTGCCTGTTTTGGTACTTGGTTGGTGTCTGACTTACACAGGGCTGCATTTGGTTCCCTCTTCCAGTCTTTGAATTCCTTTTGTCACTTTTTTCACTGCATTAGAGCCCTTCAAGATAGTATTTTCTCTTTGCAAAGGTATTTCAGCTCACCTGTACCAGCTCACCTGGTGCTGAGTCCTTCAAACTGCTTTCATTTCAGCACTTTTTCCAGGCATTAAATGATGGCTGAGGTGTCCTCTGGGCCACCCTCTTTTATGGACAGCCAACAGCCCATGGGCTTGTGTTGTCAGTCACTGCACCAGCCATCCCAGCCCACAGCTGAGTTGCCTTTACATGCAATTCCTTGTTTTACAGATGAGGAGCTTTTGGGCTGTTCTTGCTGTTGCCACGTGCTTGGGTTTGTTTCCCTATCTGTCCATTGCATTCCCCAGCTCTCCTCAGACCTGCTGTTCTCCCTGTGTTAGATCTCTGAGTGACAGCCAGCCCTTCAGCTGTTTTCTGGAGGCATTTTGAAAAAGTGTGTGTGTCCAGAGCAAAATAACTTACGTGGGTGCTTTGCATGTGCTCATGCCCCAGCCTGGCTGTCCAGGCCAGTCTGTCTGCAGATCTTCTCTATCATCTGGAGGTCTCCACCAGGTGCTGCTGCTATTTAGCAGCAAGCAGCTCCTGCTAACCCACTGCCTGCTGCCTAACACCCACCTCTCCCTTCTCCCCAGGTGTATCCGTGACATCCAGTAATACAGGCGTGCCGGACATCTCGGGCTCTGTCTACTCCAAAACTCAGGTTAGTGTCTGGGAGTGCTTCCTGCATTGCTGGGGAGGAGAAGCCAAGCTCTGAGACAATCTCCCTGGGCAGTGAGGTCTCTCCCCCTTGGATCAGTCAGCCAGGGAGAAGGGAAATGCTTGACCTTTCCCAGCTCACAGCAATTCCAAGCCCAGAAAGAGCCATAGGAAGAGACTCTGTTCTCTGTACCACGCGCTGGCTCTTGGCGCTGTGATGTGTAGAGATTGGGGGGGAGGGACACACTGCCAGCCTGGCTCCCAGCCCTTATCCTGCCTCTTCTTGGCATCTCCTTCTTAGCAATCCTTCGAGAAGCAGGGATTTCACACTGGAACCCCAGCAGCCTCCTTCAACCTGCCTTCGGCGCTGGGCAGCGGCGGCCCCATCAACCCCGCCACGGCAGCGGCCTACCCCCCCACCCCCTTCATGCACATCCTGACCCCGCATCAGCAGCCTCACTCGCAGATCCTCCACCACCACCTGCAGCAGGATGGGCAGGTAAGCAATGCCCCTGGCACCTCAGCCCCCTTCCTGGCCTATCTCCTTAGGGCTCTTGCTCTCCCTTTACTTCCCTGGTCCCTCTCTCCCTCCCTGCCTCCCCCCCTCATGCTCTGTGGCGGACACACACACACACACACAGTGATATGCACCTGCTCACACCTGCACATACACACAGGGCTGGTAAGAGGATGAGGTGAGGAGGAAGGCCTGGGGTGCACTCTGCCAGGGTGGGTACTCAGCACAACCCCCCTGCTGCTGGGCTGCACCAGACAGGGCCAGGTAGTGCTTGCCCCCCTCCTGCTGACACATCTGGGGCACCCCGACCTCCCCCGTCCTCAGAGCGGCAGCTCTGCAGGCCAGCACCAAAGGGGTTACTTGCCATAGCCACGACCCTGCAGGAGCTTTCAGGTCTAACGATGGATTTCTATTGTCATAGTTTGTCCCTTTATTTTACATATCCTGGTACTGCAACAGCTTCCATATTTGCAGATGATACTGTGCTGCCAACGCCAGCAGGAAGATCAGGTAATGAACTCTGGGAAAATGCATTGCACTTGCCCTGGGCTCTGCCCCTGCCCCTAAGGCTCCCCAGGATCACATAGCCCCTTCCTTCTCCCCCACGAGGCGAGGAGAGAGGCCCTCAGTCAGTATGTGCACACACACACACACACACACCTGCGCGCAGACACAACCTGGACCAACCCTTCCCCGTCTCCCCTCTCCCTGCTGCCCCATGGCCACGCAAGCTGCCCACAGCCCTGTGCACTGCTGGACTGGAGCAAAGTGTGGAGAGCCGAGGGAGGGTGCTGGGGCACAGACGGCGCAGTGCTGGAGGCAGCCCCAGTGCCAGGGAGCTCAGCTGGGCTCAGGCGCATCAGTGGCTGCTGAGGAGCTGTTGCCCAGAGCACCTGCCCAAGGCCAGCCTCTGGGGCCGAGGCATTGCCAGCGTTGCCCTGTGGAGCAGGCTGGGGGTGGTTCCCCTGCACTCACCACCTGCTTTTCCTTCTGCCCTTCCCCACAGAGCGGCTCCGGGCAGCGCAGCCAAGGCAGCTCCATCCCCCAGAAATCCCAGGCCAACAAGTCCGCCTACAACAGCTACAGCTGGGGTGCCAACTGAGGCCGAGCCCCCTGGCCACCACCTGCTTCCAGAAGAGAATCCCAGTGACCCCCATGATGAGGAAGGATCCCAGGGAGGAGAGAGCCCTGCAGCGGGGAGGGCCCGGGCCCCCAGCCCTGGCAGGGCCCCGCGGGGCAGGCCGCAGGCACCTCTGCGTTGTCTGTCTTCAGCCACTTTCCTGTTGTATGTAATATAGAATTTGTATTTTTTTTCTTTTTTTTTTTTCTTTTTGTTTTTGTTTTTCCTTTTTTTTTTCTCTCTCTCTCTCTCTCTCTCCGCATTCAGATCTGAACCGTTTGCCGTAGGGGCCTTTTTTGGTTTTTACTCCTTTCTATTCCCTCTCCCATCCAGCTGCCCCAGAATCTCTCAGATCCAAAGGAGTGGAAGCTGCGAGTCGCCTACAGCAAACCCCCTTATTATTAGGATTAAGACCAGTAATTGATATGAGCAGCATTGTAAGATTAATTAGTTGAAGTGTTTTTTTTGTACCGTGTTCTAAATTTAATGGATAAATGTGTCTTGTATATAAAAACAAAAACCCCATGCTGTCCTCTAGTTCTCTCATTTCTCCCCCACCCCGGCAAGGGGTCCCCCCTGGTATTTTATGTTCTCCATCTGTGTCCCACCATCCTCATGGGCCCAGAGTGCAGGTCCTGCCCTGCTTTGCACGCTGTAAGTATCTTCTGCTTTTGGGTTGGGGATTTTTTTATTTTCTTTTTTTTTTTCTCCTTTTTTTTTTTGTTTTGTTTTGTGGGATTTTGTTTGGTTGGTTGGTTTGGGGTTTTTTTTTTTATTATTTTTTGTTTGGTTTTTTTTTTCTATGCAGTCCAGATCTTGTATTTTTCAGTTCCACTTGATCCCTTCAGCTGCAGCCCCGAGCGGGGATTTACTGAAGAGAATAAAGATCACAAAGTGATGTGTGTATTTTTTCCACCTTCTCAGCCTCGTTCCCTATTTTTGGTGCACGGGGTGGGCAGTGAGGGCAGCATTTCCCTCACCCCTCCCCAGCTTTCTTGCTGGTGTTTTTGTCCACTCCTTTTGTGGATTTTTCCTTTTCCCAGCTGCTGCACTGGGCAGCAGGATCTCAGGACAGGGATAATGCCACTGTCCTACCCCTCCCTTCTCTGAGACCCACACCCTTCATTTCTGCCCCTTCTCTGGTCTGCCTTACGTCCCTACTGCTCTGCTGCTGCTCGTCCTCCTTTGGAGGCTGAGGGGGGCTTTTCCCAGCCCCTGCTCCCCCTGAGCTGATGGGGACAGTCCTGGGTCGGTGCTCACCGGTGCAGGGCACTGAGAGGATGGCAGGAAGCACTGCCTGTCGCTGCCCTTGACCCTGTGCAGCCCCGAGTCAGGCTCCTCGCTGCAGGCTGAGGGGCCGGGGCTCTGTGGGGGCCGAGGTTGGAGCCCTCCGGTGCTGTGGGCCCGGCCGGGGAGCCGCAGCGCAGAGATCTGCTCACGGAGCTCGGGTGGGGGCACAAAGCAGGGCGGTAGGAGCACAGGTGCCGGTTCCGGCAGCACCCAGCCCCCCGGCGTTGCCCCGGCACACGGCCCCCGCGGTCGGTGGCTCGTGCGGCCGCCCAGGGCCCCCGGGCCTGGCCCGGTCAGACCGGGAGGGCTCCGGGCCCCGCCGGGCCCCTCTGCCGCGGCGCTGCGCGACACCCGGCGGCGCTTTGCGGCCGCGGCGCTTTGCGGCAGCGCGACCCGGGCGCGGCGGCGGCGGTGGGACGGGGGAGCGGGGCCCGGAGGGGGAATGAGCTTCTACGACGCGTTCCGCGGCTTCTTCGGGTTCCCGGGGCGGTGCAGGTAACCGGAACCCTGCCCGTCCCCTGGGTCTCCGCGGCCCTACCCGCACAACCCCCGTCCCTCAACCCCCAGCTGCCCCGCCAGCCCCGGCTGTCCCCCGGTCGCTCCGGGCTGTGCGGGTGTCTCACTGCCGCGGTCCCGCAGACCCCGGGACCCGCTGTTCAGCGGCGCGGCGTGGGACGAGGAGGAGGAGGAGGAGGATGGCGGCCCGTCCATGTCACAGCCCCCCCAGGACTTCGGCTTCGGATTCAGCCCTGGCTCGTCCCGCGGCGCCTTCGAGGAGCTATTCCGGGACATGGGCGAGCTCCTGGGCGTCTTGGGGGGGTTCTGGGCCGAGCCCCGGCAGCCTTTCGGTGGGTTTGGGAAGGGCTGAGCGAGACTGTTGGGGCTGCTCGGAGCCCCTGGGCCTAACCGACACCTTTCCGCTGCGCAGAGCCCGCCCTGCCGGGCCCCGGGGAAGGCAGCGCAAGGCGACCTCTGCGGGACTCGATGCTGAAGAACCCGGAGAGTCCCCCTGCCAGCGCGGCCCCGGGGAGCTCCGGGAGCGCCGGCGATCTCGCCCGGCCGTGGAGACCTTTCTTAGGGGTGGGTGAGGGCTCTGGGATCCGCCTCTCGCAGGCTCAGTAGCAGTAGCCAGCTCTGTGCTGTCGCAGTGTTGCCCCAGTGCCGTGCTTTGCCTCCCGTCACTGCCGTCAGCGGGATGTGCCTTTGTCTTGCAGCTGGAAGATGCTCCCCGAGCTCCTCCTGCCCTCAAGGAAGACCAAGGTGGGTGCTGAGAGCAGGGGCCGGGGAGGGGCGGCCTCTGCCCTCCCTGCTCCACCCACCAGTGCTACCACAGCCTCTGGGGCGTGAAGCTCTGCTGCGGCCACCACCTTCCATCTCCCCGCAGACCTGGACTCCCAGGTGTCCTCCGCGGGGCTGGGCACCATCCTGAGACCCGACGAGCCCAAGTCCCACTCTTACTTCCAGAGTGTCTCTGTCACCAAAGTGACTCTCCCTGACGGGGTCAGTGTCCCTGTGGGTGCAGCAGGGCTGTGGGAGCCCTGCAGGAACCACCTGGGAGAGTTCTCTGAGAGCTCCCTGCTCTTGGCAGGCGGTCGAGGAGCGCCGCACCGTGCAGGACAGCCGGGGCCGCCGGGAGACGACGGTGACGCGCCGCAGGGGCGACCAGGCCTTCATCACCACCACCAAGGAGGACGGGCAGGAGAAGGACTATCGGGAGGAGGTGGTCAACATGGATGACCGTGAGTTTGGGGGGCCCGGGGAGGAGGCGGGGAGCGGAGAGAGCGGCCGCACTGCTGGAGCTCTCCCTCCCTGCCCTCCCAGGAGAGCTGGCGCGCTTCGCCGGGACGTGGCCGCAGGAGGATGAGCTGCGCGCTGCCGGCCTGAGGGACGCCTCGTCTGCGCTGGGCAGCTTCTTCCGACGCTGGTTCTCCAGCTGGTAGCTGCCTCCAGTCCTGCCTGAGCAGCTCGGTCTGTGGGACAGGTGCAGCCTGGGGGGATCCTGGGCTTGCTGGGCCTGTCAGAGCAGGCAGTGGGCAGCAGCCTCTTCTTACCGCCTGTGTTTGTTGTAGGTGGGTCAGATCTTGCTGGGAATTAGTGCCTGGGTTGGAGGCTGCCCACCTTCTGCAGAGCCACAGGGACCCCTCTGGGGGGCCACGTGTATGTGTGTACAGAGCAATAAAGTCTATTTATGCTAATAGTGACCTTGTGTGCTCCTTCAGACTGGGATCTCATGGGTTTGGAGGCAGATTCTCCCTGTCCACCAGGATGACACCTGGGGGCTGCCTCAGGGTTACCTTCACAGGCCTCCTGTGCCTGCACTGCTCCCTTTTTACTTCCCTCTCCCATTTCCCTGCCTGATGTTGTTCTAATGCCTCCCCTGGGCCACTCCTGAGGGCCTGGCCTGGCCCAGAGGCCTTTCCAGGGCCTCTTTATTGGTGCTGACTGCAGCTGTGGCTTGGGCCGGGATGTGGCAGGGATAAAAGGGGTTCCTGGCCAGGAATTACTTGTGCCTGCTCACCTGAGTGAGGTCGTGGCTTCCCACAGCCACTTAGGGATCAGGGTGCTCTCACCTGGCCTTACCCTACAGGGGTGCAGCATCATCACAAGGTGTCCCTGACTTCACCACACAGGACTCTGGTCCCCACCAGGCCTCTCCCTCAGTGCAGCCATGATTGGTTTAAAGTCTGCACATAATCACCCACCTGGCTCTGGGGCTCATAAAACCTGCTGCCAGTGAGACATCCACGCCACTCTCACTCCTGCCACTGCTGTCACTGCTGCCCCTGCTGCCCCCTGCCTGCTCAGCACCATGGGCACCACTTCTTTCTTGACGAGGGCCCGGGCTCTGCTCCGCGTCCGGAACCAGCTGGTGCGAGAATGCCTGGCTGAGCTGCTGGCCACCTTCATGCTCATTGTAAGCAGGGCAGGCAGGTGGGCTGGGGGCAGGGGGTTCATGTGGGTGGGACAGGGCTGACGGTGGGGTGGTGGCAGGCACCAGGGCTCCCAGGGCTCTGCTGCTTGCCCCATGGGGTTTGGGAGGGGTTTGGGGCTGTTCTAAGCTCAGAAATGTAACTCGGCACCGCCTGTCCTCCCATTTGGACCCTGTTCCCACAGCATGGTCCGCCCTGTGCCATGTCTCTGCTGCAATCAGGGTGTGGTGCTGGACAGTGTGTGCCTTGATACCTCCTCCTGCCTCAGAGCAGGCAAAGGTTGGGGCTCTGGTGCTGTTCTTAGCATTTGAGCTGCATCCCACAATGGGAAATTGTGTCCCTGGGGCTATGCTGTGGCACCTCTTCCCCAACATCTCCCCACAGAAAGCAGTTTACTTAATTGCTTGTAAGTTGTTTGCTTTGCCATCAAAACCACAAGCAAGGGCAGTAACCACCTCCCTGCCAGTCCCTGTCTGGTGCCCAAGTACTGGGGAGCAAAACCAGGGGGGCAGCACCAGCATAGCCCCTGCCTTGCTGCCCTGCAGTATAAGGGTGGGAGGGTCTCTGCACAAGGCCACCAGGGCTGAGCGGGCTACAAATCCTCTTCTCCAGATAATCACGCTGAGCAGCTCTGCACAGAAGGTAACCAGCTCTGAGATGAAGGGGAACCTCCTCACCAGCTACCTGGGAGGCGCCCTGGCTGTCATGGTGGGCGTCTACACGGCAGGGGGAGTCTCTGGTGAGACAGAGGAAGAGCTCCCAACTCTTGCTGTCCTCTGGCTCTGAGTCTCCCAGGACCCTCCACTCCCAGCCCTTCTCCCTCCTCCATTGCAGGGGCCCACATGAACCCAGCGTTCTCCTTTGCCATGTGTCTGATAGAGCAGTTTCCCTGGTGGAAGTTTCCCTTCTTTGTGGTTGTGCAGACCTTGGGGTCTTTCATAGCTGCTGGAGCTGTTTATATCCTCTACTATGGTATGGGGGAGCAGCACTGGGCTAGAGAACCCCACGGTGATGGCTGGAGTGGCCAGGCTTATGGAACATGCTCTACCTCTGTCCCAAGATGCCATCTGGCACTACAGCAATGGGACCCTTACTGTCTCTGGCCCCCGAGAAACGGCCTCCATCTTCGCCACTTACCCGGCTGACTACGTCTCCATCACCAACGGCTTCTTGGACCAGGTGAGTTGTGACCGTCAGCTCCTCCAGCCCCCTCAGGCCCCACCCACAGCGCTGAGCTGCTGCACTGTCCTTGCAGGTGATCGGCACAGGGGTACTGATCGTGGGTGTCATGGGTATCATGGACACCCGCAACAAGGCTGTCCCCAAGGGCCTGGAACCGGTGGTTGTGGCTCTCTTGGTGCTCTCCATCGAGTCCTCCATGGGGGCCAACTGTGGCTGCCCCCTGAACCCAGCGCGGGATTTAGGGCCCCGGCTCTTCACCTACGTGGCAGGCTGGGGCCCCGAGGTTTTCAGGTGGGTAGAGGGAGGAAGGGGGTGAGGTGGGGATGGCAGGGATGATCCCCAGCCCACCCTGTCCCATCCTCAGCAGGGGCAATGGGTGGTGGTGGGTGCCACTGGTAGCACCGCTGCTGGGGGCCGCCGTGGGCGCATACCTGTACCAGCTCTTTGTGACTTTCCACTACCCGGAGGAGGACAGCGAAATCCAGGCCGAGCAGGGCTCCATCGTTCTAGTCAACACCAGCATCGACCCAGACATCAGGATGTTGCCCAAGGAGAAGGACACTGGGGAGACAGTGCCTGCCGGGCATCCCCCACCACCACGCGCCAGCAGCACAGTCTCCCCCACAGTCCCTGTCACACCATTAAACGAGTCCTGAGGGCACAGCTGTCCTGTCTATTGACGTGGGGGTGCAGGGATAGGGCGGAGGCCGTGCCCCCCAGCCCCCAGGGGAAGGCCGGCCAGGCCCGGCTGCAGGGGGACCCCGACCTGGGGGCATGTGCTGCTCAGTGTGGGGACTGCGAGCTGGGGCTGTCCCCGGGACCCCCGGCATTGCCCCCCGGGGCTGTCTCTGGCCTCCCCCCAGGCCTCCCACGGCTCCCCGGGCCCTCCCGGAGCCGCCCCGCTGGCCAGGCCGCCGCCGGGCCCGCAGCTCGGGCCGCCCCCCGCGCTCCGCCGCTTCCCCGCGCCCCCACCTCACTTCCGCCGCCGCCCGGCGCCGCCGCGGCCATGGGGAGCTGAGGCGGCGGCACAGGCAGCGGCCCCGGCCCGGCCCGGCCGCCCGCCCGCTCCCCATGGGCTGCGGGGCCGCGGGACATGGAGCGGTGCGCGGCCCGCCGAGCCCCGGGTAAGCGGGGCCGCCTTGGGCCCGGGACAGGCCCGGCTGGGTCCGGTCGGGCCCCGGTGCGGCCGTTGCCCCAGTAACGCGGCGGGGCGGGGCGGCGGGGGCCGGGCCCGGGGCCCTGCCCCGGGAGATGTCCGAGAAGTGGCCGCGGGTCCGCGACCCCGGCGGAGCGGGTGGGTGCGGGGTGGGCACGGGGGTGCAGGGATTGAGGGTGCAGGGATTGGGGGTGCAGAGATAGGGGGTGCAGGGATTGGGGGTGCAGAGGTTGGGGATGCAGGGATTGAGGGTGCAGGGATTGGGGGTGCAGAGGTTGGGGGTGCAGGGATTGGGGGTGCAGGGATTGAGGGTGCAGGGATTGAGGGTGCAGAGATTGGGGGTGCAGAGGTTGAGGGTGCAGAGGTTGGGGGTGCAGGGATTGGGGGTGCAGGGATTGGGGGTGCAGAGGTTGGGGGTGCAGAGATTGGGGGTGCAGGGATTGGGGGTGCAGGGATTGGGGGTGCAGAGGTTGGGGGTGCAGGGATTGGGGGTGCAGGGATTGGGGTTGCAGAGATTGGGGGTGCAGAGGTTGGGGGTGCAGGGATTGGGGGTGCAGGGATTGGGGGTGCAGAGGTTGGGGGTGCAGAGGTTGGGGGTGCAGGGATTGAGGGTGCAGGGATTGAGGGTGCAGAGGTTGGGGGTGCAGAGGCTGGGGGTACAGAGGTTGGGGGTGCAGAGATTGGGGGTGCAGGGATTGGGGGTGCAGGGATTGGGGGTGCAGGGATTGGGGTGCAGAGGTTGGGGGTGCAGGGCTGCAGCTGAACGGGGCTGGCTTCAGGGGGTTGGGGGTGCGGGCCTGGGAAGCCGGGAATGCAGCCAAGCAGGGCTGAGGGAGCACAGGGGCGATCTGGGGGTGCTGGTGCTGGCCCCAGATATTTCTGGGGGTGCAGGGCTGTAAAGGTCTGGTGACCTCGGTGTGCCGAGCTGGGGAGCAGATCAGTCAGACGGGGGATGCAGAATCTGGGGCTCTGGGAATACAGGTGAGTAGAGCTGGGCATTTGGCAGTGCAGGCTTGGGGGGATCTGGGGATGCAGAATTGGGGGGTGGAAGTACAGTTAAGCAAGGCTGGGGTTCTAGGTGTGCAGGGGTACAGGTCCTGGCATGGGGGAGCACAGGGCCACATGGAGACTCCCTGTTCCCTGCCTTCTGGGATTCTGGGACTAGCTTGGGTCTCAGGACGGAGAGGAGATTGGGGTGTCAGGGCTCAGGGTCTTGGGGCTGCCTGGCAGCAGCTGCAGGGGGTGTCGGGGTGCAGGGGGTGACAGGGTGCTGTGTTGCAGAGGAAGAGCGTCGAGTGCGAGCCAACGCGCGGGAGTACAACGAGAAGTTCCAGTACGCAGTGAGTGAGGGGGGCTGAGCCCCTTCCCGGGGGCCCTCGGGCAGCTTTGTGGGGCTGGGGTCTGAACCACCCACACCTCAGCTGGGGGGACGGGGGAAGGGGGAGGGGGGAGGCGTTCTGGCTACAAAATAGATGTTTGTCCCTGAGAAAATGGTGCTGATGACATTAATGCCAATATAGGTGTGGGGCTGGCCAGGCACAGTGCATTCTATGTGGAGGATTCAGCCCCCCATGCTTGGTCAAGGCCAAGAACTCTCTGGCTCTGCCCAGATCCCAGCCTGGTCCCACATCCCAATGTGGATCATGGGTCAGCTTCTGAAGGTGCCAGGGGAGGGCAGTGCTTGACCTCCCCCCATGTTGGAGGTTGTCCCTGGCTTCTCCAAAGCTGGCTGCAGAGAGGGGAGAAGGAGATCTGGGTTTGGGTCACCCTTGTGGGGGCCAGGTGCTGCTGCTGGAGGAGGCTGGTCCCAGGATACCAGCTGGTGACTGAGCCTGAGGAATTGGCTTCCCAAGGAAGCTGCCAGAGGTAGCACAGGAACAGGAGCCCCCAAAAGAGCACAGTGAGCCACAGCCCCTGCCCTCCAGAGCAATCTGATCTTGGGGGGTTATGGGACCTCGGCAGCCTGTAAACCCCCTTCCTGCCCCATCCATCCCCAGAGCAACTGCATCAAGACCTCCAAATACAACATTGTCACCTTCCTGCCTGTCAACCTCTTCGAGCAGTTCCAAGAAGTGGCCAACACCTATTTCCTCTTCCTCCTCATCCTGCAGGTGGGTGCAGTCCTTCCCTGCCTGGGCATACAGCAGGGCTCCGAGTAGTCCCATACTTCAGAAGCAGAGAGATTTGGCACCCTCAAGCAGGGGCAGCATAGGCCTGGGGCTGGCTGCTTCCCGTGTAATAATTCCTGTTCCCTGTCCTCAGCTGATTCCTCAGATCTCTTCACTCTCCTGGTTTACCACCATCGTGCCTTTGGTTCTTGTCTTAACCATCACAGCTGTCAAAGATGCCACTGATGATTATGTGAGTGGTTCCCCCTGCCTCACTCTGCTCACTGGGCAGGGGGCTGGGGTGCTGTGCCTGGGTGTGGTGTCCAGGGCCGTGGCGTTTGAGATGGTGTGGGAACGCAGGAGCCCATCCCCAAGAGGTTGACTCTGCTGTCTCTTCCCCCTGCTCCCAGTTCCGCCATAAAAGCGACAACCAGGTGAACAACCGGCAGTCTCAGGTCCTGATCGGTGGAGTGTGAGTGTCGTGGGCACAGAGCAGTGGAGAGGGAGCCAGGGACCCTGCGGGGTGAGGCACAGGGCACTGGGTAGGGCTCCTGCCTGACTGCAGTTTGCTGTCCCTCTGCAGCCTGCGGCAGGAGCCGTGGATGAATGTCCGTGTTGGAGACATCATCAAGTTGGAGAACAACCAGTTTGTGGTGGTGAGTGCAGCCCTGAGACAAGTATGGTTCCAGCAGGGTGGGTGGCACACAAGGACCATGGAAGGGTGTGGTGCCACTCCCACTTTGCTTTCATGCTCCTCCATCACTTCCCAAGATGGGGACATTAGGGACTTCCAACCTAGAAGTTGCATTTAGGTCGGAGAGTTGGAGCCATGTTTTGTACTCTGAAGATCTGGGCACTTGGAGCAGTGGTGGCTAGGCTTGGGTGCAAAGGACACATGGGGTTAGGGACAGCCTTTGCAGATGCTCCAAGGAGTTCCAAGGACATCCATGGGCCAAGAGCTTCCTTGGGGAAGGCATCGGGGAGCCCCAGTGTTGGCACAACCCTTCACAAGTCTCTCCCAGCAGGCTGACCTCCTCCTCCTCTCCAGCAGCGAACCCCATGGGTTATGCTACATAGAGACCGCAGAGCTGGATGGGTAGGTGCCCCTGCTTGCCTTGGGTAGCCCAGGGAAGGCAGGAGGTGGGAGTGAGAGTGGGCTGCAGGCAGAGCAGGAGCTGCTGGGCAGCACCTGCAAAGGCCCTCCCTGCCAGGCTGTCTCTAACCCACACGTGGTGCCTTCTTGCCTGCAGAGAGACCAACATGAAGGTGCGTCAGGCCATCCCCGTCACCGCGGAGCTGGGGGACACCAGCCAGCTGGCTCTCTTTGATGGTGAGTGCCTGTGACCAGTCCTCTGCCACGGGGCAGCCCCCACATTCCTCGCTCCATCCCCCTGGGTAGACAAGGAGCAGCCATGTGGAATTGTCACACTGGCTTGAAGCAGATCTCTGGGCAGTCAGGGATGGTGCTGGGAGCACTGGGATGGAGCTGGCCAGCTGGAGAGGGCAAGTCGCAGCTGAGCCATCCTCTGCACCCAGGTGAGGTGATTTGTGAACCCCCCAACAACAAGCTGGACAAGTTTGGTGGGACACTGTACTGGAAGGAGAACAAGTACCCCCTGAGCAACCAGAACATGCTGCTGCGGGGCTGCGTCCTGCGCAACACCGAGTGGTGCTTTGGCCTCGTCATCTTTGCAGGTGGGCTGAGGCAGCAGCTGCTGCTGGGCTGCACAGAGGGGAGGGAAAGACACCCCCTGATGCTTTCCTGCTCCCCAGGACCCGACACAAAGCTGATGCAGAACAGCGGCCGGACCAAATTTAAGCGGACAAGCATTGACCGGCTGATGAACACGCTGGTGCTCTGGGTATGCAGAAGGGAGATCCTGGGAGCCCTGGCTCTGCCCCAGTCAGGGCTCTGAGGTACTATCCTATCCCCAGATCTTCGGGTTCCTGGTGTGCATGGGAGTGATCCTGGCCATTGGCAATGCCATCTGGGAGCATGAGGTGGGCGTCTGCTTCCAGATCTACTTGCCCTGGGACGAGGGGGTGCACAGTGCCTTCTTCTCTGGCTTCCTCTCCTTCTGGTCCTACATCATCATCCTCAACACTGTGGTGCCCATCTCGCTCTATGTGAGGTAGGGCAGGGGGCAGAGAGGCTGGGCAGGGGCTGTATGACAAATTAGGGGTGCCCTCTGGGGTGGGGAGACAGGGATGGAGATCCACAGGCAGAACGGTGTGTTCTGAGGGTGGGTGTGGGCTCCTCTTTTGGTGACAGGCCATGTCTGCCTTCAGGGACACCCCAAGACCTGAGGACCCCACAGGTCCCTCAGGGCCCCCCAGCTTTGTCTGTCTGGCTGTTTGTCTCTCCCTGCACTGGCTGCACGCTGGCTATTTTGCTCTGCCTTCCTACAGCTCCCAGGCTCCTGCACTGTCCCTTTCTCTCTCTCTTTTAATTTCTCTCTTTTTTCGTTCCCTAGCATGGGTTCTGTCACTCTTAGCCCCGAGGTAAGAATGTGTCACCCCCACCCCTCCCACTAGCTCACTGCTGTCTGCCCTGGGGGCTGGGGAGGGGTTCATGGTTGGTAGGTGTGTGAGATGCCTGGGGAGCCTCGTGGGCTGCCCCCTGGGTGCCTTGCCTCAGTCCCCAGCCCTGGCTTAGTGGTGGCTGTCAGCAGGAACGGGTTGCAGGCCAGCCCCTGGGAAGGGGTGTGGGAGCTAGCAAGCAATGGGGGGCACCTGGGGTGCTGGAGTGCCCAGGGCACTGAGGGTCTGGGGTGAGCATGTGTGTGCCTGTCGTTGGCTCAGCAGAGTGTGCTGCCCTGCCCCAGTGACACCCAGCCATCCTCCCTGCAGCGTTGAGGTGATCCGGCTTGGGCACAGCTACTTCATCAACTGGGACAGGAAGATGTACTGTGCCAAGCGCCGGACGCCTGCGGAAGCCCGCACCACCACCCTCAACGAGGAGCTGGGGCAGGTGGAGTACATCTTCTCTGACAAGACTGGCACCCTCACCCAGAACATCATGGTCTTCAGCAAGTGCTCTGTGAACGGGCACAGCTATGGTAAACGCCAGCTGCCAGAGCCAGGCAGGGGCTGCCCACAGAGTGGGGGTGCACTGTGTCCCCACCTCCATTTGGGGCAGTCAGGACAGGGGGGCTTAGCTAGAGTGTTGTGGGGCAGCAGCAGCTGCCATGGTGTTGGGTCTCTGTCCTGGTTAACTCCATACTCTGTTTTGCAGGTGAAGTGCAGGACATGCTGGGTCACAAGGCAGAGCTGGGAGAGGTAAGGGTGCTGTCAGTTTGACGCCTGCCCATGCCAATTGTCACTGGGGGGTAACCTCAACTTTGCCCCTGCCAGAGGTCAGAGCCAGTAGACTTCTCCTTCAACCCTCTGGCGGACCCACGGTTCCAGTTCTGGGACCCCAGCCTACTGGAGGCCGTCAAGCTGGGAGACCTCCACGTGCACGAGTTCTTCCGCCTGCTCTCACTCTGTCACACCGTCATGTCTGAGGAGAAGAGTGAAGGTAGGCATGGGGCAGGATCTATCTCTGAGGGTCACAAGGCACTCTCACTGACCCCATCTTGTCCACAGGTGAGTTGTTGTACAAGGCACAGTCCCCAGATGAGGGAGCGCTGGTCACGGCTGCCAGAAACTTTGGCTTCGTGTTCCGGTCCCGCACACCCAAGACCATCACAGTGCAGGAGCTGGGTCAGGCCATCACCTACCAGCTGCTGGCCATCCTGGACTTCAACAACATCCGCAAGCGCATGTCTGTCATCGGTGAGGTGCTGGGCATAGCACAGGGGCTGTGGGGCTGCAGCATGGGGCTCATCGTGCTGTGTTGGGGCACCGGTCCAACACTGATGGGGATGTGACTCTGGAGGCATTGGCAGCCTGGGGGTCAGAGTGGGACCTGCTCCTGCCCCCCTGAGCCAAGCATCTCATCCCCTCCTGCCCGCAGTCCGCAGCCCTGAGGGCAAGATCCGGCTGTACTGCAAAGGAGCTGACACCATCCTGCTGGAGCGGCTGCACCCCGTCAACCAGGACCTGAGCAGCATCACCACCGACCACCTCAATGTGTGTGAGACAGGGTCCTGCAGGCAGGCTGGGGAGCAAGGAGCCTGTGCTGGGCTTGTGCCCTGTCCTAGGAACAGCACTGGGGTCTGGGGACACCACCAGGGTCTGCCAGCACACCCAGGTCTGACCGCTTGCAGGAGTACGCTGGCGAGGGGCTGCGGACACTGGTGCTGGCCTACAAAGACCTGGAGGAGAGCTACTACAAGGACTGGTCTGAGCGGCTGCAGCGAGCTGGCAGTGCCCCTGAGGCTCATGAGGATCACCTGGCTCGGCTCTACGATGAGGTGGAGCATGATATGATGGTAGGTGGGCTGAAGGCTGAGGCTGGCGGTGGCTGGGGGCAGCCCCTGCTGACCTCCCGCCTGTTTGGGTCCCCAAGCTGCTTGGAGCCACAGCCATCGAGGACAAACTGCAGCAGGGGGTCCCTGAAACCATTGCCATCCTGACGCTGGCCAACATCAAGATCTGGGTGCTGACAGGGGACAAGCAGGGTGAGGCATGGCTGAGGTGCTGGCTGGAGATGAGGATGTTTGTGGGCTGGATTCCACCTGCCTGGGATCCCTACTGCTCTTTCCTGAATGGACTCTGGCTCAGCCCCTGGTTTCCTGTCCTCAGAAACAGCTGTGAACATTGGCTACTCCTGCAAGATGCTGACAGATGACATGACAGAGGTGTTTGTGGTCACAGGCCACACTGTGCTGGAGGTGCGAGAGGAGCTCAGGTGAGGACTGGGGGGCAAAGAACACAAAACAGTACCAGTGTGGGGCACAGCTGCAACTGGGGGAGCTAGAGATATGGAAAGGCCCTGAGACGGAGCCCCATGTCCTCTCTCTCCTCAGGAAAGCCCGGGAGAAGATGATGGATGCATCACGTTCTGTGTGCAATGGCTTCTCCTACCAGGAGAAACTCTCCTCCAAGCTTACCTCTGTGCTGGAAGCCATTGCAGGCGAATATGCCCTGGTCATCAATGGGCACAGCCTGGTAGGGCCCTGGGAGTGCCAGGCAGGACAGGGCCCTGTGCCTGGCTGTGTACCATGACCCCAGCTGCCCCTTGCTCTCTTTGCAGGCCCATGCACTGGAGGCTGACATGGAGGTGGAATTCCTGGAGACGGCGTGTGCCTGCAAGGCCGTTATCTGCTGCCGTGTCACGCCCCTTCAGAAAGCCCAGGTGGTGGAGCTGGTGAAGAAGTATAAGAAAGCCGTGACTTTGGCCATTGGGGATGGGGCCAATGATGTCAGCATGATCAAGAGTAAGGCCTGGGGTCTGGGGGGCCACAGGAGAGACAGGCCATGCCCCTGCACCATCCTGGGGGCTGTGGGAGTCTCTGTGCTCACCCCTCTGTGCCCCACAGGAACAAAGTGCCTCTGCTAGGGGTGCTGCTCTCATCCCCTGTTCTACTGGCTGGCCTCTCTTCACCCATCTCTCCTTCTCTCCACAGCTGCCCACATTGGGGTGGGCATCAGTGGGCAGGAAGGCATCCAGGCCGTGCTGGCCTCTGACTACTCCTTCTCCCAGTTCAAGTTCCTGCAGCGCCTGCTCCTGGTGCATGGCCGCTGGTCCTACCTGCGCATGTGCAAGTTTCTTTGCTACTTCTTCTACAAGAACTTTGCCTTCACCATGGTCCACTTCTGGTTTGGCTTCTTCTGCGGCTTCTCAGCACAGGTAGGTTGGTGGCTTTTCTCACTGAGAGCTGGGGAGGGTTTTCCTGCAGGGCTCCTCAGCTCTGAAGCCTGTTCTGATCCATGGACTCCCTGTGGCAGGAGGCACAGCCTGGCATCCATCGTGCAGTGTGAGGAGCCTGTGGTCAGGGTGGGGAGTCCTGGGGGGCTGGAGACAGCTCTCCTGTCCCTGCAGCTGTGGGCACAGGGACTTGGGGACTGGCTGGGGCACAGGGCGGGCAGGTCTTGTGCCCTGCTGAGTGCTCTATTCCATACAGACAGTGTATGACCAGTACTTCATCACTCTGTACAACATTGTCTACACATCGCTGCCTGTGCTCGCTATGGGTGTCTTTGACCAGGTATGCTGGGGGCAGTGAGAGGTCCCTGGGGGTGTGAGGAGTCTGTACCACTTCCCTTCATGCCCATGCTGTGGGAAGAAGGGCTGCCTGGGTGCCTGAGTCGGGCTGTCCTTGTCATTCCGTGGGCTGTGGTGGAGGCTGCTCCTGCCCAAGGCTAAAGGGAGGTGCCCCATGCCCCCAGGATGTGCCAGAACAGCGGAGCATGGAATACCCCAAACTCTATGAGCCTGGGCAGCTGAACCTGCTCTTCAACAAGCGGGAGTTCTTCATCTGCATTGCCCAGGGCATCTACACCTCCATCCTCATGTTCTTCATCCCCTACGGTGTCTTTGCTGATGCCACCCGTGATGATGGTGCCCAGCTGGCCGACTACCAGTCCTTCGCTGTCACTGTCGCCACCTCCCTCGTGATTGTTGTCAGTGTGCAGGTAGGGACGTGGCTACTCGGCCCCAGACACTCGGGGCACCTCAGGCATCCCCTGAGCCCTTGTCTCCTCCTGCATCCCCCCATCCTACTAGATTGGCTTAGACACAGGATTCTGGACAGCCATCAACCACTTCTTCATCTGGGGCAGCCTGGCCGCCTACTTTGCCATCCTCTTCACCATGCACAGTGATGGCCTCTTCCAGATGTTCCCTAACCAGTTCCGCTTCGTGGGTGAGTCCCCGTGGCGCCCTGTGCTCCCCACCCCAGCAGGTGTTGCCTCGGCCTGGCCCTCACCAGATCCATTCTTTCCCCCCCCCAGGTAACGCTCAGAACACGCTGGCCCAGCCCATGGTCTGGCTGACCATCGCCCTCACCGCCGTCGTCTGCATCGTGCCCGTCGTGGCCTTTCGCTTCCTTAAGCTGGACCTGAAACCAGAACTCTCGGACACGGTGAGAGCGCGTGGCCGCAGGAGCGGTGAGCGGGTGCCAGCCCCGAGGAGGGGGGGTGGTTCCACCCGGCCCTGTGTCCCCAGGTGCGCTACACTCAGCTGGTGCGGAAGAAGCAGAAGACGCAGCACCGGTGCCTGCGGCAGGCGGGGCGCGCGGGCTCGCGCCGCTCCGGCTACGCCTTCTCCCATCAGGAGGGCTTCGGGGAGCTCATCATGTCCGGCAAGAACATGCGGCTCAGCTCCTTGGCGCTCTCCAGCTTTACCCCTCGGCCCAGCAGCAGCTGGATTGAGACCCTGCGGAGGAAGAAGGGCGGCGAGGGCAGCGGTGCTGGCAGCCCCAGTGGCTCGGCTGACAAGACTCTCAGGCTCTGAGGCTGGAGGGGGTCACATTTCCTCTGGTGCAGCTGGGGACTCCCCTCCTCTGCCCCTGGGGAGGGCAAAGCTGTTTGTCAGCGGGTTCAGTGGTAGGAGCAGAGGTGATGTGGGGCCAGTGCTGAGGTTTGCAGGAGTCTGGACTGTTGCCTTCTAGCCAAAAAATATAGTCTTTTGCTCCTGGGGTGGATGGATGGATGGATGGATGGATGGATGGATGGATGGATGGATGGATGTCACCATCAGCCCCCCCTTCGCTCCTCCATCAGTATTCAATTCCACTGAGTGCAGAAGCCCCATCAAACATGAATGTATCATGCCAGAGGTGCAGGGCTCTGGGACGACTGTGGCCTCTCCGTGCCCTTCACCCACGTGTCTTTTTTTTTTATATAAACAAAAAAAAAAAAAAAAAAAAAAAAAAAAAAAAAAAAAACCTTCAAAAAAAAAGCAACCAAAAAAAAAAAAAAACCAAACCAAAACCAAAAAAGTAAGGAAGAACCTTCTGAGTTTACAGAGTGACTCATTTCTTGGCTGGGTACAGGGAGAAGTGGGGAGGAAGGTCACCCTCCTTGTCCCCCTGCCTCAGGGTTCCCCGGGACAGTGGGCGCTGGGTGGGAAAGGGGAAGTGTTCTGGGTGTTCTGGCGGCTGCCGTGATTCACTCCCACGCGTGGTCTTGCGCAACCCTCGGCCTCTGCTTCCTCCCTCCTCCTCCTCCTCCTCTCCAGCTCCTGCGGGACCGAGTGCTGCTGGGCTGTGGGTGGGCAGGGGGGGACCCCCGGGGAGTCTCTAGGGCTGGTGGGGTCCCAGGGCCGCGATACCAAAGAGGAGCTTTTTAATGCGGATATTGGCGAGGGCTGGAGAGGATCTGGGGGGGTTTGGGGGTTATTTCGATGGAGGGGACGCGGATCGGGGTGGATAATTTATGACGCGTTTCTGTCTGGGGAAACAGTATCATGATATGGTTCCTGGGGGGGGGGGGGGAGAAAGAAACACGAAAAAAAACCCAAACCAGCTTTAAAAAAATTATTATTATTTAAAAAAAAAAAGAAAATAACGTCCTGAGCAGATTGTGCCGTGTCCGGTATCCGGGTGCGAAAGGTCCCGGGAAGTCGGGGGTGGGAGGGGGCGGTGTCGGCTCCACGTGCGGCCCGCCCCCCGCCCCCCGCCCCCCCGCCCGCTTTCACAACCGCGGCCGCCGCCGATGTTTTTCTCTCCGGGACCGGGCGCATGGCGCGGGCCCTGGGGCCGCTCCTCCTTCTCCTTCTCTGCCTCCTGCTCTGCCTCCTGCTCTACCTCGCCGCCGCCGGGCGGCCCTGCGGCCCTGCCGGTGAGTTCGGCCGGCACCGGGCGGGGCGGGACATGGGGGTGGCCCCGAGCCTCTCCCGGTTCCCGGGCCTCGTGGGTCCGGGCACGCGGAGCGGACACATGCGGGACCCTGCCTGCCCCGGGGGAGCTCCGCCTGGCCCGGGGAGATGGGCGGGCGGTGGTGTGGGGGACCCCTGGGAGCGTGGGGGCTGTGTCCGGGGTGCTGGATGGGTGCTGGGTGCTCTGCTGGGTACTGGGTGCTGTGTCCTGGGTGCTGGATGGGTGCTGAGTGCTCTGCTGGGTACTGGGTGCTGTGTCCGGGGTGCTGGATGGGTGCTGGGTGCTCTGCTGGGTACTGGGTGCTGTGTCCCGGGTGCTGGATGGGTGCTGGGTGCTCTGCTGGGTTCTGGGTGCTGTGTCCTTGGTGCTGGGTGCTCTGCTGGGTACTGGGTGCTGTGTCCGGGGTGCTGGCTGGGTGCTGGGTGCGTTCCCAGCAGCAGGAGCCCAAGGGAACAGCAGGTCTGCACTGGCCGTTGACCTTTGGAGGAAGCTGGGAGCGCTGCCCAGGCCGGACCTGGGCTGCCAGTCAGTGCAGTCACTTAACCCCTCTGGCACTGAATCCCCACCCAGGGACTCCCGGGACCACCAGTCCCATTCTGTCACCTTCCCAGAGCTGTGCTCCCTGCCACCAGACCCCTCAATACACAGCCCACCGGGTGCTTTGGTGCCCATCCCTACTGCGATGCCAGAGGTCCAGTACCCTGTGTGAGGAACCACTGCCACTCTCCAGCTCAGTGCCCTGACCCCCAGCAGTCACTGGACATGGGGAGCAGATGATGGGGTGCTTTCACATCTCCAGGGACACCCACTGGCTCTGGAGTCTCATCTTCATCACCTGCTGCCCTCTTGTCCCTCCAGGGCTGTCACGAGACACGGTGTTGGGCCGCCCGGGAGCCAACATCACGCTGACCTGCCAGGACAAGTTGCCTGAAAATGCCACGGTGTTGTGGCAGATGAAGGAGCAGGGGGCAGCAGGGGGCTGGGGGCAGCAGCTG
This sequence comes from Phylloscopus trochilus trochilus, assembly GCA_016584745.2. Lineage (NCBI taxonomy): Eukaryota > Metazoa > Chordata > Aves > Passeriformes > Phylloscopidae > Phylloscopus > Phylloscopus trochilus. Next base: position 1,335,466 of record WQNJ02000096.1, read on the forward strand.
GCAGAGGGGAACACGCTGCTCCTGCGGCAGCTGCGCCACGAGGACTCAGGGCACTACAGCTGCTCTCTGGGGAGCCACCTGCTGCGCTCCCTGCGGCTGCTGGTGGCAGGTGGGTCCACGCTAGGGTGGGAATGTCCCTGGCGGCGTTGCCTGTGATGGCCCCTGTCCCCCAGCACCTCCCTGCCTTGCAGAGCCCCCTGAAACCCCCCAGGTCTCCTGCTACCGGCGGAGCCACGACAAGGATGTCCTGTGTGAGTGGCCACAGCAGGAGAAGCCACCCCCAGGGACACGGGCGATGCTCTGGGTGAGGCGGAGGTGAGTGCTGCCGCTGCATCCACCGTGGGCTGGGACCCCAATAGGACAGAACTTGTCCCTCTCCATGGACCCTTTCCCTGGTGCCAGCTGGGACCCCATGGCTTGGGATGCTTTCCTCCCTGCAGACCCTTTCCCTGGCAGCTACTGGTAGCTGGGAGTCCGCTGCACAGGATGTGTTTCTTCCCCATTCCCCAGTGCTGCCTGGGACCCCATGGCACAGAATGGATCCCTCCCCACAGACCCTTTCCCTAACACTGCCAGGGACCCTACAGCATAGGCCAGCTGCCCTGTGCCCTAGACCCTGCTGCACCCTCCCTGAGCTGTGATCTCACAGGTTTGTGGCTGAGAACGCCACAGAGCAGCGGTGCCGCTACTTCTCCAAGGCACGGAAGTTCGTTTGCCGGGTGAAGGTGCCACCTGGCACCGATGACACCAAACACCTGGTGGTGTCCACGTGCGTCAGCAACAGCGCTGGTGGCTCAGCCGGCAGAGACAAGATCATCACCCTCAGCAGCGTCCGTGAGTGCTGCCCCTGTTGCTGGGAGCTGGGGTGGCTGAGGGTGGAGTGCGAGGCCCTGAGCCCCTCCCTTCCCCAGCAGTGAAGCCAGACCCTCCAGCCAACGTGACAGTGCAGGCCCTGGAGGGAGCCCCGCAGCGGCTGCAGGTGAACTGGTCCTACCCCTCCTCCTGGGACCCCCGTTTCTACTGGCTCCGCTTCCAGGTCCGCTACCGCCCTGAGCCTGCCCCAGCCTTCATGGAGGTGAGACCCTGCTTGCTGGCATGTCGTGTAGGCCTGCTCGGTGCCTGAGATGTTTTGGTTTTTTCTGAAACTCTTTTCTCAGAGAGTTTTCTGTCAAGAAGAGACATGTTTTTCTAACTGTAACCTTTGTTTACATTCCTTTCCTTTCCCTAGGAGGGACTTCTTCTTGGTGTCCCTCTGGTTTAACCAATGTGATTGTGGAAGTTTGTCTTTCTTCCACCAGTTGGGTTGTTCTCTGTAGAACAGCATAAAATGGAAGAAATTACCAGAAATTAACGGAGTCATTGTCAGCCTTCTGAAGTCGTCGTGATCTTTAACAGCATCAGTGTTGCTTGTCCCTGGCCAGACTGTCCCCAGCCCTGTGTTCCCTCCAGGTGGATCAGGTGACAACAACTTGGCTGGACATCCGTGACGCCTGGCGTGGGACGAGACACGTGGTGCAGGTCAGGGCCAAGGATGAGTTTGGCCATGGTGCTTGGAGCGAGTGGAGCCAGGAGGCTGTGGGTACCCCCTGGACAGGTAGGAGGGAAACCTGGGGCCCTGAGACTGGGGACGCAGCCTGGGGTCTCCCAGTCTCATGCTCCTCCCTCACTGTGCAGACCCTTGGGACCTCACCTCTGAAACGGAGCCTTTCAGCTCACAGGTAACAACGGTCTCGGCCCCGGGAAGCATCACACGCTTCTGAATGGGTCTCCTGTCCCCATGTGGGACAAGGGGACACCTGTCCCATTGTGCCCCCCCCCTACCTTATGCAGGTCCCTGCGGAAGATGGCACCTATGGGGTGACACTGTCCCCCAGGCTCTTCGGGGAGGATGATGGTAATGGTGCTGGGGGTGAGGAAGGCTTTCTGGACTGGGGCTGGGGGTCAGGGACACCCAGGTGTCACAATGAGCCCATCCATTCTCTCAGTGTCAGGCTCTGTCATGGAATCCAGCACCCATCCTGTGGCATCCCCCTATGCCTTCCTGGTCACCGGAGGGAGTCTGCTCCTCGGCATCGCCCTGTTTGTTGCCATCGTGGTGAGGTGAGTGCCAGGGGGCCTGGCCCAGGGGGCTCTGTCTGCTCCCCCACCCTGACCTGGAGCTGCTCTTCTCCCCTGCAGGTACAGGCAGATGTGGTGGACAAGTGGGCAGGAGACGACCAAGCCTGAGGGCGAGGGGCAGCACATGCTGGTCCCCCTGAGGCTCCCCCCGCCCACACTCAGTGATAGCCCTTTGCTCTCATCACACCCTGCCCCCTCAGCCCCTGGAATGCTCCACGTGACTCAGGCAGATTATTCCTCCTCGGGGCGGTAGCCAGGGGCTGAATGCACTGGTAGGTGCTTGGGGGCTGGATGGGGGGGTCCCAGGGCTGTGGTGTGGCTCTGGGAGCAGCTCTCCCCTACTATCTGGTGGCTCTCTGGCTGGGACAAGCTTCTCAGGAAGGAAATCAGTGCCACCCCCATGGAGAAGCAGCTGGTAAGGGCCCCAAATGGGGTCCTGGGGGGCACTTTAAGCACCATGGCCAAGCTGGGATGGCCAGGAGTGCCCACGCTGGAAGTGTGGCTGCACCAGAGCATGGCAGCTGGCCCGGTTTGGGGGTCCCACAGGGAAGGGCCTGGTCCCTACAGTGCCATGGGGGTTGGGGAGGGAGGGAGAGCCTGGCTGGATCAGCCCCATTCCTCTGCTGCAGCCCCCTCAGGGCTCCTTTATAAAGCACATGTTGGGGAAACAGGACAATGTGGCTCAAATAAATGCTTTGGATTTATACTGGGGTACTGGATGGCTGCTGGGAGCAGGGTAACAGAGGGTCACTGCAGCCTGTCTGTTGCCTGGGAGTGGCTCCAGTGGGCTTGCACCTCCACTTCATTCCCCTGCCCCCCTTGCTGTGCCTGGGAACTGTGCCCCCTGCTCCCTCCCACTCCCCCCACCCCCCCACCCTGTGTATCCCGTGCTCCCTGTTTCTCTGGTGCCTCCCAGGCTGTATCCCCTGTGCTGTGCACCCCTTCATGCCCACAAACACCCTGGCCTGCAGCCCCCGACCCTGCTGGGTTGTGCAACGCCCTGCGGAGCTGCAGCTGCACCCGGCAGGAAACCACAGGATGAGGGGAGAGGGTGCTCAGGCACCCTGGGGACAGCGTTCCCCTTCCCTTCTGCTGGCCTCAAGCTATAAAAAGCCTGGCAGGATGCAGATGTGTGCTGCTGGGGAGCCCCAGTACCCCCCTGGCCCCCAAAACTGGTGACTCCTGCCAGCACCAGGCCCATCCCAGGCCCCCAGGACCACTGCTCCCTCTCAGCCAACAAGTTTATTTGACTCGATCATTACACGTCCCAGTCTCACCGCACGCCCCCCACCCTGGCAGCCCCATGACAAGTCGGTTCTGGCAGAGGGTGGTCAGGATTTGTCCCAGCAAAAGGGGGACAGCCCTGCTGGAGTCCAGGAGTGGGGTCCCTTCAGGACTGGAGACGTGACAAAGGGGCTCTCACTGGGCCCTTCCCGTGGCACCTGCCCATTGCTGTGGCCGCACCCTGCCTCACGCCACACGGCTGGGGGTCGCAGACCACTCGGGGGCGGCATCAGCAGACGCTAATGCAGCTTGCAGTGGACGGGGTGCAGCAGGGCCATGTGCTCAGCCCCCTTGAAGGGCAGCTTCTCCGTGGAGTAGTAGTGCACGACTTCGGGGATGCTCTCGAAGACGCCGCTTGCCTGGCTGAGCGTGTACTTGTTGTCCTTGGTCTGGGCCACGATGATGTGGACGCAGCCCTGGCTGGTCCTGGGCGGCCAGCAGGCATCAGTGTTGCCGCCGGCCCCCCGGCGCCTGCCTGCCCCGCGGCCGTATCCACCCCTGTTTGTTCCCGTCCCGCTCTGATTGTTTCGGCTCCAGGGGCTGCACTTCCTCAGGAAGGAAACGCCACTGGCGCTCCCGACAATGTGCCGGGGAGGGGGACACGCCGTACCACCCGCCCCCCTCCTCCCCAGCTCCACACCGCTAACGCCTGGGTCTCCCTGTGGCTCGGGGGGTGCCATCCCTCGGGATCTGGGTGCTTCCTCCCCATCAGGGCTTCGATGTGAACAAGTAGGGGGAGCTCCTGCCGCAGCATCGCCCCGGGGCGGGGATTCGCCCCATCTCCCCAGAGTGGGGATTCGCCCCATCTCCCCAGAGTGGGGATTCGCCCCATCTCCCCAGAGTGGGGATTCGCCCCATCTCCCCAGAGCGGGGATTCGCCCCATCTCCCTCGAGTGGGGATTCGCCCCATCTCCCCAGGGTGGGGATTCGCCCCATCTCCCCAGCGTGGGGATTCGCCCCATCTCCCCAGCGTGGGGATTCGCCCCATCTCCCCAGGGTGGGGATTCGCCCCATCTCCCCAGGGCGGGGATTCGCCCCATCTCCCCAGGGTGGGGATTCGCCCCATCTCCCCAGAGTGGGGATTCGCCCCATCTCCCCAGCGTGGGGATTCGCCCCATCTCCCCAGCGCGGGGACCCCCGGGACCCCCCCCGTTCTGTGGCCGTCCCGACACTCACTTGAGCGCGATGGAGTACTTGCCGCTGCCCGTCTCGCTGGTGCGCACCAGGTAGCCGGCCTCCCGGCACGGCTGCAGCCGGCTCTCTGCCTCAGCCCGCGTGATGGCCCCGTGGTACCAGCTGCGGGGGGACGCGGAGGGGACGCTCAGCCGTGACAAAGCGTTGGCCACTCCATCCCCTCTTTGCCCCCGTTTCCCACACGTGGATCAACTCACGGCTGTTTCTCCAGTGCCAGGGCAGGGTCCACCCGCTCCCCCTCGCTGTACTCGGTGCCCGCTGGCTTCAGCATCTTGGGAGTCCAGCTCTTCTGGCGAAGATGCTGCCGCTGTGTCTCCTCCTTAGGGCGCTCTGAGCCCTCAAACTGGACTGGGAGGGACAAGATGTGAGCCCTCAAAGCCAGTTCACTTTCAATCCCCATCCCTAGCTCCATCCCTTTTCCCAACCTTCCCTGTTGCCAATCCTAACCCCAAACCATGTTCCTGTCCCAATCTGGTCCAACACCCCACCATGAAAACAGCTGTCTTCAGTTACATCAGCTTCTTCAAAGCCCCATCCAACTTGACCAGGCAGGCATCACCTCTCTGGGCAACCTGTGCCAGTGCCTTGCCACCCTCAGCCCATGAAAATTCTTTTATCTAAGTGCCCCTTATAGTTAAAAACTATTGCATCTTCTCCTCTTGCTACAAGCCCTGCTAGAAACTCTGTCCCCATTCCCCCTGTCCCTGTTGTCATCCCCATTCCCATCCCATGCCTGTCCCTTCCCCCCATCCTCATTCCCACCCTGTCCCTGTCCCCTACCTGACAGTGCTTTGACAATCTGCTCCTTCTTCCACTCCCAGGGCTGCTCATACTCCCCCGCCGGGCGCTCGTCATTCTCCGGCAGGCGCCCATCACCAGCCCTCACCCTGCGCTCCGGGGTCCCCCCGGCCACCCCCTCCCTGGGCTCATAAGGGGTGTCATAGAGCTGTGGCCCCTTCCCTGCCACCTCCTTGCCCCCCATCCGCTTGGCAAGATCCACTTTGGCACCCCCTTCCCCAGGCTCTCCACGACCGTCCAGCAGCAGGATGGCTTTGACCAGGGGGTCCTTGGAGCCACGGCGACGGATTTCTGTGGGGAACAGGGAATGATGGGTGGGGGGTAGGTCTGTGTGCTCCCTGAGACCCCCCCCCACGCCCACCACCAGCCCTCAGTGAGGGATGTGATCTGGGGACCCCACGCTGGCAACACCCCATTGGGGAACCAGCTTGGGAGGAGCTGGAGCAGGAAAGGGCCCATCCTCGTGGCGCCTGCTCTGCTGTCCAGCCCCGAGGCTGCTGGCGCCACAGGCACAGACCCACGCCGGTGGGGCCAGCTGGGCTCCGTGGCAGCAGGATGCTACACCCCAAACTGCAGCTCAGCTGTGTGGGAGGCCACCCCAGGGGCTCGCCCCTCCCAGCTCTCTGCTTCTCCCCACGGTTGCCGGTCTTTGCCTAACAGCCTGGGCTGCCCCGCACGGAAAAAAAACATCAGCAGCAAATCTTTTATTTCCAGCTTCCGGCCCAGTCAGTTCCTGTTGTTGTGGCCAGCTGGACAGTGGCCACGCCAGCCGGGGTGTCGCTGGCTGGGGGGGGCAGGGCCATTGGGAACTCTTGGGGGGGGGTGGTACCCTGGGATCACTGGGGGGCATCGAGGGCTTTGCAGCGGCCACATGTGCCCATTGGATGATGGCAGCAGGTCACGGCAGCGCTGGAGGGGCCGGGTCAGTGTCCGGCCTTGCTCCCGCTCGTTATCTGGCCCCGCGCAGCCGCAGGAAGCGGCAAAGCAGCTTTCCTGTTCCCGGAGCCTCCTGCACCGGGTGGCTCCAAGGGCAGCCACAGACCCTGGGGCTGGGGAGAGTCTAGAGCTGCGTGGCTCAGCGTGGATCACATACCTGTGATCATCTGCTGGGCATCGTAGGGCTCCATGTACCCGTCGTTCTCCCCCAGGCGCTCGGCGTCCCGCTGCCCCTTGGTCCGTTTGGCGTCGTAAGGGTCTGCGTAATCCTCCAGGATGATGACCTGAGCAGAGAACAGGCATGGCTGGCTTCAGAGGGGGGTGTCCACGGGCGTTGAGGGGGTTCCAGCAGGGGTGGCAGAGATGCCACCAGCACAGAGCCAGGCAGGGAAGAGGCACATTGGAGACCCCAGTGTGAAGGATGGTGGCTTATCTGGGCTAAATGGAGCCATATCACAACATCCAGAGGATGCACCCAGTGGCACCTTTGGGTGGGAGCAGTCCAGACCATTCCTATGCACCTCAGTGGTAGTGAGGAGCCTGGGGGAGCTCTGGGACCCTTTTGGGTGACAGCAACCCTCCCCCGACTGGCCCCCAATCCTCCCAAGGCTGTGCAAGGGTGAAAGACCAGCTTCCCAGAAAAGCTCTACATCAGCCTTTGTTTAACCAGCAGCTGAGCTCTGGGGTCAGGCTGGCATGGGACACGCAGGCCATGCTGAGGATGCCCGACGACCCCCCCACCCCCACACGGGTGATGAAGGGCAGTTGGGATGAAGGCAGCTTTGAAGGACTTTAAAGGCAGTGGAGCCGGGCAGGATAAAAGGACAAAGTCAGCCAGGCTAATGAGTCGGAGACCAAAGCAGTTAAAGCTGCCAGTGCTTCGCACTCCCCACATCTCCCCCTCTGCCCCCGGCTCCCAGTCCCTCCCTGCCTTACCGTCTCTGTCTTGGGGGGCTTCCCCTTGTCCTGCTCGGGGGCAGGCAGGCCGGCAGGCAGGGGTCCAGGGTGCCCCTTCCCGTTCTTCTCGGAAGCCTCCACCTTGATGAGGCGATTGATGTAGGTTTTGGAGGGTCCCTCCGGTGTGCCTCCCTCCACTCGGGAATTCTTCCGCATCTTCCCGGTGGCGGCCTGGAGCAGACCCTGCAGGTTGTCCCGTGACAGCCGGCTGCCCCCTTCCTTGCCACCCCCAGCCGCCCGGTAGCCCCCCAGCTCAGCGGTCGAATTCTTGCGGCTCTTCCCGAGGCTCCCGCTTCCCGGCCGAGCCCTCTCCGAAACCGTCTTCAGGTTGGATGGGAACTCCTTGAACCACTTGGCCGCCATGGAGCTGGGCAGACGCAGGGTGCCGCAGCCCCCCCGGGGCTCCTCGACACCCCACGGCTGCCCCGCCGGCTCAGGGTCGGCTCAGCCGGGGGGCCCTGGGCAGCCCGGCTGCCCCCAGCCCTGGAAACGGGATCCTCTGCGGACTGGGGCCAGCCCGGGAGCGGGGATGCGGGCCGGGGGACCGGGGCCTTCGTGGGGGGCTCCAGGCGCCCTTCGCCCCGGCGGGGACAGCTGGTGGGTCCCCAGGGGTGCCGGCTCCTGGGGCCCCGGGGAGGGAACCGCGTGCCCTCGGAGCTCCCTTGCCCCGGGGAAGGGTCTCGGAGGGGGCCGGGGTATCTGCTCCAGCAATGGGTTGAGTCGGGGGGTCTCGCCGGCTGTCGGAGGAGTCCGGCCGTGGCAGTCCCGGGGAGGTTTCAGGGGTCCACTGCTCCTGGGGACGGGGTTCGGGAGGGTGGGGGTCTCTCCGAGCTCCGGAGGGCCCGGCCGGGAACGGGCAGCCGGGGGGTCCCGTCGCGGCTCCTCGGCGGGGCTCGTCTCCGGGGGCAGAGGGGCTTCGGCGAGGGGTCAGGCCGGCCCGGGGGGCCCCATGCGGCGGCGACGGGATGGGCCGGGGCCGGGCCGGGCCGGGGCCGGAGGGGCCGGAGGGGGTGGCAGGGCTGGCGCTCCCCGCCCAGATCCGGAGGGGGCGGCCCCGGGGAACGGCGCGACAGCCGCCGGGCAGGCGGCCGCAGCCCCGGCGGACCCGGGGGAGACGTGGGAAGGCACGGAAGCTTCGGTGGGGTCCCGTCCCGGTGGGGCTGAGACGCCCGGTGACCCTGCCTGGCTGATGGGACCACCCTGCACACGGATCCCGCGGATGGAGTGTACGAGCGGAGCCCCGGGGAGAGACTGCAGGAACGGCACGGACCTACGTGCATGGGCCCCCCCTCCAGAGAGCCTGGGACCATAAGGACTGAGCCTGGGCATGGGCTCTGCGCTCCCTGGGGATGGAGACTGTGCACAACCCCGCCGGGCACGGCCACCTTCGCAAGGACCCGTGCACAGCCTGACAGGGCACAAGCACCGTGTTCGCACCACAGCAGCCAAGTTCTGTGTCTGGCCGTGCTGTCACCTCGCCGGAAAAGCGCGGCAGACCCCGCTGGTTTGGCTTCCTGTCGGGCTGCAGTGCTGGGGGGGCCCTTACACCAGCAACCCCTCCCCCTTTGCACGGGAAGAGGAGAGGGGTTTGTGGAAAAATTGCTGCCGTAGCTCCCGGGATGAGAGTTTGTGGCAAAATACGGGCTCCTCTTCTGTACAGGGGAAAGGTGCTGGGTGCTGGCAGCGCCGTAGGAAGTGATGGCAATTCCCTTGCTGGTGCTGCTGGGCAGGATGTGCCTTGCAGTGGTGCGATGCCACTGGCAGGTTGGTGCCCGAACTGCCGGTGTAGGATCTCGTCTGGCCTTAGCTTTGCCTTTTTGAGGCTTTAAGGAAACTCTGCTTCCCCACCAGTAAACTCAGGTGCTGGTTCCTTCTCTTTCCTTCAGAAGGCAGCCTTCAGACCCCCTCAATTTTTATGGGGCCTCAACAGGACAGACGTGCAGGTGCTGTCTCAGTCACTTTGTGCTGCAGTGGTGTCCACACCATTGTGCCACACGTGTCCTTCAAGTCTTCCCCATCCTTGTTCTCTGCTGGCTCGCGGGGGGAAGGCTTTGGGAGTGCCCTCAGCAGAGGTGACAGATGGCACTGCACACCTGCTTCCCTGAGAAGACAAGCTTCCCTGAGCCAGCCTGGTGGCAAATGAGGGCCGAGCCCAGCTCAGAGTGGGATGGGTCCTCACTGGGCAGATGTGAACAGACAGGACTGGCAGATGGCTGCTAGAGACCAGCTCCTGCTGCACTTGTCAGGTCAGCATTCCAGTGACAGAGTCCTCCAGGGCCCTCCTCAGCTCTGCTCATCCCAGCCTGTAAAGCTGCAATGACTTGGGAGCCATGAGCTCTCCCAGCCAATTTGGCATTCCCAATCCCAATCCCAATCCCAATCCCAATCCCAACCCCAGCGCTGGGCTCAGCAGAGCAGCCTCTACGTCACCAAAGAGAAAGCCCCACAAGGGTTTGAAACCTTCATTAAATTGACTTAACCCATGACTGAGCAGGTTCCTGAGCTGAAGATGGGAGCTGAGTGCCCTCCCAGCCCAGGTACCAGGAAGAGAGCTGGAGAAAACCCAGAACCCCGAGAGGGTTGGTTGCTGGTCTGGGCTGGAGGACACAGGGCAGAGCTGTTCAGCTTCACAAATCCTCCAGTCAGTCCTTCAGCAAAGCACTTAAAAATAGTCCCCAAGCTGAAGCCAGAGCCACTCCTGCAGCCGTCAGTAATCCCTCTCCTAACAGCATCTTTTTATTCCAAGAGTCTGAGCAGGAGAGGGAAGCAGCTGCTGAAGTAGATAATGGAGTTCAGAGGCTCTTTGATTTTCTAATGACTTTTATTCAAACACAGTGTATTAATGCACATGGTTCCATCTTTGACACTGGTGCGTCAGTTCTGTCCTCCAGCCGAGGACATGGCCCAAGTTAGAGGAGCTCCAACAGCCAGATCTCCTTCCAGCAGACTCAAAACAGGGCTGTGGGGATTCAAGACAACAGGCCACAACCCCATCCACGGAGGGCTGGAGTACAAAGGCGAGCAGGAACAATGGTTTCAGGAAAGTAAAATCAAACCCCATAGAACGGGGTGTTCACTGCTGGAACAGGTCCTGGTCAGGGATGGCAGCAGGGGGAGGACACAGCAGTGCCCATGCCCCACTCCCTGCAGCACCTGCAGCCACAGCACAGCTTGTGGGGACAAGGGGCTCAGCCTCCATGTGTGGCTAGTGGGGAGAAAGAGGACAAGGCTCAGGCCTCAGCTCATCTTACTGCTTGGCAAGAGGACAGGGAGAAGTGTGGGGTGGGAGCTGGCAGCCCTGGGACACCCACAGACCCTTCCTCCACTGCAGGGGCAGCCTCACAAATCTTCCCCTGTGTGTGAGGTGCAAGGCTGCAGTTTATAGAGAAAAGCTGGGTTGACCCAGGGAAGATGGGGCAGAAATGCTGCTCCCTTCATGCCAAAAAAGAAAAGGGTTTTTCTTCTTTCAAGGCAGCTGTGCCAAGTCTTCCTGCAGGGTTTGGCCCACCACAGCTCCATCGACCAGCCCACCCTGGGACCAGGGCTGCTGCAGGGTTGGCAGAGCACAACCTACCCAGCAGGAGATTGGAAAAAAAAAATTAGTTAGACCAGCATTCTCAAATTAACAAACTGTAATTTTTCTCCAAAGATACATTTTCCATACACATCCATCATACACCGTAACAAAAAAAAGCAGTGTACATGAAATAAGAAAATAAATTAAATCCATAGCATAGGTAAGGAGGATGCTCTAGACTGGAGTAGAGTCAAAAGTTTCCAGTAATACAAGAGGCTCAAGAGTTTGTTTTAACAAGAATGCCTGCTAGCATGGGCCCAGCAAGTGTTCTGGATCAGTCCAACTCCTTAAACAGTTATTTAGAGTTTTGAACAGCCAGTATTGTCCTGCAACAGGCAGAGCTATTACATCCTGGGAGAAAGCCAAGAGGCATCACTAAGATCCAAGTAGAGCATCCAGAAGATATTCAGATTGGTCCTGCAGCATCCACACTAGCCATCCTCCTTGGGTGGTGTATACCAGCCTGAAATGAGGAGAGATCTGTGAGGGAGGAAACTGCACAGGCAACGAGAATCTGCACCTGGAAAAGCTGCCAAAAGCAGCCAAGTCCCACTTCCAAAGGGCCACATATCCCCAGTTACTGGGAGACTTTCCCTCTGGCTTACTTCCCAACACCACACAGGCAACCATGGAATCATTTGGGTTGGAAAAGACCTCTCAGATCATCAAGCCCAAGCAACCACTGAGGTGCTGTCTCTAGTTAGAGCCACTGGAGCCCAGCACTGGGCAGCAGAGAGGGCAGCACTCTGCAGCCACACTGTACTACAGCAGCTGCCACTGTCGCTGTCACCTCTGCACTTGAGGCAGGATAAAACTCGAGTGGCTTGTCTGGGGAGCCCAAACAAGCAAGGGGAAACACAGGCCCTCTCCCTCAGCCCTTACCATTCTTCTCATGGATCTGAACCAGAGACTTGTAGGACTGCTGTGCTCTTGTCAGGCTGTACTGGTTCTGCAAGGGAAGGCAAAGAGCCCATCAGTCCAGCAGGAACCCTGGGGAAGCCATCCCACACACCTTCCCTGTCTGGCCAGAGCTGGCTGTGCCCCCATCTGCCACCCCCCATTCTCCTACCCTGTCCAGGCCCTACCTTGTTGGCTCCAAATTGTACTCGTGCCTTCCCTTTCACCAGCGTTGCACTGATCTGCATGATCACCGATTCGATGGAGTAGGCACTACTCCAGCCCTGAGGGATCAAACACACGGTGAGATTGTGCTCCCAGTGCAACCCAAGGGCCTTCCCAGCTCTGGCAGGCCATGGTACAGCAGGAGCTGCCAGGACTATGGAGTGTGGGAGGCAGAACATCTCCCACAGGGACCAGCACCCACCTGTTTTGTAAGCAGCTCCATGCAGATGGCACCGCCACCCAAAACATACCTGGGAAGGAATCAGACAAAGTTACCACACAGAGAGATGTGATTGCACCCACCCACTGCTCCAGAGCTGAAACATCTTCTCTGATTAGATTTCTGATGGAAAAAAAAAAAAAGCACTAAAGCCTCCACCACTGCTGTCTGCCTTCCAATGGCAAACCCACGTCAAGGAAGTCACAGGATTGTGCAGCACTGGATAAACCCAGTGAAAACTGCTGCAGAAAGCAGAACAGAGAGACAGAGAGATACTCACCCCCCTGACAGCACCGGGGATACAACCCTTACAAACGGTGGATCAAAAGGAAAGTTATCCTGCAATGAGAGAAGGGAAGCAGAGCCATTGAGGAAGGTGTTCTCTGATGCCTTCCCCAGTCAGGCATCTCTCGAGGAGGGCGAGCTTACTTTAAAAGAGAAGTTGAGGAGAATGAAATCTGTTCCTTCTTTCTCTTTGAGAATCTGGAGATCGTTGTGCAAAGCGCTGTCCTCGTCAACCCTGTGACAGGAAAACCCCAGAGGGTCACCCAAGGCTGTGCAGCTCGGGTCAGCCGTGCTCACTGCCAGCACACCCCAGAGCTGCCCTACCTGCACAGCCACAGGGGCCCTCAGGCTCTTGCTGAGGGCAGTGACAGCACAGGCTGCCAGCATTCTGCTTCCAGTTTGCAGAGAAGACCCCATCACACTCCTTTTCCATGTTGCCAGCTTAAAAATGAAGGCTGCCTGGCCCCAGGAAAAGGCAGCACTGGTGTCTGGAGAGTGTGAAAGCTCAGGGTTTGCCTGCTGCACCTCTTTCTGGACTCCAGGAACAGCAGAGACCTGCAGAGTCCTCCCATTACCTCATCTTGTCTGGAGATATCATCTCCTTTTTGTCGTGGAGACAGCAAGCTAGCTGCCTGAGAGAGGCTGATTCTGCTTGGTGTTCCCCTGCCATGCTGATGTCCTCTCTGCTTACAGGGACTTCCTGGTCCCATCACCAAAACCCACCATAAATGCACGATCCCAAGCTGGGCCACCTACTTCAGGAGTTTGACGTTCCAATCGTACAGGCTGTCATTCACTAGTTCAACTGCATAGTATCCTGCAAGGAGAGGAGAGGAGAGGAGGATCACTGTCAGGGGACACTGAGAGGGGCTTGAGCCATCACCCAGATTTCAAATCCCGTGGGCCCTGCAGCACAACTTCACTTGGGCACTGCCCCTCTGTGAAAGGCAGTGCCTGTCCAGTCCCTGGGCTCAGGAAAGGAGCAGGAACATCACCCCCCTCAAAGTCAGGTAACTCTGGGACCCACAGCATGCTCCTCACTCCCACCCAGCAGTGGCAGGGAACAGAGAGGGTAAGGTGGTTTTGTTCACTCTTGACAGAGCAACAACCATCCAACAGCAGAGATCCTCCCCCTCAGCTGAGCAGCACAGCTCCAAGGCCCCACAGGGCACCCCACAGAACAAGGAGGAATCTTCCTCCCCGGAGCTCCTGGCAGCACTCACCGCCCTTGAAACTTGGTGATCGGTAAATATCCCTGAGCTCCTTCATTAGCCGGTCAGTGGCCTGCACAGACCCAGACACTGCACCCTGCAAGGAACAGGGAGGGGAAAGCTGTATTGTTATGCTGCACCCAACCATGGCTATTGCTCTGGGAGGTCAACACCTGAGCTACAACTCGGTCCAGCCTCTGTAGCAGACCGTACCCTGCCCGTCACCTCTCAGTCAGTCCCTTGCCCCAAATACACAGGTAGCACAGCTGCAGCAGAAACACCTCTGTGTCCTCTCTACTGTCTAAGAACCTCAGCCCAGGGGTACAAAAGCACAACCCACCTCCACAGCTTCAGGTGATCGTGGGGGCACAGCTCCTGGGGCGGAAGGACGCCCCAGATCTTGCTGCAGGGGGACTGCCCCATGAGGCACCAGTGCACTCCCTGAGCCGCAGAGGCAGCTCACAGACTTCTCTCCTTCAGCCCCATCAGAGAACTGGTACTGATGTACCTTTGGCTGGGGACAGCCCCTCTGATTTAGGGCTAGAGGGCTGGCAAGGGCCTCCATCACTTTTGCCCTTGAGTCCCTCTGCTTCCCCAGCCCACCTGCCCACTGGGCGACACGTACATTTAAGTAATCTTGCCTCTGGTTCTTTTTTATTTTCTCTAAAATGGCCAGGTTTTCTTTCCCAATGCCTTCATCCTCTGTCTTTCTCCCATCTGCTGGCTCTTCCTCTTTCATCTCATAGTGGTCCAAGTCCTCAGTGTCCTGGGAAGGGAAGAGGAAAGCTCAAAGAGATGTGCCTTTGCTCCTCCCTGCTCTGAGTACTGAGCTGCCCTGAGCCAGGAAGGATTCCCAGTGCAACTCTTTCACTCCAGAAAGCCCCAGCTCCTGATCTGAGGTACAAATGGACTGCAAGACACAAGGTTTGGGCATTCAGCTGAGCTCTTTGCTGGACTCTCCCCTGCCATGTCTCATGCCTGTTTATCATCTCTCACTCCTCAACAACGTAACAGAGTGACCCCGAATCTTGGCTTCAGCAGCTTGTGCCATGCTGCTGGATGGCTGGAACAAAGCACAGCCCCTTGGCACAGTGCTGCCAGGCCCTACCTGGGCCCCTTTGCCAGCCAAACCCCAACAGGGACACAAGGTCACCAACACCACAGACCCTTGCACCCAAATCCAGCTGCAGGTGACGTTATTCCCCCAACACAAGTGGGTATTTCACAGCATGTCTCTCTGTAGATCAGCTCACCACGCCCCAAGTGCAGTACCTGACCCCAAGAAGAGCCTTTGCCCCTCAGTGTTCCCCACAATGACACGTGGCAATGCAAGACCCTGATGGGAAAAAACCAGTTGCAGCCATCTGGGCCCACTCCAGAAATGTCTCCCCGTGCACACAGGATTCAGCTGCCTGGAAATGGCTGTGGGGCTGCACAGCTCCAGGCAGGGCTGGCACAAAACCCTCTGAACAAGCGTTTTCCTCTGGCCTCTCTGCACTGCTCCTGGCTACTGGGCAGCGCTTTGGGAAGCGCTCTGACGTTTTCAGACTGGCACAGGAAAATAGATCCCCCTAGAAAATCCCTCGAGTAGATTAACCTGCATAATGAATCCCTGTGCCAGGGCAGGGTTCTGCTGCTCCACTCCTCCACACAGCTCCCACTGCTCAGCACAGAACCTTTGCTCTGTGTGAGGGTTCTCCCTCCACGACGCATGGTGTTAACAAAAAGCACAAGGGGGAATGCTCAGCTCCTGGGGATTTATTTTCCAGCCCACAGGAGGAGAGGCCTTGCACACACTGATTCGCCATGAAGGAGCAGATCTGCAGATTCACAAGGTTATGTTGGTGCCAGTTTAACCCTCCCCCTTTTCCCCCTGAACCCTGGCAAAGCCCAGCCTTAATTTAGCAAGCAATTAACTTTGCTAAAACCCCCCAACGGCTGGGGTGCTGCTGCTCAGTGACCTGCCCCCAGGCTCCACAGCACTGCTGACTCAGTGCCCATGCTGCTCTCGTTTGTGAGGCACTGCTAAACGTCACCATGGAGATTCAAGATTATTCCACCCACTTCCACAGATCTCTGTGGAAGCTGCAAATCAAACAAGCAGAGCTTGTGCGTTCTGCAGCAAGGTGCCCTCAGCCTGCAGTGAAGTGTGGCTGCCTCCACCACTCCTGGCAATTAGCTCACTTGCACACTCAGCCACCTGACCTCATCCTCATCCTCTCTGTGGGAGTCCCGTGCAACAGCGACTTCCCTGCCAGCAACAGCAACCCAGAAATCCATCTCCCTCGCAGGAATTTCAGGCTTTAGTGAATAGCAGATATCATCCAAGCAGCTCTGTGCTCACAGCTCATCCACATGCCTTTGGAAGCCGTGGCTACTCAGCTGCTCAGCCTCCTGTGCTCTCTTGGGGTTTGTGAACATGTTGTGAACCCAGCTGTGCCTCAGAATCCTCAGCATCACAGTGCAGAGATCCAGCCTTTGATTCAAACTCCCCTGTCTGAAGGGCACAAGCTTCTCCCTGGCAAGGTCCCTGTACCCTTGCACCTTTCAGGGCCTTTCTCCCCACGTTCAGCTCTCTGGTGTATTTCCTCACACACTGAGGTGGCGCTTACCTCTGGCATCTCTTCATCTTCCTCTTCAGAGGACACCTCTTCCTGGGTGCTCTGTGGAGAGAGAAGGACAGGGATGGATATTGTGCAGTCAGCATCCTGGGAAAATGCTCTCCTGCCTTCCCAGACACTTCCAAGGTGAGGTCAAACAGGGATGTACCAGCAGAACCAAATTAAAAGCAAAGAGTAGCTGAGAGCCTTTACAGAAAACAGCACTAAGGCCTAGTGGAGCAGGCTGGCATCACCCAGAACAGGAATCCAACCCCTCACCTACTGTGTTCCTCCTCTGGTAACCCCTAGAAGCCTCCAGAGCAAACACCAGGAACTTGTTTTCTGAGCTTTGGGAGCCTTTTCCTGAGCCACTCACCTGTTCTGCCGGTAGAGGCTGGTCCAGCATTTCAACATCTGGATGTTGGGGGAGGTTGTAGAGTTTGCACAGGTCAGAGATTATTCGCTTTAGGTGCTGCAAAAGCTGTCCAGAGAACAGAGGGTCAGCCAAGTGTGGGGGCCTCCGTGCCAAGCTGAGCCTCAGCACTGCAGCCAGCAAGCAAAGGCCCCCAGGGCTGCTCCTTCCTGCTCCAAGCAGCGGCAGAAACGAGCACAAAACCCCACCCCAGCATCAAACAATGCCAGAGAAGCTCATCCCAAATATCTGGAACATTTATGAGAGCAGAGGCAATCCCCACTTCAGGCAGCTGGGGACATGCAAGCAGGGTGTTACCCCCCTCCAAGCTGCCAGCCCTCCCCTCTCTGGGGCAGCAGAGAGTATCTCACCAATGTATTTCCTTTCCTGACTTCCACCAGCCTCTCCAGGATAGCTGCCAGGTTGGGATCGTCTGACTCCACAGACCATATTGGGGGAACAGCTGGATAAGACTCCTGGAGAGGGGGAGAAGGTGGTGTTGGTGGGATGGAGGCCACTGAGGTGCAAAGAGCAGTGAGCCAGAACAGGGTGGGGGCTGAAGCCCTGCATCTTCTACAAACAGATCCCTCTGGACCACAGAGATCAGGCCACAGGTGACTGATCCACCCTCCAGCATCAACCTGGGGCTGAGGGCACACAACTGCCCACTCTGACCACACCGGGCTGGCTCCGTGCTGAGGCCCCCCAGCCCAAGGGACAAGCACGGAGGGAGGACAATGGCATTTTGGCCACCCCCACGGCTGTGGGGCCATTGGGGGTGGGAGGCAGGACACTGAGGGCTTCCCATGTTGCCCAAGGGCTGCTGCAGTGCCAGCAGTTGCAGGAGGAGAACCTGGCAGCACCCACGCAGGGCAGATGCCAAGCAGGCACCTTTAAGCCAGGACAAAGCCCCTGGCAACACTCTCAACATGCCCCTCCAGAAAATCCTGGTCACCAGTCCCATTCAGAACCTGCACCAGGGGCTATCCAAGCTCTGCGGGCTCTCCTTGCCTGGAGACAGAAACCCGTTGTAACTTGTGATGATGAGGAAGGCAGCACACCAGCGCCAAGCCATCCAGCAGCAGGATCCCTAAAACCCCGGTGCAGATGAGGCAGAGCAGAGAGGAAGAGCCGATGCTGCTGCTACAATGCCTCTCCTCCAGGAAGATCAGGGCCTCCTGGGAAACCCTCCAAAACAAACCGGGGGAAGCAGGGAAAACGGGGGCAGCCTCCTACACGGGGCGGTCTGAGAGGCTCCATGACTGGGGACGAGCAGCTGGACAGGACCAGGGGTTCGAACCAGCACGAGGAACGGCCAGTTCCCGTACATTTGGACGGCGGGAGTGCTGCCGGGCACTGCCCCCCTGTTTCTCCCCTGCGTGACCCGCTGCTCCGAGGCGCTCCCGCGGGCCCCACGGAGGAGGCGGCCGGGGGCAGCTCAGCCCCGCGCCCCGCAGCCGCCGCCAGGGACGTTGGAGCCCAGGCCCGGCTCACCCCGGGCCCCAACGGCGGCAGCCCCGGACGCGCGAAGGAGGGGCCGCTCGGTGCCGGGGCCGCCCTGCGGTGCCCCCGCAGAGCCCGGGCCCGCCACACCCCCTGGGCCTCACCGTGATGTTGCAGTGAATACGGACGGGTCCCGGCGGCGGCCCCCGGGAGGCGGAGGCGCCGGCGCGGGCCCCGGCCCCCGGGACGAACTCGCAGCTGATCTCGTCCGGGCAGGCGCTGCCGATGCGGAACCGCTCGTGGCCGCGGTGAAAGATGGACTCGAGCAGCCGCAGCTCCCGCCTCAGGAGCCGCCCGGCGGGAGCCGCCACCACCTCGGCCCCGCTCCGCCCGGGCCCCCCCGCCGCCGCCTGCGCCCTCGCCGCCTCCTCCGGCCCCGCCCGCTGCATCTTCCCATGGAGGGACCCGCTCCGCCGCCGCCGCCGCCGCAGCCCCGGAGCCCGCCCAAGATGGCGGCGGGACGGCCCCGCTCCCGGAAGTGCCGTCGCCGGAATGGGCGGGGCCGCCCCGCCGGAAGCGTCTCGCGACATCTCGGAAGTGAAGCGCTAAACCTCGGGGAAGGAGGGCGGGGCCTGCGAGGGGGAGCCCCGCCCCTGCCCGGGAGGGGTCACGTGGGGTCAGCGGGTGGGGGGGGCACCGGGCACGGCCGGAGCCCGGCGGGGACCGGGGCTCCCTACGGCCCGGGAGTCCCGGCTCTGGTACCCCCCTACTGCTGTACGGCGGAGCCGCGGGGGCTCCGGTTCCGGGTTCTACCCGCGAGCTTTCCCACTGCTCCGCCCTCCCGCTCTGATCCCCGCCCGGGGCTCCGCCGCCCCTCCGGCACCGTGCAGGGGCCCCGGTGGAGCGGCGGGCTGGGGGAGCTCAAACCCCTCCGCCGTGTCCCCGGGCCGCGGCGGGGCGGAGGCGGGGGCGGCCCCGGGGCCGCTGACGGCGGCGGTGACGGCGGCGGAGCCGGAGCACGGGGCGGCCCCGGCGCAGCGCCCGGCACCGCCTCCCGCCCGGGGCCGCCCCGCCCGGGCCGCCGCCGGCTCCAGCACCTCGGACAGCGCCCGGCCAGAACCGTGGACAGCGCCGGGTCCCGGTGGCGGCACCGGGCCGCCCCCATGGCGCTGCTCCGCGTCCTCTGCTTCCTCGCTGCCCTCAGACGTAAGTGTCGGGGGCTGTGGGGGATGGCACCGGCACAGGCGGGGAGGGGACCGGACCGGACCGGACCGGGCCCGGGAGCTGTGCCTGTTGCACGGGACAGACCCGGAGTGCAGCCGGTACCGGCCCCTCTGCGGTGCCGGTGCCACCGGCGCTTCCGGCGCTCCTCGACCGGCCCGAGGCTCTGCGGCCGCCGCCGTGGGCTCCGGCTCTCCGAGGCGGTGCCAGGGGTGGGCAGGCACCGACAGGAACAGGGGAGGGGGTGTCCTTAACGGGCAGGGAATTGCGGGCGCAGGCAGGGGAGGGCAGAGAGGAGCCCCCAGTCCTGTCCAGCTGCTCGCCCCCAGTCACGGAGCCCCTCAGACCGCCCATTCCCCCCCCCCGTGCCCGGTTATGACACCCACAACCCCATCGCCGTGCCCCATCATTGCTTCTCTCTGGGGCTGCCAGACACAGAGCCCCAGGCCCCGTACGGGGGGTCCTCGGAGCCTGGTGGGGGGCCCTGCCCGCCCCCATGGGACTGAGGCTCTGCCATGCCCCAGGGAGCCTGGGCACGGACACGGAGGAGCGGCTGGTTGAGTATCTGCTGGACCCTGCACGCTATAACAAGCTGATCCGGCCGGCGACCAACGGCTCCGAGCTGGTGACCGTGCAGCTGATGGTGTCGCTGGCACAGCTCATCAGCGTGGTGAGTTGGCCAGGACTCTGCTTCCCAACCTAGCAGGCAAGCGAGGGGGCCCCAACCCCTCCCAGCACCCTGAGTGACTGGCCCTTCTCTCTCTGCAGCACGAGCGGGAGCAGATCATGACCACAAACGTTTGGCTGACCCAGGTGGGCACCCTGAACTCTGACGTGGCCCTGAGACCTGTATGTCCACCCTGCCTCAGGATTCCCCTGCCCCTGCCTTGAGACCCATCCCTATCGTAGGGACCCCCCCATATACCCTGAGTGGGACCCTAATGTCTACCCTTCCCTGTCGTAGCCCCCCATAAAGCCTGTGTGGGACCCCTGTGTCCTGACCCACCCCCATGCCCCAGGCCCCTGTCCCGTGGTGGGGCTGGGCTGATCACACCTGTCCCTCAGGAGTGGGAGGACTATCGCCTCAGGTGGAAGCCTGAGGACTTTGACAACATGAAGAAGGTCCGCCTGCCCTCCAAGCACATCTGGCTGCCTGATGTGGTGCTCTACAACAAGTAGGTCATTTCTGGGGGGAGTGGGGTGGCTATGTGTTCCCCAACCCCACCCAGGGCAGGGGGCCATGTTGTTGTGCTGACAACACTGGGGCTGACAGCACTGCCTCTCTTCACCCCAGCGCCGATGGGATGTATGAGGTCTCCTTTTACTCCAACGCGGTGATCTCCTACGATGGCAGCATCTTCTGGCTGCCGCCTGCCATCTACAAGAGCGCGTGCAAGATCGAGGTGAAGCACTTCCCCTTCGACCAGCAGAACTGCACCATGAAGTTCCGTTCCTGGACCTACGACCGCACGGAGATTGATCTGGTCCTGAAGAGTGAGGTGGCCAGCCTGGATGACTTCACACCCAGTGGCGAGTGGGACATCGTGGCGCTGCCGGGGCGGCGCAACGAGAACCCTGATGACTCCACCTATGTGGACATCACGTACGATTTCATCATTCGGCGTAAGCCGCTCTTCTACACCATCAACCTCATCATCCCCTGCATCCTCATTACCTCCCTGGCCATCCTTGTGTTTTACCTCCCCTCTGACTGTGGTGAGAAGATGACACTCTGCATCTCTGTCCTGCTCGCCCTCACCGTCTTCCTCCTGCTCATCTCCAAGATCGTGCCACCCACCTCACTGGACGTACCACTGGTGGGCAAGTACCTCATGTTCACCATGGTGCTGGTGACCTTCTCCATCGTCACCAGCGTCTGTGTCCTCAATGTGCACCACCGCTCCCCCACCACGCACACCATGCCGCCCTGGGTCCGCACCCTCTTCCTCCACAAGCTCCCAGCGGTGCTCTTCATGAAGCAGCCGCGGCAGAGCTGCGCCCGCCAGCGCCTGCGCCAGCGCCGGCACACCCAGGAGCGCGCCGCCGCCGCCGCCCTCTTCGTCCAGGCTGGCGCCCGCACCTGCACCTGCTACGCCAACCCTGGTGCTGCCAAGGCCGAGGGGCTGAACGGTTACCGGGAGCGACAGGGGCAGGCACCGGCTCCGGCAGGCGGCTGCAGCTGCGGGCTGGAGGAGGCGGTGGACGGCGTGCGCTTCATCGCTGACCACATGCGCAGCGAGGATGACGATCAGAGCGTAAGTTGGGGTGGGGCAGCGTGCATCTGGGAGTGGGCAAGCGCTCAAGGGTGGCCAGAGCAGGGAGCTGCAGGCAGAGCTGTGGGGTGCAGAGTGTATCCCGGCTCACGGCTGCATCCATGGGAAGCGATGTGCACGAACGCCAAGGGGATCCCTTCCTAGCCCCGTGCCCAGTGAGGTCCTACTGTCTGGGTAGGGGGGTCCAGCACTGATCCCTGAGCCACCACTGCAGCCTGAGACTGAAGCAGCAGCTCTGGAAACCCAGGAGGCTCCCAGGAGGCCTGGCCCTGCACAGGCTGCAGATTTTGCAGAGCCCCCCCCAGCTCTGCTCACTAGGGAAACGTTTCCTGGGCTCAGTGGTGCGGGTGACAGCAGGGGGAGTGAGCCCCGTGGGACCCACAGCAGGCTGGCAGGCAGCCCCAGGAGCTGCAGTGCTGAGGGAGCAGATTCAAGGCTCTGAGGATATTGCCAAATTCCCAGTCAGGGCACTGTCAGGCAATACCTAAGGCCCCAGCCTGACCCAGCATTTTTCCTGGCCCCGTGCAGGTGAGCGAGGACTGGAAGTACGTGGCCATGGTCATCGACCGCCTCTTCTTGTGGATCTTCGTCTTCGTCTGTGTCTTTGGCACCATTGGCATGTTCCTGCAGCCCCTCTTCCAGAACTACACCACCAACTCCCTGCTGCAGCTCGGCCAGGGCACCCCCACCTCCAAATAGCATGGGAAATGGCCAGTCCCAGGGCCAGAGAGCTGGGTACTGGGCTCAGGCAGCCCCTGCAAACCAATAAATACTCACACAGGACCAGGCTGGTTCCATATGGTGTCATTTCATCCCCTACACTGTGCTCTGCGGGCCTAAAAGAGCAGGATGCAGCCAGGGCTGGGGGGATTGTAGCTGGCTGTGATCAAGGTAAGAAGGCTAGGAAGGCATCAGCTCTCTAAGAGGAAAATCCCAGGTGCCAAGGAGACAGCATAAAAGCATGAAACCTGATCCACGGGGACATGCCCAGCTCTCTCCCTTGCTTCTGAGAGCACCCATCACTCACTGCATCTCCTCTCAAGCCGTGTGGGGCCAGAGCCCCAGCCTCAGTGGGCAGCCCTGGGCTCCAGCCTGGTGCTGCCAACCCCTGTGGCAGCTCTGGGGCTCCCAGGAGATGACAGAGCAGGAGTAGAGGCACGGGGAGGAGGACAGAGCTGCTCAGCTCTGGCTCGGAGTTGAACACAACGGACCAAGCAAGAGGAGGCTATTTTTAGGTCCTACCTGCAGGCAGGGCCAGGGCAGCAAGTGCCAGTGGCTGCTCCAGCTCCACTGCCTTGCATTCCACTCCAGGCTCAGTGTGCTGGAGCCAAGAGCAGACACAAGATGGGTTGCACAAGGAAAACATAATTAATCAACCCAAGCTGGGAGCTTCTGGCAACTAACTGGGCCCCGCCATGGGTCACTGGGCTGACAGCCATGGCCAGCAGCACTTCCTGCACTCCACTGGCCAGCAGGAGTTGGCCCTTGGCCTCATTGGGGAAAATTGAAATGGAGTGTTTGCTATAAATACCAGTAATCCCCAGGGCTGGGGGGAGTGGTGTTGGCGGGGCCTGGCAACACACAGGGCCAAGGGAAGCCGCACGCTAGAAATTAATTTAAATCCCAGCACTTCACCCAGCCAGAGAAATCCCAGCTGCTGCAGCTGCTGCTCCTGGGGTGCACCCCAACACCTAAATGTTAAGAGCTTTGCTCCTAAAGCAGCCCCCATGCCAGGGGCTTGTCCCAGCTCATCCCACCTCTGTGTCTCCTCTGCTGTTGGTCCAACCTCAAGTGAGTGTAGGATGGGGGGGTCCTGCTTTGCCCCAGTGGGGAGCAGAGATCTCTGAGTATTTGGGAGGGTGTGGGGAGCACAACAGGAGCTGCCATAGCCTCAGGCACAGCTCCCTGAGCAGCTGCACACAGAGGCCCTGCTCTGGGCTGGGTGCCAAGGCAGTTCCTACCCCCTCTGTGGTAATGGATGTCCATGAGCAGCTGCAGGCAGGGTGAGCCTGTGTCAGTTGGACTTTCAGCAAATGGTGACCTTGCTTGGCCCCAGCCTGGCTGCCTCTGGCTGTGCTGTGGAGATCCAGAGCCAGAGCCAGGGTCTTGCTCTGCTCTTTGCTTTGCTAACAGTTCTTTGGCCCCTGTCTCGTATGAGACAGAGCTCTCACGCCAGGCAAAGCCAGCACTTGCCTTGCACAAGGAAAGGGGCTGTGAGCAGTGAGCCCTGTGCTTGAGGCAACTCCAAACTTTACCTGGCTACCTTCATCCTTTAGCAAATACTAACTCATCTGTCCCTCTCCACACCCCACCACAGGCCCCTCTTCACCTCAGTGGGAATTAACACATCCATGGCCAACAATACTGAAACTTTCTTTTTTGGTGTTAATGCAGAATGTTATGCTGGTCTGACAGCTGCACCTTGCAGAGGTCAGTCCCATGTCCCAGCTTGGCTGGGCTGCCAAGTCATCTTCCAACAGAGACACAGAAAACCAGTCAAACAGCCTAATTTTTTTTTTTTTTTTAATCTCAAATGAGAAAACTTGCCTCAAAACCTGCCAGAGGGATTTGCAGTATATGGTCCAAGGGTTTCAAGCTCACGGTCCTGAAAATTCCTCTGGTTTCTTGTGCCTTCTTTAAAAAACAAAAAAAGGGAGGACAAAACTATATAAAAAAGCAAACGGGGACTGAGCCTGCCTTTGCTTCAAAAAGAGGAGAATCATTTACATGCAGATTTTAAAAACGCAGGGTCTGAGTGACACAGCCCAGCCTATGAGGAAAACTGCTGCCCAGTCCAGATTCCACTCCAAAAACACGGTGACAGAAGGATGAGCACAGCCCTGCCTGTGCACATTCGCCCCCCACTCCTTGCAGAGCGCTGCCTTAGGCATCAAAGACAGAAACTTTCCTCCTCCCGGGGTTTGCGGATCCAGCTGCCATAGCCCAGCCCCTGCAGCGTGCTGAAGAAGCGCTGCTTGGCCACCTGGTAGGCTGTGGCTGCCCTCTTGGCATCTGAGTACATCAGGAAGCTCAGCAGGTCCCTGCGGCCGTTCTTGGCACAGAGCTGCCGGAACTGGGTGAACATTTTCCTCTTGGACACGCGGGACACCTCCAGCTTCAGACTGGGAAGGAAGACAGCGGCAGCAATGAGGGAAGGGATACTGAGAAGAGCCAAGAGGAGCAGGGGCTCAGGTAAAAAACCCTGCCTGGGTTTGGCAGGCCTCTGTGGTAGGGTCCAGGCTGGGCAATGTTTTGTTTTCCTTCAGGAGTGCTTGTTTATGTCTGTTTGAAATTCCTCTGCCCAACCCTCCCCATGTGTAGGTGCTGTAACAGTGCAGAGTGTACTCCCCCCATCTCAGACCTGCCCCCCTTCCCCCAGACAGCATCAGGAAAAGGCAGTGTCAGGAAAGGCTCTCCTTACCCATTTACTTTCCCTTTGGTGCCATCCAAGACTTCGACTTTGCTTTCATCAGCAAGACACCAGTTCACCGATGACTCCTTCGTCTTGCCCGTCTGCCTTGCAGAGTCATACACGCTGACTCGCCCAACCTGCACAAGAGGGCTCCTTAACCTCGTCCTGCTGCACAAATCTCTTGTCCCTTCCATCCCTCACAGTTTTAGCTCATCTCAAACTTTCCAGAACCTTTCCAGGGTAAGATTCTTACTGAGTTGAAGGCCAGAGAGGCAACTTTAGTGGCCTTTTTTCCAGACTAAGACATTGCCAATAACTCCCCAAACTGTGGGGTGACACAAAGAGGGCAGGTTCTTGGGGTTGTCCTGTGTAGGACCAGGAGCTAGACCTGATGAGACATTGTGGGTCCCTTCCAACTCAGGATATCCCTTGATTATATGATTCTGTGTTTCTGGTCACTAATTCTTGCCCCTAGTTGGAGGGCTGCTGCACAATGACCCTCCCTGCAGAGTGCCTCAGGGACCCCCAAGGCCACAGGCAAAGGAATGGGGGTCAGAAAGATGAAGAGGCTGCAGTACCTCAGGATGGTTAATTCGATATGGAGCCTGGAGCTTTCCCTTCAGGGTGCTCCCATCCCTCTCCAGCCGGCAGCAGATGGCACGGGTCAAGTGACCCTGACTGTACAAGTAACCTGTGCAGAGAGAGAGAGGAAAGGTGTTAGGGAAACAGCATGGCACAGGTGATGGATGGACCAAACCCCAAGAACTGCAGCACTGCTCACAGGCTCCTCCTGAACACTCCCAGCATGTGGATCAGCACAGCTACACGTATCCTAGGTGTACAAGACAACAGTCTACAGACTGCAACACTCCTCACTGAAGACACAAACATGCAGCTTTCATCTCACTCTCCTAGATCACATGTGCCTCCTAAAAACCTGGAACCGTGGAGAGACGCCGACTCTACCCACAGCCTAAAATTCACAGACTTCCTCTTGCATTTTCAAACAGCTCTGCCAAGAAAGGCATTTCAGTCTGTTCCTCCTACACCCTCCACAAACGAACTTTGCCACCACACTGGGGAGTGAGACGAGTTGTCACTGCAGCCTGGTTTTACCCCGAGGAGCCAGAGGGTTTCGCACCGAGTGTAACAGAACGGAGATAAACCGGCTCCAGGTAGTGTGACAGCAACGCCCCCTGCAAGCCAAGGACATTCCAGCGTAAGATTTTGTCACTGCAGGACATGGTTCGTAACCGTTCCCCGTGCTGGATCCCATCCCAGGTGGGCACAATGTCACTCGACTCCACGGGAATGGTACCTTCCCCTGCACAAGAGAAGAAGAAAGATTTTTTTTTTGGTACAGTGTCAGATATTCGATAAATCAAAACCCCATCAGCAACTGCACAAGATACCCAGAGTGAACTCAGGAGTCTGACACCAGGTTCAGGGAAAAAATCTGGCATTCAGTATTGGGTACTGATGAATAATTTTCAACATGGCTGAAGCAGAATAGAACTTTGCTCAAAAGGGAGGACACAGACCTAGATCTGAGCTTTGCATCAAACTTCAGCTGCAGATTTCACAAGCATGGCAGTAACAACAGGCAGAGCTGGGAAAGGGAAGGGATACTCTCTAAAACCTTCCATCTATGTCTTTTGGTTCCTGAATGCTTCAAATCCCACAACAGAGAGGGGTAAGGAAGCTCTGAAGCACCAGAAAGGCTCAGAGGAGAAGACTGAGGCCACCCCATTGTGCAGGGAGTGATTGCACTCACCATTCTCCACCTTGGTCCGCAGCTTGCCTTGTTTGGGGTTCTCAAAGAGAGGCTGGTGTTGGACTTGTCCCATCTCATTTGCCTGATCGCTGCAGGATTTATCAAAGAGTGCTCCGTCCCCACACGGTGCTGTGCTAGAAAACAAACCCTCCCAGTTAGCACTGACTGTAAAGGGAACAGCCAGGGCCAGGGACGTGACAGTGCTGCTGACACCAGCCATTCAACACCCCCCACAAACCTGATGTAGAGGTGAAAGGTAACATTGCTCTTTATTCTGAGTTTCTCTCCTCCTGCTTGCTCAAAAATGCTCTCTTCTCTAGAGGAAGGATTGGACGGGTCATACTTCATCAGCTCACTGTAAAGAAACCTGAAAATAACACCATCCTGTCAAAAGGCTTCTCTGCTTCTCAGACAAGGAGTGCTTCAATTGACAGGCAGGGTCCCCCATCACTCACTCCTGCCATGTGGAAGTGAAGAGACGAGGAGCTGTGGCTGAGGATGCCTGGGAAGCCCACAAACAATGCTTGATGCACAAAAGGGCAAAAAATCCAGCAGGCTTTCTGCCATGCAGAGGACAAGCAGTAGAAAAGCAGTGTCCTGTCCAGGAAGCAGAGGGAAGCACTGGCAGGAGAAAAGAAGGAGCCTGGCTGGGTGCTGCTGACATGCATCCGATCCCAGGGTGAAGAAGACTTCAAGGTTGTTAACCAGCACCTTTAGTCAGCAGCAAGTTTGCATTAAAAGTAAACCCTGCAGGCAGCTGAATTCAAGTGGCAGTAGAATGAGCCCATGATCTGTTTACACTGATGGAGACTTTTATGGCTGCTTCTGGCCAGGGAAAACCCTGAGGTCTCCAACATCGTGTCAAGGACTAAAGAACAACTGCAGCCTCCCAGACAGCCCTTGAGCAGAACCCGTGCAGGGACTGATTTTGCAAGGAGAGGCAGAGCTCACTCTGCTGTGCCAGAGCAGCCACTGCTGTCAAGATTAACAGCTGAAACAGGCAGTAAGCAAGCTGCAATCCTGATTCATCACTTCCCAGGGACTTGCCCTCAACACTTTCCCTTGCTGAGGAATGCAGAGCACAGTGGCAGCACACAAAGGCTTGAAGGAAGCAGGTGATTTTTTTTGTTCATAACTGAAGGACAGACATTAACCAAGCAGTCCAGCTTCACCTCACTTTAGGTTTCAAAAACTAAGAAGTGCCACAGTGAATGTGAGAAGAGGAGAGGGAGAAGAGAGGGAGAGGAGAGGGACTGGAGAGAAGACTTGTGCAGTTTAGTTGGGAAACCCTTTCCAGCCTCTGAAAAAGGACTTTTGACTTATCAAAGCAAACATAGGCAGTATTTTTTCCTGAATCCTTCTACACTCAGATCCAGAAAGGCCAAGAGACCAAGCCTGCAGTGGCTTGGCATGGCAGGAA
The DNA here is from genome assembly GCA_016584745.2 of Phylloscopus trochilus trochilus. NCBI lineage: Eukaryota > Metazoa > Chordata > Aves > Passeriformes > Phylloscopidae > Phylloscopus > Phylloscopus trochilus. The sequence goes on from WQNJ02000096.1 coordinate 1,363,723, forward strand.
CTGTGCTCAGGCTGGAGAGTGCCCTGCACATCAGCCCAGCAGCTTCAGCAGGAGGCTTAATTACATCAGATGCAGCCCTCGGGCTTCTGGCAAATCTCCCATCCAGTAGTTATTTGGGCATCATTCAGGCATGGCCCCTTTTTACCAGAAATAACTTCCCTCTATTTAACACTACATGAGTAAACAGTGTCTGAGGATCACAGCATCTCTCAGCACAGCAAAGAACTAGGGGTGTGTTTCAGCTACACCCCTCCAGAATGGGAGAGCAGCTCCTGGCAGGATCCCCTCATCCTCCTTTTGAGTTTCCCCTTTTCTCACCTCACAAAACCTCTTCGAGAAATGATTTCTGCATGACAGTCATTTACTGTCTCCCCCTTCAAGCTCAGCTCTTCTCCTTTCACACAGCGACTACCTGAAACGAACAAAGAATTAAATAATAGGGCAGGCATCAAAGTTAAGATGGCTTCAGAGCGAGAGAGGCGGGGGGGGGGAAATCTTATTTCTTTGGGCTCTTGAGCAGCAGCACTAGCACAAGGACCCTGCCTATTAAATCACTATCACAAGCAGTTAAGAAAATAAAGGGACACTACTTTAGGGACAGATAGACTTAAATTGCCAGGGGTTTTGGGGGGACTGTATCTTCCCAAGCGCTTTTCAGCCCATCACTCCTGCCAGAAGCCTGGCAGCAGAGCAGGGAGGGAGGTAAGGTACGTGCAGCTGCGAGAAACTGGGGGATCGTGTGCTGCAGCACATAAGGAACCCATGCTCTGATGCACAGAGTGGGATTCAGTAATGCAAGCAAAGATGAAGGGCAATATAGCTGCAGGCACGTTGGCTTTGTTCTCTCCCTCCCTAACCAGATCACTGCTGACACCGTGTGAGCACTGGGAACATTTTGTACCCTCTCTGAAGGAGCCGACAGCAACTGCGGCTGACAGGGAAATACAGCACGGAATGAGAGCTCCGAGCGTGCTGGAAGGAGCTGCTCATACCTGTCCCGATGCTGACCACCACTCCCAAGCCCTTCTCTCCTCTCCTCATGATGATGGCAGCCAGGATCTTGCGGCCCAGCAGGCTGGGCTGGATGGGAGCGGTGAGGCTGTTGAAGCGCTGGTGGCTCAGCATGGCCATCTGATCGTGCAGGGTGCTGCCGCTCACAGGGAGCTGGGAAGGGGACACAGCAGCACAGGTCACACCACAGCTCAGCAATGAGCTAACCTGAGGCACAGCTTTCCAAGCAGAAGGCAGAACACAGAAAACTTTGAGCTTTGGGCAGTGTGGTGTCAAGGGGCGGATGAAGTCCTTTCAGGTATTTCGGAGAAAACCTCACTCAAGGCTTTGAGTTTTGCTTTAGCCACAGCAGAGACAGCAGCAAGCTGTCTTCCTGGCAGCAAGAGACATGAGCTGAGGAATGGCCTCCTGAGAATGCCAGGGAAAAACCTGAGCAAGAAGGAACAAAACCAACTTGCCTATTTCCAGAGACTCAGCCAAGGAAATCTGTTCCTGGCTTTGGAGGAATTCCTCCTCTGTGAGGAGAGAGCAGTCATTCCCAGTGCAGACCAACTCACCTCCTCCAGCACTGCCAACTGACAAATCCTCCCTGATGACTTTGCTATTTAGAACCCCAGCTGCTGTACCCAGTTGTGCTGCCTGGAATGAGGCTTTTCAGATATCATGACACTCTAAGTGTGATTTAAATCAGCCCAAGTTTGGGACAGCCATCCTGACACAACCAGGGCTCCGCATTTATCTAATGCATGAATTCTTTGAGCTGACACACAATTTTTAATGCAGCACAAAGAAAATTTGGAAGAAGTAATAAAAATGTCACATAGATAAAAATAAGCATGTTCCTACTCTACCACAGGAACACATTTCAGTAGCTTGTGGAAGAATCTGATAATTATTTTGCCCTAAAACAGAGGCCCATAGGACAGAAGGGTATGCCTGTGCCCTGAGGAAACATCTAACCCACTTCAGGAAAACAATATCAGGTTATCAACAGCTGCAGAGAACAAAGAGATCACAGCTGATTTTGAAAGCATTGTTTTCTGCTGGAAAAGGATAGGCAGGACTCCAAACACAACCCCAGCTCTGGCAGAAGATTTACCTCAGCGATGCTCATCTCTTCCATGCGCTCAGTCTTCTCTGACTCCCCAATCAGGACTCGGAGTGCTGCATCAGCTGCCTCCTGCCTGCCCTGCTTTTTGTTGTGTGCAGTTACAGCGGGGAACCAGCGGCCTCCAACCTTTGCCTGATACACAAACCTACAAAGAAACCAAGAAACCTGTGGATTTCAGTTCGGTTTTTACATTCCCCAAGCGGAGAGAGGAGGGAATCGGAGGGAGAAGATTTGGCACAGGCAGCAACTGGCCCTGTTGCCATCTCAAAAGGCATCAGCAATTTGGATCTTTCTGCCCTTTTCCTAGGACAAAATCTCCTTCTGCCAGATGCCACTACGTACCTGAGGTCATGGGGAGGTCCTGACAGGTCAATGAGTTTGAACTCTGCAGCAAACCCATGGGAACGGGCATATTCCAGCAGGCCACTGACAGGATTGACATTAAGATATTTGATGAGCTCCTCAACACCCTTCGTTTTCACCACCTTGGGTTCATCTGGAGTGGCAATATTGTGCATAGACTGGTTACTGTGGGGCTTCACAACAGGCTAGAGCAGAGTTGGACAGGAGAACGCTGTTAAACACTGAGCAGTAGCAAGCCTCTGCCCCACATGACCCTGTGGGGTGAAATCCAGCAGAACAGGAAATAGAAGGGGGGGAACACCCAGTTCAAAACACTTGGGTCTTATAAAAAAAGCTCTTTATACCTGCTCAGGCAAGACACGGGATGCACACTGTCCAGAAAGAATCTTCAAGGCAACTTCTGCTGCCATTTGCTTTGCTTCCTTCTTGCTGTTCCCTACCACAGCAGGGAAAATTTGGTCACCCATTTTCACACAGTAGCTGAACCTGACAGGACATCACAGTACATGAGTAGTGTTAACCATAGGTGTTGATCTGGTTATCACCCCTGTCTCCCACTTCTGGTTAAATCCTTATGGGTTATCTCCAATTTATCAGCAATTGAAATCGACTGTGATGGCCCTGAACACTTCCAGTAGACTACCTCCAGGTAGGGTACAGGACTGTAACCCACTCCTGCTCTAGTAGAAGAAACATCATCATTTCTGAGAAAGGGCACAGCTCTGGGTCTCTTTCTGGAACTAGATGTCTTGGATGAGCCATGCCCAGAATCCTTGGCTAAGAGGAGCACTCAGCTAGGTCAGTGTGAAATGGGGGCCAACTGAAACAGGGGTGGAAAGAACTCCACAACTAATAATAAAAAAAAAAACACCCTAATAATAAAATAAAAAGAACTCATAATAGTTGTTAGAGGGGTATGTATTTAATTGACATCAAGATCCGTGGGGAATTACTTCACCAAAGACAGGCAGGAGCACCATAGAGCTTGCCTCCCTTATTATTCCCTGAGGTCTTGCATATGCATAGCATTGCACAATCCACCTCATACATATTCATTCCCACTTCAGACAGTAATTAACTCCACGCCCTTCTGGGCATGCTCAGTTCATCATGGTGCTCTCTGAGGGTCTCCAAAAGATGAAAGAAACAGAGTCTTCCTCAGCCAACTCTTCACCTTTATCTCTCTTGCATGTGCTTTGTGCCTTGTGGCACTTTTTCAAGGCTGGAAGTCAGTTTTTGCTAGCTAAGAGCCTGTGTTCTTCTCTTTATCTGTGTTCCTAGCCTTGTTATCCTGGTGTGTTTAGGTTAGTCCTTCTACTTATCACTGAGAGGCCTCAGACACTAGTACTGCCTTAAAACATGTAAAGGGTAACAAGCACAGTGCTCAATATTCACTAAGTGGCTTCTAAAATGTATTTTGCTATATCCTAAAATACAGCATAAGCTCCTAAGTTTACTATAAATATCAGCCAGGATTTCCAAACCTCTGTCTCAAGTGGCAAGCCCAGGAATGCGGGCAGCACGCTAGAGGGGAAGGACAGTGAAGAACGCATTCCCACCCTCCCGCAGAGCTGCTAAGAACATGCCATACCTAGGGTCATGAACTGGGCCTTCCTGAGAGAGCAGCTGGAATTCCACGATGTTCCCTGATTTCTGACCATACTCCATTAACATGCTGATGGGGTGCTTCCCAGGCAGCAGGCTGAGCTGAGCTGCTGCAGGCGACACCTCCGGCTCCAAAGGCTACGGCGAGGAGAGGGAGGAAATCGGTGTCAAACCCAACACTGCTGGAGCAGCCCGACAGAGCAAAGAGAACAGGACTCACCAATTCTGGTTCTGAGCTGTTGGAGGGAGCTGGCTCATCACACCTGATTCCACCGTGCCATCCGCTCTCCGCTTCGCTCACCAGGACCTTCATTGCGTTGGCTGCTGCCTCCTGCTTCGCCAGTTTTTTGCTCCCCGCTTCTGCTGGTGGGAATCGGCGCCCGTTAATCACTGCCTGGAACGTAAACCTTTGACAGAGAAAACCAGAGGGGCATATTGAGAAGGGGAGGTGTGGTCTTCTCAGAGCAAGCAAGGCTGCTCTTGGAATTCAAAGGGTAAGAGTAAACCCAGGCTGCCATGTGCAGAAGACAAGAACACCTAAGGTGAATGAGCAGCACTGCATCTGGGCTTTGTTTCACTGTGTTTCCAGAGCTGTTCACAACAGAGGAGCAGCTCCATGTTTTGCTCTGAAGGAACAGGATGAATTGCCTTGCTCCACCACAGGTGGCAGAAACAGGTAAAGGCCTGTATGCGGGCAGCAGCTCTGCTGTGCCTCCTGCCCAGGAACAAAAAAAGCTCAAAAGCAGCCTGCACTGTTTCATTTGTACCTGGTCATTTGGTGGTCACTCCTCCCTCTGGCATTCTCCGTGGCTATCCACCACATCCATCTTAGAAAGGTGCTGCCTCACATAAACCTCTTGCCTTTGACATTTCTGCCTCCCCCATTCCTGTGAACTCTAACAAACAAGTTCATCTTCCACCCTCCAGCCCTGGAAATCTGCTTCCAAGGAGAGTGGATCGAACCAGATCTGGAGAGGGATTACGGCACTGAATCCATTCAGATCCCGTCTTAAAAAAACCCCAAATAACAAAACCCTGGGACTCCATCTTTAGAAATTAGGCCAATTTTCCTGTCTAGCGGATCCATTGACATATTCCAGTGTGGCACATATGGAGATTTTCACAGTCTCGCTGGTGCTCAGTAACAGCCTTGATTCTGCAAGGGGAAGCAGGACTTCAGAGACTGACTTGGCAGTGTCACACCACATGCTCAGCTCAGAGAATCTGCTCTGACCTGCTACAGCACAGAAATGTCCAGAGCAGGGCCACCTCGTTTAACTTAAGACACTTGCACCCAAACACTTTGTTCTGGGCTCCCTTTACACCATTTCCAGGGTGAGAGCATCTTGAGAGGCAGCTTAGAAATATCAGTTTCCTCCTATATGATCAAATGAAAGGCAGGTAATTGAGATGGGACCTAGTGAAGAAATTAATCCCATCTTTGCTGCTCAGAATGAGGAATGCCAAAACCGGGATACCTAAGGTTAAATTTTAGCCTTGCTTTATTTTTTAAACTGATACAAGGAATCAGCTAGGCTAATCCTTCTGAAAAGAAATCAACATTAGTAGCAGGCCCATTCAGGACAGCTGAGTGGGTAAACTTCGTCGAAATCAAATCATTTTATGGAAAAGGTGCTCAGAAAAGGTAGGACATTTTCTTACCGTGGCTCATGAGAGGGTCCATTCTGCTCCAGCAGGATGAAATCACAGTGTTGGCATGTATGCTGGGAATATTCAGTAAGGCCACTGACTGGGTTCTTCTCCTGACAAGCTATCAGTTTCTCCACGGGTGTACGTGGGAAAGGCGTTTCGAATGGGGCACCATGACTGGGGGAAGACTGAGAACTCCTGATGCACTCCGACTTCTCAGGCGGTTTGTTGATAGCATTCAGGTTATCTGGGATATCATCTGTGATCCACCTGCAGTTTTCTGAGATATCATAACTATTCAAACTGCAGAATTCAGGTTTAATGTCCTCAGATCCATCTGATTCCGTGTCACTGACACTGCCCTGACCAGCCTGCCCCAAAGGCTGCTGCCCACTTTCTACGCTTTCTTCTTCTGATGCCATCGCCTCTGACGAAGCTGAAGTCACCTCCGGGGGACGTGGAGGGACAAAGGAAGAGGGATGACCTGACTCAGGTGCTGTGGGATCTGCCATCTGCATCGCTGTGCTGGCCTTCAGCCTCATCTGCATCCTCTCACGTTTCCTACTTGTCAGGGACCATCGTGGTGGGGCTGCACTCTGCTTGTGGACATCTCCCAGCTTTTCCAGGGCGCTAAGAAATGCATTGACATCCCTGGCTCTTGAAAACCCAATGTTTTTGGCAAGATTGAGTGCTGTTGTTTCTTCCACACTGAACAAGTAGTTGCAGATTTTCTCCTTTGTTGTAGCCATCTCTGTGTCTCTTGAGGCGACTGTGTTCTGCTCTCCCCCTTTGTTCTCACAAGCTGGAGCTGTGCAACTGGCACCGTGGTCAGTAGAGTTTCTTTCTCTCGCTGAGCTAGGGCTGGAAATGCTCCACAGTGGTAGTGTCTCTCCCCCTTTGCACAACTTGCCTTCTCTGAGGAGTTTATACAAAACACGGTTGACCTCTTTCTTTTGAGTCTTAAGTTTATGTGCCAGATCAGCAGCCGTGCAAGTCTTCCCCTTCCCAAGCTGCCTGAAAACAGTCAGAATTTCTTGTTCATAGTCTTGCCCAGCAAGAGACAGTCTTTGCAAATTCAGTCTCACAGTGTCAGAATCTCTCCTTGAGCTCTCCTGACAGCGGCACTGGGGAGGGCAATGCCGACACGAAGTCTCAGAATCTCTCCTTGAGTTCTGACAGTGGTAATGTGGAGAGCAATGCCGACACAAAGTCTCAGAATCTCTCTTTGAGCTCTCCTGACAGTGGTACTGTGGAGGGCAATGCCAAGACAAAGTCTCAGAATCTCTCTTTGAGCTCTCCTGACAGTGGTTCTGTGGAGGGCAATGCCAAGACAAAGTCTCAGAATCTCTCTTTGAGCTCTCCTGACAGTGGTTCTGTGGAGGGCAATGCCAAGACAAAGTCTCAGAATTTCTCTTTGAGCTCTCCTGACAGTGGTACTGGGGAGGGCAATGCCAGGACAAAGTCCCAGCCCGTGGCTGCTGGCTGGGGAGCCTACGCCCTGCAGCCCTCCTGGAGCTGGGCTGACATCTGCCTGCAGGAGCCTGTGCCACCACAGCTCGCCCCCCTCTGCTGCACGACTCCTGCTGGGACCCCTGCAGCACAGAGCCCTCGGCGTCCTGCTCCGCCAGGAGCCGCTGCTGCGGGAAGGATTTGCGGTGAGCTCCTCGTGGGCTCCGGGAGTGGCTGAACAGAGCTCGGTGAGTGCTGGGGCAGCTGGGCTTGGGCTGGCTAAGGTACAAGCCTCTGCCTCGCCCGGGGCCCCTGAGCATAGCGCAGCCCCGGGCCACAGGGGGGAACCAGGCTGCTGACCAGCCAGGAGACGAGCTCTCACTCACTCCACGCTCTCCCACCCTGAGGAGAACAAAAAAGAAGGAAACTCAGAACCACAGGATTCCAGAAATGCAGCTCAAGCAGCTTCCCAGCTACTGAGGCATTCCAAGCATCTTCTCCCTTGTCAATCTTTTTTTTTTTTTACTTCTCTAGGAATCTAAATTAGTCCTGTAAACACAAATGGCAAAGTCTAGCTGTCCAGTCTCTACCAGCTTCCCAGCTACTGAGGCATTCCAAGCATCTTCTCCCCTGTCAATCTTTTTTTTTTCTACTTCTCTAGGACTCTAAATTAGTCCTGTAAACACAAATGGCAAACTCTGGCTGTTCAGTAGAGAACCAGCAGCCCCAAACTGCAGATGAAGTCAAACATAAGCAGCACCTTTGACACGAGCAGCCCTCTGCTCTTGTTAGGCTTGATTCCAGCACCGGGCTGGCTGCCCTGCTCAGGATGCACTCCTGAACCACAGCAAGCTCCACTCCCTGGAGGGAGAGAAGAATCTCAGACCTACTTTGCAACCTGAGAAATGGGGGCACGAGGAGGTAAAGAAGGGCAGGGAGGTGAGCTGGAGCAGCACAAGGAGCTGGAGCAGCTTGCACAGCCACACACACAAAAAAAAGAGCTGCAACAGGTTTGCAATTATTTTGAGATTTGTGGCCAAAACAGTCTGAAATCCCAAGTGTCTTCTCCTCCCTGGACACTATGTGACCTGTAGAGGTAAAAGATCACAGGTCAGGGGAATGAAAGTGGTAACATGCAGAGAAACTGTAGAGGTGTGTAGCTGGCAGCAGTATGACATGGGGTTTTTTTCATTACAGCCCAAATTTCACTCTACCACACAAAGCCGTGCTGCCTTCCTGGGGTACAGGTGGTAAGACTAAACTATTAATACGCTTTTTAAAAGCAGGGAATCCAGCCCTGCATATTTTAATTTTCTGATAACGCTCGCTGCGAAACTGAGAGGATAAAGACACGGAACATGATACACACACACTGCCGGGTCCCCGTTTTACCTGCTCCTCCGTGACCTCCTTACGGCATCTATCGTCTCACAGTGACACTTTTTCCGACGCAAGTCTCACCTTTACAAAGCTCCCCGTTTTCACCAAACACCTAAAGGCCAACTTGAATTTCACCTGCATTAAACGGCTGCACTCGGCTGCCATCGGCGGGATTTATTTTGAAAATAAAAAACGGGGAGGCTGAGGGTTAGGGTTACCCCAACTTTCCCAGCTACGAGGGCTTCCCACTGCTGCCCTCCCCCTGCCAGTGTGATCCCGTTTTACAAGCGCTCCCTGGGCAGGGCAGAAATAGGAAGAGGGGCTTGAAAAACAAAAAACAAAACAAAAAAAAAAAAACCCTAAAACAAACAAACAAACAAACAAAACCACCAAAAAAACCCCAAAAAACCAAAAAAAACTACCAAAAAAACCTACAAAAAAAACCCCACAAAAACCACAAAACAAACAAACAAAAAAACCCAAAAAAACCCCACAAAAAACACAAAAAAAACCCCAAAACAACAAACAAACAAAAAAAAAAACCAAAAAAAATCCCCTGCTCTTACCTCTGGCTCATCCGTACGCAAAATTATTTTCTGAGAAAACACAGGGGAAAAAAAAAAAAAAAGCAAGGCCGAGCGGCAGAAGGAGCGGCGCTAAGATGGCTCCGAGCACCGTTTCGGTTTCGTTTCCCTCCGCAGCCGCTCCGCTCCGCCCAGGGAGCGAGCACAGGGGGCTGGCCCGGGTTTCGGGCTTTCCCAGCCGGGCTCTGGCATTTGGGAGGGGCAAATCAGCAGGTTCCTTGTGTTATAAGTGCTTTGGGAGTCGGGATTTTCGCACATAGCAAGATGATTGCTTTAGGTGTAATGTGGGAAGGTTGCGTTGTATGTTCTTTTATTAATGAGAAATGTGATAAATGAATGTTCTTAGATTGTAACAAAGTAGAGAAGGGGTTGTGCGGGTTTTTTGTAACTCCTCAACGAGAGAGAAGACAAGGGACGTCTGGAATTTCTGAACTAAAGATAAAGGACAATTGAGCCTTTTAGAGGAAGATTTACCACCTCCATCCAGACTGAATGGAGCCCCATAAATGAACTTAAAGGGGGAGGTGTCTTGAAACTAAAATGAATATTTGAATCATGTATTAGCTCATTTAAATATGTAACACAGAAGCCCTCAAAACAAAGGATCTGAAAAGAGACGACGTGCTGATCTTGTTGGTATCAGCACCTCAGCCGAAAAGAGCTTTGTTTTTGTTTTTTTTTTTGTGTGTGTGTCTCCTAATTGTCTACTTTATTTTACTTTTATTAAACTTACAAACTTTACATAAAAGTGAATCGTGTTTTTCACACTTACCAGCGGCGGAAAAGCGACCCAGCAGCAGGGACAGCTCCTTTCCCCGGTCCCTACGGTGATGCAGCCCCGTCACTCCAGAGTTGCCCCCGGGCCGGGGTCCTGGTACCGCCCGGGAGGAAGAGGCAGCTCTCCCGGCTGAGGGAGGGGCTGCGGGAACACCGCTCCCCTTCAGCTACATCCCCAAAGGGACCACGGAAGGTGAACCCAGGGCCGCACCCGTCTCAGGCCACCTTCCCGGGCCCGCACATCCACGGCGGGAGGGAGCGACGGCACCGCGAGCACGAAGGGGCCACCGAGCCCGGACGGCACTGTACGGGAGGGCGGGCTGAGATACCGGGCGGCGAGCCCCGAGAGCCGGGAGGAGTCGAGGCTTTTATTCTACGCCTTCCGCCCTACGGAACCCGGCCCCGACAGCGACTTTGGGGAGGCAGGACGCGATCGTGCCGAGTTCCGGTTGCCTGGAGCTGGAGGCCCGCAGCACGGTTTGTGCGGCCCCAGCCCGCCGCGTCACCGGGTGCGGTGGCCGCTGCAGGACGCGCGGGCCGGGAAGGACCCACCAAGGCCGGCGGGGCCCGAACGCAGCGGCCTAATGGCCGCCCCCTGCTCCGGCCGCGTTACCTTGCCGCTGCCGGCGCGCCATGATGAGGCACACGAGACCCCCCTCATGCGCCTGCGCAGAGAGCCGCGCGGCAGCCATCTTTCCTCCTGGCAAAGCCTGGCGGCCATGTTTGGTGCGGGCAGCGCGCGGCTGTGGCGGCCCCGCGGGCCCGGCGGGGCTCGGTTCGTTCCCGCAGCACAACCGCCCCGTGCTCCGGGTGACAGGCAGCGCCGCTCCCGCTGTGTCCCGGGAGCAGCCCGGAGCGGTCACCTGAGGCGGCGGCGCTCATACGCGCTACTGCCCTTGCGTCTCAGATGGCGTTTCCCTCATCCCCCTGGGCCCGCTGCATGTCCCTGTCCCCTCAGGGCTCCGGCTGCCACGGCGTCCTCAGGGCCAGGGGGCTTCTCCCCTCCTCCGTGGGTCCCCCGCGACCCGTGGGACGCACATTTCCTACGGGCTCTCTGTCTGTGCTGGGGCTCTGCAGTTTCACATCTCCTGCCTCCAACCAGCTAGGATCCATCCCAGGCCCTGCAAAACCCAACCTGCTCCTGTCACACCTGCACCACCTCCTGCCGAGTCTTCCTGGGGGTTTTTCCCCTCTGTCTCATCCATGGATGCCTTTTCTCCCCTCTGTGTCCTGCCCAGACAGGAGGGCACAGTACACATAAGCAGTGTCTCCCACCCACAGAGTACGCAACTAGCGACTCCTCGATCTGTTGTTTTCTTTTTTTCACTCTGTTTTAATTGCTGGTGATCACTCCCAAGCTTTGCTCCAGGCTTGGGGGATGTGATTCATCCTGGCTGCTGTGAAGATTGAATGGGAAGGTTCCAGTGCTGCTGCCTTGGTGTGACCCAGGCTGCTGGTGAAATCCTGTGTTGCTGACATTGTTGGGCCGTGTATCCCTTAGAATTGCAACACTCTAAACCTGACAAACAGGCACTTCATCCCTTAAAGCTCATTCTCCTTTCTCCTTCTCTCTGGAAAATTGGCAGACTCCCAATCTGTTTCCATAGGAATGGGCTGGGAGAGCAGGAGACCTCCAGCTGCTGAGGTCCCAGCCTTAACACAGACATGGCATCTGCTTGGCCATGACAGAAGCTCCTGCAGCCTCAGGAGACTGCAGTCATGGGAAGATGAGTCAATTTATGGTGGAGATAAGGAGCTGATAACCAGCTTACCTGAGGCTGCCTGGCTGATTTTGGTGGAGGGTGGAAAAAGCTCTGTTACTTGCTCTTGGATGCTGGGCCTCATCCTGCTCCCCTGCTTCTTTGGGGGCTGCCCCAAACCTCCCACTTTCCCCAGGCTGAGCAGAGGCTTCCCCACAGGATGGCAGCCTTCACTAAACCTCCAGTGTCAGCTGGAGATGCCTCAGGTGTCTGCTTTGATTTGCTTCCCTCTTATGAAATGAAAAGAGAGGAAATAAATTGTGGCACAGCTCCCCCGCCTGACTTTCTGCTCGGATGCCACTTGTCAGCTCAGGCTACCGTTCTGCAGAGTTTCATTTTAAAGTCCTTTATTAGACACTCTAAAATATCACTTCCTTGCTCTTGCAGACAGCCTGTTCCTACGTGAGAGATTTGCACTTCTGACTCAGGTGATGGTGGTTTCTAAGGGAAGGCAGCCCTGGGAGTGGTGGTTTATCACCTGTCAGTGCTGGTGTTTGATGCCCTCTGCCCCCAGGGCCAAGCTGTGCTCTCACACTACTGGTAAGAGGTGCAATTAGGGTTTGGCCTTCTTGCATCATCAAACACTCCAGGCTCCTCATATGTGAAGTGAGGAACTGGGCTGAGCTGGTTCCCACGTCCTCCCAAGTGCTGCACTTTCTCCAGTCTGGCTGCAGATGTACAGCTGGGAATCAACATGGAAAATCTTAATCACTCCAGAGCATAAGTTCCCCTAGAAGGGAAAAAAATGCTTTATTTCCTTCCAATGGTATCTATAAACATGGAGCAGCTACTGCATGGGAGATGCTGCCCCATTCTGAGCCTGTTGCCTTGGTATGGGCACCAGAGCAAGGAGCTGCTTCCCAGAACAGGACTTCTCCACCTGCTTTGCTCTCTATTGCTCCCAACTGACAGGGTCCCAGCTGGGGAAGCAGCAGAGCTCTCCAAGGAATTGCACAAGCTTTTGCTTTGCTGCTCAGCAAAGGAGTGAACCTGAGCTTTGGTGCAGCCCCAGCAGCTGCCATGTGTGTGATCTCAAGACATCAAGTAAGGATTACTCATCCTGAGAGCTCCCAGTGAGCCCAGAGGGGAAGGGGGACTCCTGACACCCCTGTCTATGTGACACTCATCCCCCTCAGGCATCAGTGTGCTCCGGGGAGGAGCAGTATGCTCCCTGGCTCAAAGCTGCAGTGGAGCCCAGCAGTGAAAGGCAGGCAGGCCTGGCACATCTGCAGCAGAAGCTGACTCCTACAGCAGTGGTGGGAAGCAGCACAGTGGGCTGCAGTGGTGGGAAGCAGCCTGGTTTTATTCTGTCTGGTACAAAAGGTACCCTTGAAAAAAAGGCAGGAGGCAGAGTGTGGCTCAGCCAGCTGTATGGCAGGACATGCTACGTGAGCACGGCCTTCACTTGGAGTTCTTGGGTGCTTAGGGGCTCTTTCATGTGGTTTTAGAGCCACCATGGCATGTGTGGCTGAATCTCCCCTGGCTCCTTGTGTTCCTCCCTCCCAGTATCATGATATCCAGGGGCTCCTTCAGCTTGGAGAGGAGCTATGGGAAGCCTGGCCACTCAAATCACGCCTCAGATGTCTGTCTCTCTTTGGCATGGCTCCAGCCTGGTCAGTCTCTCCCTTACCTTGACTCAGGTGATGGCTAAAGCATTGCTGCAAGAGGTCAGGTGGGAACCCTAGCCAGACCCTGGACTAGCCAGCTTGTTCTTGGAGGGGGACTGGCGAGGAGAAGGGGGTTCCTTTCACTGCTCTTAGCACATCTGATGCGGTGGTTTCCAGAGAGTCGATCAGCTGAATTAATGAATCCTTCCTAAAGCCAGAATTCAAAGATCTTCCTGGTACCTCTCAGTTGACATGGCATTAATACTTCCTTCTGTGACCTTTACATCACCATCCAAGCCCAGGCTCCCCTTTTTGCCCTTTCATCTTTAATATTAAATCTGATTTATCCGCAGGAGGGCTTTATCATGTGCTCAGACAAATCAAAAAGATTTCACAGTCCATCCCTGAGGCAGAGCCATGGGTGGGAGAAGCACTGACTTGAGGAGAAAAGCACTGACGTGAGGGTAAAAGCATCACCTGTGCTCTGGACAGAGCTCTCCACCACTACTCCCTTGCCACTTATCACCACTCCAGTGCCTGATTTTTACCTGTGTTGCTTGAGGTACTTGCTGACCCCCCCCTATTTCCTAAAGCTCAGGGGCTGCTCAAGGCAGCAGCTGCTGCTCTCCACTCCTCTTGATTTATGGAGCACAGAGAGATCCTAATGGACCACCTCCCAGGGAAAAGCCTGGCACAGCTGGGTCTCCGAAGGACTTCCTTGCATGTAGGACTCCTTTGTGCCTCCCATGAGATCCCATTACACCCCTTTCACTGCTTTTTCTTTAATTGCTGCACGTCATTTTTTTTTTTTTTTTCATGCAGCACAAACTGACTGCTGACGGAGCCAGTGCCCTGTGCTGATGGAAACACAGGAGGGTTGGCTGGAGGGAGTAATGGATGGCAGAGGAGATGCTGGCTGCAGGTCACAAAGACATGTTCAGCACTGTCATTGGTTGGTTTGCACAGATTTCCTCCCAAACAGTATTTTCTAATCTAAAAGAAAGCAAGAAACTGGAACGTGTCTTGCTTCATTCATGGCTTCCCTGAAGGCAGCAGCATGTTAAGGAAAAAAGAGAAGGAGGAGGAAAAAATAGTCAGAAGCACCAGGTGGCTGAATATCTTTCAGCCTAATTGATTCCTCTTTAATTAGAACAGAACCTGTTGCACTTAACCAGCATTCAGTGCCAGCTTTGGAGAAAGCAGCATCTTACCTGGCCTTGTACCAGCTCAGCTTGGCATGGAGGGAGGAGAGGAACCTCAGGGAACCATGTGAAGCTGACAGTGCCTCTTTCACACCTGGAAATCGGGACAAACTCCAGCTCCTGCAACTTTCTTCAAGGCAGCAAGAGCAGGGTGAAGGAGAGCCAACCATATCAGTGCCTGTTGCACACTGAGCTGCAGCAAGGGACTTGGCTGGGACTAACTGGAGTAAGTGAGACTTCACAGGGATTTCTGTGCCTGACATCACCTGGGAACTGCTCACCGCTTCTCCCATAAAACCAGTTATTTTTAAAATGGGAAGGAGCTGAGCTGCATTTGCAGTGAAATGACTTCTCTGCTTTTTTCCCCTTCAGTTTTGAATGGATGTCCAAAACCTTGCATGGGTTGGGGACCTGCAGTGCTGTGCATGGCTCTGGGGCCCCAACATAAGGACATGGAGCTGCTGGAGAGATTCCAGAGGAAGATAATATCCATGAAGATAATTCCATGGCAGAAAGAGAGAAAGAGAGAAAGAAAGAGAGAGAGAAAGAGAGAGAGAAAGAGAGAAAGAGAGAAAGAGAGAAAGAGAGAGAGAGAGAGAGAGAGAGAGAGAAGAGAGAAAGAGAGAGAGAGAGAGAGAGAGAGAGAAAGAAAGAAAGGAGCTCTCACGGCTGGCAGAACAGAGGGTCTGAGGCACTGGTGGCTGTATGTATAGATCATATATTTGCGTGTGTAACTCTGCACAGAGAGCTGCATCCTTACACACCTGCACAGGTAAATACTTCTAGATACTGACCTCTTCAGATTAAAGTCCAAGGCACTTTTTACAGTGAACAGGTTAAAGCCATAGTTTAAAACATGCCTGTTTCTGGGTACAGCTTGGGTTTATGGCAATGCTGTGGGGACGGGCTGTTGTCATATGGGCCAGTCCCCACTCCTGTCCCCCAGCTGAGAGACTGACCCTGAAGGAGGAATGTAAGCCCAGGACTGGATCCTGACCACAGAGACGTGCAAGCAGGTGCAAGACACTGGCAGGTGCATTGGCAGTGCTGAGACCCCGGGGCGGGGGAAGAACACTTTGGGCAGAAGAAGGAGCAGAGCTGGGTGCACAGCTTGCAGCACCCAGAGCACCAGGGCCCCCAGCCAAGAGCACCCACGGGGGGCAGGTGGTTCTGGAGCCCTGCCTCGTCCCTCATGGGGCTCTAAGGTGGCTCATCCCATAGGGAAATAACTAATGCCATGGAGAAGATTTTTCTCTCTCCTGCAAAAGCTCCTTTCTACAACCTTGAACCCTTTGGATACCTTTTAGGAGGGAGCTTGGAGTTAGATGAGGAGCAGCTCAGACAAGTACAGAGCCTGGCAGCAGAATCTTCCCAAATTGCTGAGCAATCACCACTGTCACCCCCACCAAACATACCTGGTGGCCATGGCACAGGGCTCTGGGCTGCCTGGGAGATGCTGGGCAGGAGAAGCCCAAGGGAGAGTGGTGCAGAGAACCAGGAGTCCCCTGGCAACCCCAGACCTAGCTGGCAGCAACGGCGGCTCAGCCCTGGCCTCTCAGAAGAACCAGCCTCTTTCCTCCATCAGAGCTGATTTCTGCAGGGAGATTTCAGGTCTGGGGTCAAGCAAGGAGCATCCAGATCTCATGGCAGTTTATTGCTGCTAGGGCTCTGCTGGGCTGGGCTGGCCTGGAAGGGTGACACCAGCATAGCTCTGACAGTGGTAGCAGCATGGCAGTGACAGCTCTGATCAGGAAGGGCCAGCATAGGGACTTTTAGACTTTCTCTGCACAAAAGCAGCAGGAATTGGTCCCATAGGTGCTGCTCATTCCCAGATACAACATGCTCTGAGAAGACTGGCCAGGACAAAGTGTGGCTGCCAAAGAGCAGTTTAAGACTTATGATCCAGTGGGGATCAGGTCCAGCAGCTCAGGGGTTGGAGGTATGGAAGTGATGCTTTCTGAGGCTCAAGGAGTCCATAGAATCAGAGAATCATAGAATCGCAGAATTGTTCCAGTTGGAAGGGACTTAAACAAAGTTCATCTCATTCCACCCTGTGCCATGGGCTGGGACACCTTCCACTACACCAGGTTGCTCCAAGCCCCATCTAACATGGCCTTGAACCCTTCCAGGGATGGGGTAGACACAACTCTGGGCAGCCTGTTCCCAGCTGGAAGGCTGAGACAAAGCAGTCCCTACAACTCTCCTCTCATTTCTCTTTCATGCTCAGGGTTTTGTCCTCCTATGCCATCATACCCCGAGGCTGAGCAAAAGCTGCAGCTCCCCAGGGCAGGGTGTGAAATGTGAACGGGACACATCCCAGTCTCTTCTCCAAGTAACAAGTGAAAGGACAAGAGAAAATGCCTGAAAGTTGTGCC
Source organism: Phylloscopus trochilus trochilus (assembly GCA_016584745.2). Taxonomy (NCBI): domain Eukaryota; kingdom Metazoa; phylum Chordata; class Aves; order Passeriformes; family Phylloscopidae; genus Phylloscopus; species Phylloscopus trochilus. The sequence continues at coordinate 1,380,597 of WQNJ02000096.1, forward strand.
AGAGGAGCTTTTGCTTGGATTGGGAACACTTCTTGTGTGTAAGTGTGGCTGGGCTCTGGTACAGGCTGCCCAGGGCAGTAGTGGAGTCCCCATCCCTGGATGAATTTAGAAGATTTGTCTATGTGGCACTTGGGCACATGGGTTAGTGGTGGGCTTGGTGATGCTGGGTTAACAGTTAGACCTGATGTCCTTAGAGGACTTTTCCAACCTTAACAATTCCATAATTCTATGAAAATGTGCTCTGCACCACTGCTTTCTCAAGAGCCTCTGTCCTGGAGGAAAAGGGGGAGTTTGACTCTTGCAGAGCTTGCGCCCAGGCAGCAGAGTCCCTCCTTCTGCTGGAGGAGACAACCTGGGGGAAATGGCTTTCCAGTACCTGGGAAAGAAGGGGGCCTGTGACCTTTCTCTGGTGCCATTGGGCTACACATAGATCCAGACCTGCTAGAGGTCAGCTTCCAAGTAATGGCAAAGAGTACAAGGGGGATAAAGAATAACGACTCAGGTTCTGCACCTCTCCCTGCCTCCCTGTCCCCCATCCTCACTGGCAGTAGTAGCTGTACTCAGAAACAGACATTTTTGGCAGCAGCTGGGTGTTGCTGCCTGCTAACAACCATGTTGGGTACAAAACCATAATTGAAAGTTACCATAACCATCATAATAAAGCAATATATTTCATAGTTAAAATAAACTATTATGCTTTCCCCTATCATTAAAAAAAGAAGCGAGCATTACAGAGGCAAGATGCAAACCCAGGTCAAAGCTCCTTAAATCTGGACAGAAACATCCATGAGTTTGCAGAGAGACCATGGAATTTTTTTTCTGGCATCTCCAGGATAAGTTCCTTGCAGGCAGCGCAGGAAGGAGAGTTGTGGAGAGTCACACAAGCCCTCAAGACTGTGCCAAAAGACTGGCTGAGTTAGGTGGGTCCTGGAGGGGCACTGGGGATGGGCCCCGTTTGGACTGTGGGATCAGATGCTTCCCAGGTCGGCATCTCTGCGATTTCCCTCTCGTGCTGTTCCTCCACCTTGGTGGCTGACCTCGGCTCTTCTCTCTGTTTGTCCCCATGTCCCTCAGGGTATCCAAGGTGATCATCTCAGGTGTGTGGACAGGACTGGCTGGGGACCTTGTACTGGAGCTGTGCCAGCTGAGGCTGCTGGTGACCACGAGCTGCCATCAGGGAGCAGGGCAGCAGCTCGGGGTGGGCTGCACTGGGGGCTGCCCACCATGCCTGCCCTCACTGTGGCTTTGGGTGGGCTCTGTGGTCCTGGCAGTGGGGCTGGAGAGGGGCTGGACTCGCTGCTGGCCACAGTGGAGTCCAGTGCCAGGGGTAGTGGATAAGGGCTACTGGCACCAGTGCTGAAGAACTGGCAGGGGTATGGGTGTAGGGATGGGATAGGGACACTGGGGATTGGTATGGGGGTTCAGGGGTGGGATAATGGTGCAGGGGGTGGGATAGGGGTGTGGGGGTGTGTGGGATGCAGGGTGCAAGGTGGCAGGGTGTAGGGTGCAGACCCTGGGCTGCCAGGTCCCAGGCAGAAGGGTTGTTGCAGTGCAGGTTGTGCTGAGGTGAGGCCAGGGGAGGGAGGCTGTGGGGTGCACAGGGATCCGCTGCCCCAGCCCTGTCGAAATCCCACTGCAGCAGCAGCTGCTTTGCCCCAGAACACGGGTCTCTTGCTCCAGTTGCAATCACAACACTCTCACTGTGGTCCTTACCACCTCCAGCCTTGGGGCCTGCAAGCTGACAGCACCTGCTCTTGTCTCACTTGGTTAGATTGCCCAGACTTCATCGTGAGCCTGACAGGGAGGTTCCTGGGTTCCTGCTGGCAACATTGATCTTTAGGAGTCAGTATTTCCTCTGGCTCTCTGTCCCAGGACATGTCTTCACACCTTGCCCCATGCACAGCACCATTCCACGGGCAGTTTGCTCTCATCTGAGGCCCAGAAAGGATTTTTCTTCACTAGCTGCTTGCAGGCCAGGGAAAATGCTGCATTTCAGGCTCTTTCTCAGAATTTCTAACATATTCTCCATTGCTGTGCTGGGAACCTCCTAACAGAGATGAGCAGGAACTCCTGCTGGGCAAGATGGACAGGGGGGCACCCATAGGCTTACAGGGGGAGCAGCAGCTGGGCTGAGAATAGATCATGGGGGGCTTCCAAGGCAGCAGTGAGTTCCCAGTCATCCATGGGATATCAGTGATATTAATTACAAGAGCTTGGAAGAGCAGCTTATTCCCAGAAGCCACGTTATCTCCCACTGGCCAAGGAGCAGCAGCAGTGGGCACGTGCCCACCTAAAGGAACAGGGATGACCGTGTTTGGTCCCCTGCTACCAACACCTTTGCAGCACAGGGATCTCATTTTGCAGTACTCCTGCTGTTGCCTTACAGCCTTCTTCCTCCTCCTCCTCCTCCTCCTCCTCTTAGGGCCAGCGTGGGGGCAGTACTCACTGACCACTGCTTTGTTTTCTGTGTCACTCCAGCTGCTGCAGGGCACGAGGAGTGAAACCACCTCACACCACTGGCAGCAAAGGAATTCTTCAGCGTTGGGGGTGTAGGGGTGGTGGTGCAGGAGGGTGGTGTGTCTCTGCCCCTACATGTGCACAAAATCCAGCATTGTTTATGGAAGGGGAAAAAAGTTACAAAGGAGAGCATTACAGGCCGAGTATACCTGGAATAACACAGTGACTGATTACAATTACTGACACTGCTGGGTGAGGTGTAATTAATATTGCAGAGTAATTACATAGTTACTTCATCTGTTTAAAAAATATATAAATATTCTCTGCTGAGTTTTCATGGAAAGCAGCAAATGCCAACCCCAAAGTCAGAGCCTGGCATGGCTCCAGGCAAGGATCCAGGAAAGCCAGAACACGAGACTGGGGAAGAACTGAGGAGGAAAGCAAACCAGAAAGTGGCTGGTTCCAGAAGCAGCCAAGTGATGCCAAGGGTACCTCAGGAAGCTGAACACCAGCAAAAAAGTGTAATGGAGTCTGAGGTGCTGTGCTTTGGCAGGCATGGGCAGCAGTGCCATTGCCGAGACGGTGCCAGAGAGTGCTGCTGCCTTCCACCAAACCCAGCAGAAGTGTCACGAAGGCGATGGGCTTTGTTTTAAACAGATGAAGCACCTGCCCCTGCTACCACATCACTTGCCAGTGAGCTCCTGCCTGATCCTGGTGGATTCGACACTGCCAGCTGGGCTCAAGCATGGATGTTCCCAGCACAAGTGGAGATGGCTGGAGCTGATGGGGTGTTCAATCCAGCACTTCTGAGACTGCTGCAAAGAGCCCACCGGCTTTGCAAAATGCTGGGAGGGTCCCAGCAGGCAGTGATGTGAGCACCTGGAGACTCCCTCAGTGCCTGGGCTGGCCTGCCAGCCCCATCACTGACCACCAGCACATTGGCTGGGGGCAGCCCTGCATGGCCCTGCATGCTGTAGGCACTGCTTTCCTGGCTCTGGCATGCGTCTCCAGGCAGGATATGACACTAAGGACCAGAAAGAAGAAGTGTCCATCGTTCTTCTCTGAGTAGAAAACACTCACAGCTCCAGAGAACTCCCCAGGAAGGTTACAGCCAGACCACCAGCTTGTCACCCAGCTGTCAGTGTGAAGGGGGCTGTCCTCTGGGTCCTGGCAAGGAGATGGGATGGAGCATAGGCAGCGTCAGCCAGAGCCTGCATAACGAACCCCCCCATCAGCATCTGCCTGGTGACGTTTGGGAATCGTGAGAGGGCCAGGGAGCAAGGGGAGTGCCCCAGGGAGGAAAACTCTCCCTCTCTGGTGTCTCCGTTGCTTCAGTGCTTCTGACTCGGTGTTTCTTTTTGTTTTGTTTGGAAATGTGAAGACCTGAGATTGAGCGTGGGTTTTCCGTCTGCCACCGGACGCCACGGCCCAGGCTGGCCCAAGGCATCACCTTCTGTCCCCTTCCTTCACCACGTGTTGAGGCACCTGAACGGGGATGCAATTCCCGATACCAAGGCGTTGGCAAAGCTCCGAGCGTCGCTCGGCACTGCTGGTCCCACTGGCTCCAGCTGAAGGGTCCTGCAGCGGTTCAAGGACCAGGATGAAGTTCACAGAGACCTCGCGATCTGTGCGGAAACGTTGCCCCTGTCCATGGTGGGGCTGAGGGGCTGCGTTTTAGCAGCTGCTTGAGCTCGTGTAAGGGGTGGGGAAGGAGGTGGAGCTGACCCCAATGGGGCTCTCAGAGAGAGGTGTCTGGGGGGTGCCCACTGGCACACCAACCCCCCGGGCCTCCAGGACAGCGGCGAGCAGGCGCTGCTGCTGCTGGCGCAGCATGTCGGCCATCAGCAGGGGCAGGGAGTTGAAGCTGGCGCTCAGCTGCTCCAGCTTGGATTCCAGGCCACTGATCTGCTTTTCCAGGTCCTCACTGCGGTCGTTTAGCTCTGTGATGAGGTCGTACATCACGTTCTGCATCTGGGGAGGGGACACAGGGGACAGTGGCGGGGTTAGTACCATGGCTGGAGGGGTCAGTGCCACTGCTGCTAGCAGAGCTCACCCCTTTACCCCTCTCTGCCCTGAGAGCTGCCCCATCTCAGCCCACCCCAGGTTCTCCAAGGGTTCTGTGACTGCAGTTTAGCTCATCCCTGGCCATCAAAGCAAGGAAACTCTGCTGGCCCTGTGCTGCTGAGCAGTGGTAACCCTTGCAAAAAGGGTTGCAGGGCACCTCTGGCTCACGTTATGTGTTTCTTCTCCTGCTTTGCAAGAGCAGCCATCCCACAGCAGCTATTCCTTGCTGACATTTATTGAGTCGGAGCATTTTGCGGTCAGCCAAGTCTGCTTTAGTTTTTCCGAGTGAAGAAAAACACTCGGTCTGGCCAAGCCACAAGGTCCCTGTGGGACTTGCCTTTGAGAGGTCGACAAGGGTGTTGGCTTGGTCACTCAGCTTCCTCTGCTCCATCTTCACGCTCCGTAACCTGGGGAGAAGGAAAGAGCACGTGGCTGTACTCCCTCCCCTCTTTCAAACTGCATCTGGTGACCTGCCTGCATCCCAGACAACGGAAAACTGCGCCCACGCCCCTGCCAGGGACAGGATCCTGGTTTATCTGGAGCTCAGTCTGCCCCCAGCCCACTGCACAGCCTCTTACTGGTGGATGGCTTGTAGGAACTTCCTCTGGTGCTTTCTGACTTTAGCATGGTCGATCTTCTTCAGCAGCTTGGTGTGCTTGTAGATGAGCCACGTTTCCCGCAGGACGTTGGCTGCTGCGTTCTTGATCTGAAAAGGAAGAGTGGCTGCAGGTCACCAGCCATGTGGGATTTCACAGAGACACTGCTCTGGCTCTGTCATCAACCAGTGTTGCAAGAGCACTTGACCTGCCCCAGCTGGAGTGAGGAGCTTGGCTTTGCACCCGCACGGTCTCCAGGACTGTTGCAAGGGAATGATGGACAGTTCAAGAAGGAGTAAGAGAAGGCAGAGCTGTTGGCCCCTGGTGCACCCACATCCCAGTCCTACTCTGCAACTCATGCTCCAGCACTTGGCTCTTTGCCCACACACAAAGTTGTACCATAAGCCTCAAGAAAAAAAATCCCCAAGTTTTTCTTGATTCCTGTTGTGCTGCCGGCACTGGGATGTGACTTCCGCAGACTCTCCAGCTAAACCACAGCTCAGCTGCTCATTCCAGGAGGAATTGGCTGCTGGCTGCCTGGCATGGAGCCTGCAGATCCATATCAGTGGCCAGAGGAGCAGGGCTGACCAGCTGTTTTGCTTTCCCAGCCTGGTCACACCAAGGTCCTGCCTATTCCTGGGGTGTCATGGCTTTGTCTGGGGCTCAGCTCTCTGGGGTGAAGTGGGTGCTCTGCTTGTATCCCACCACCTTTCCAAGGGCTGCACTGGTGCTGATTTTGCCACCATCCCCTCTAAAACATATTCTAGTGTGCAGAGCCCATTGTATGACATGTCACTGTTGGTTTGCTGATGCTTTGCCATGATGAGGCTGCCAAGACCAGCCACCTCCTGCTGCTCCTGCATGCTACCAGGGGTGTGACACCAGACCCTGGCATGACAGTGACCCCCATGAACGCCCCACTGCAGGCTCTGGGTCTCTCCTCAGGGGAACCTCACAGTGTAGTTCTCATCTTTGTGGGCACTGAATCACCGAAATCCAGTTGTCTTCCTGACACCAAGAGAAGTGAGATCATGCTCTGGAAGAGGAGGGAGTATGCTCCCAGAGGGAGCACCACCTAAATCCCTGGAACAGAGCTGGTGCTCTTCATCTCAGAGTAACACTTGTGCCTGCACTACACCCACAGCACTTGAACAGCTTCCTCAGCAGCGGTACCTGCAGGACCCATACCCAAAGATGACAACACCTTCCTCTCCTGTTGTGGCCTCACTCAGAGATGCTGGCACCTTCTCCCACTGTGGTACCCACAGGATCCAGAGGTGCTGACACCTTCCTGCTGCCATGGCAGCCCAAATCCCCAGCTCCTGGCACACAACAATGCCCCCACTCCTGCTGTCCCCCGTGCACCTTACCCGCTTTGTCAGTTGTGTGTCCATCATGAAGTTGTGGACGTGCTTCTCAGCTTTGGTGAGCTCCAGCTTCCTGGCCACCACAGCCACCACCAGTGCTGTACATCCAGCACCCTGTGCAGGGACATCAGTTTGAGAAACAGTTTGCCACCCTCTTATAACACCAGCATTCCCACCCTCCGCCTTGCAATCCGCTAATTAACTAAAGCAACACGTCCTGCCCATTATCCTAACAAGAAGATATTACAGCTGCTGCCAGCAGCTTCTCCTCTGCTGGCAATTCCTGCATGACCCCCATCCCCAGGGGTTTTCTCCTTTGCTTGACTCCCACCAATAACACCAGCCTTGCTGCATCTGACTTCATCCAAGCCAGATCAAAGACCTGCAGATGATATAGAATTAATGCCTCTTGGTGGAGCATCCCCAGCTGATGGTGCTCATGGGGTGTCAGCTGGGTCTGCCCTAGCTGGGAGGAGAGATGGCTCCATCCCCAGGGCCTGGAGCTGAGGTGGGCAGAACCAGGGTGCTGATGGCTGGGATGAATTTGTTGACCACAGGGCACCCCAGCTGCTCCTTCAGCAGCCCTGGCTGGAAAGTCCCACAAGCCAGGAGATCTCGTGGTGGGCTCCTTGGGGCAGGTATGCTGGGGGCCCTGGAGAATGGTGACCTTTTGGCCAGAAGGAAAGGAACCCATGGCAGATGAGCAATGGAAGCTAGGTAGTGTGGACTGGGATGGCCAAGGGATGCTCAGGTGCCCTTCTGCTCCCTGGGGACATCACTGACTCCACCAAAGGCCCTCCACCCTTACTGAATGCGGCTCCAAATCTACCCCAAATTCATCAGCTGAGACAACTCCAGCAACTTCCAGGCTGTGAGACCTCAGAGCTGAAGTCATTAAGCCTTGTGCACGGACAAAACAGCTGAGAAAGAGGTGCCTGTAAAATCCAGTGGCCCTGCCTCTGCAGCAGAGAGAGGCAGAGCCCTGATGGACAGCCAGCCTGGCGTGGCCCTTACCATGATGCCAGTGAGCAGGCAGACTCCCTTCCCACAGTAGGTGTGTGGCACCATGTCACCGTAGCCGATGGAGAGGAAGGTGATGGAGATGAGCCACATGGCACCCAGGAAGTTGCTGGTTACATCCTGCTGGTCATGGTACCTGCCAAGGAGACACGGACAGCAGTGTCACAGCAGGGGACAGGGACGGCTGCTGCAGGAACAGGGGTACCTGGGCACAGCGGGTGCCCTGGCACGGGCTGTGCTGGGGTACAGGATTAACACAGCAGGATGTCCAGAGCAGCAGTGGCTGCACAATTTCTGGTGCTGGAAGACCCACATGGACAAAACGAGAGCAAAAACTCGGTGGAAAGGGCTTCTGCTTTTAGTCAGACCTGTCACCACATCCCAGTCCTGTTGTGTGTCCCCGGTGTCATGTGGTGCTGCAGCAAGGATTGGCTGATGGGAGAAAGAGCTGTGGCTCTGCAAAGCCCCTGACCACAGCAGCTGACTGTTGGCATCCTCCCCTGCATCCTGTGCCACCCCTGGGGACAGCGCTGTCAGCAGCCCCGGGAGAGCTGCTGGGGATCAATCCTGCTGAGCCTCTGGCATGCGCTTGGTCTTCAGGAACAGAGGAACAGCTCACACACTCCAGACACAGCACATGTGGAGTGGCTGCAGCTTTGGGAATGCTGTGAATTTTCCAGATCCCTGCTGAGATGTGAGGTCAATTACCACTCTGGCTGTCGCTCCTCCAGCAAGCATGCAACCCCAGCTGCCTCCAGCTCCCCAGGGCTGCCACAAGCACAGCCAAGCCCTGCAGGTATCTCTCCTGAGGGATGCAGTGCTGACTCCTGGCAGCAGGGCAGGACTTGGCCCAGTCTGCACTGGGATTCAGCCCCAAGCTGGCAGGGGCAGGCAGTGCCTTTACCCCACTATGAACAGCATGGTTGTTCCCCTGCCTCCCCGGCAGGCTTCTCCCAGCCTCTTCACAGAATCCAGAGACGGAAAACAGATGGAGCTTTTGGCAATCCCAACTCCAAGATCATCACTCGCAGAGCAGTTGGGTTTTCTCCTCTTCTGAAATGTTTTTCCCCTCAGCTGGAGACTCAAATGAGGTCCTGGTGCAGGAAAAAGCACCCTCAGCCATGGTGGGACTCACTCTGGACAGGGTTGGCCAGGGGAGCTAGAGCCCATAACCACAGTGGCACTCCTCAAAATCCCAGCACCAGCAGTGGGGCACACACACTTATCCCATCCAGTGCATTCTCCTGAGGAGAGCTGAGCCCACCTCACCCTGCAGGACGGAGTGTCCTGAGGGGACAACCCCAAGAGCATCGTGCTGCACAAAGAGGTTACAGAGGGCAGAGGGACATTTTCTCTTCTGAGCAGCACTTTGAGCAAGAATTGATAAACCAGAGGGGCTGGTACACGCCATGGCTGCTGTGGGCAGGAAGAGGGGCCACCTGCTCACACCAAGGTTGCTGCAGTCAGTCAGACACAGCACCCACTCACTTTCTGTTGTCCCCTTGCCTGCCTGCCCTTACTCAGCAGTGAGCTGAGTGGCAGCTCTTTGGGATTCATGGCAGTCTGGGATTCTCAGTGGAGATGCAATGTACCAACACCCTGTGGGAGGGATGCAGGGCTCTGGGGCCTCAGCAGCCTCGGGTTCCCTCCACTGAGCCCTGTCGTTACCAGATGATAAATTGCCTCCACAGCCAGGAAGCAGAGTAGGGTCAGCCCTGTCCTCACAGTGCAGCACCTAGGACAGGCAGAGTCCTTGTGCAAGAGGAGAGTGTGTGGTGCCAGAAGCCCCAGGAGCACGAGTGGGGGACACGGGGAATGGTGGCAGCTGTGAGCATCACCCCATTGCCACCCCGCGCCACCGCGGCAGCACCATCCCGGCACCGTGAACCGAGCCCATCCCCAGGCGCAGCCTGGTCCCAGGAACGGGCTGGCTGCACCAACAGGCACACACGTGTGAGCACACGTGCGAGCCGTCGGCGGGCAGGCCCGGCAGCGCTGGCGGCACCGCAGGCACCGCAGGCGGCTGTGCGCGGTGGCCGGGCGAGCGAGCCGGGTTGCTAAGCGACTCGCTGCCTTCGGAGAGGTGCGGCCCCGCGGCGCGCACGGGAGGATGCTGCGCCCACAGACACTTGGAGACCACGGCTCGGCGCCGAGGAGACGTGCCATGGTCGTGCCACCATGTCTTGGAGAGGCACGGCCACCTCTAAACTGCCCGGCCCCAGCGGTTGCTGGCTGGGAATGGTCCTGCGAACCGCAGCGAATTGGTTTCCAGCACCAGTGACATCGGTGTGGACAGGGGAACACGTCCTGGGTAGCCCTTGTGGGAGCTGGGTGACCCCCCCAGGGCTGGTGCAGGCACAGGGGATGTTGCATCCCTCACACAGGGAGCGTGTCCCAGAGGTTCTGCATTCCCTTAGTCCTGCATCCCCCAGGACTGACGCATCTCCAGCCCACCTGGGTTTGCTTCTGCCTCTTTGTACATTGAGGGAGTTGATGGCAGCTGCGGTGCCAATGATCTGCAGTGCCTCGACTGCACAATTTCTGGGTTTTTTTTTTTCCCCTAATTATTCTTCATTGCATTTTCCAGCCTAAGCCTCACCAAGTGTGGGATTACCCTCCTGTGTGTGTCCTGGGTGCCTGTCCACTTGCTCCCTGTTTAGGAGGCACAAACCACAATTTCTCAAACACAATTAGATCCAGCTCATAAGGAGAGCATCATTAAGGGAGGCAGCAAAGCAAACACAGCCAGTAAAAGCTCATAAAATCTCAGTGCACCATCCTATGCCACTGCCACAGCACTTACAGCTGCCCTAATGCCCCTTTGCATTGTGACCAAAGCAATGGGTCCCACCCTGGGGAAGAGGGGGCATGGCCTTCCTCTCACTTTGCAAGCAATCCAGAAGCAATCTGGGTGTCCCAGGCAACCCTGGGGTGCCATGTGGTGTGATCCCTCACAGCTTAGTTGCAAGGATGCCACAAAGCTGCCACGACAGGACAGCTTCTAGAGGACCTGCCCTCCCTTCCCCAGGGTGCTGCTGGTCCCCTGCACCATGGCCATGGAGAAAACCTTCTGGCACAGCACTGGGATGCCACCACTGCAGCCCCCTGGTTCCCTCTGTAGACAAAGAGTGGTGACAGGCCCCTGAGAGATGGAGGTGCAGTGATACCCACCAGGCTGGTCGCCACAGCAACCCCGGTGCTGAGCACACTGGTGCTGGCGTGATGCCATCAGGCTGTGGGTTTGTCACCACAGTGTTGTCATGGCAGTCACTTGCAGTGATGCTGGAGCCTGAGCCAGGCCTTGCCACTTCCCATCAGCACCTCTGGCCCCTCCTCATGCACAGACCCCAGCTCCCACCATTCCCCATGTCCCCCACTTGTGCTCCTGGAGCTTCTGGCACCACACACTCTCCTCTTGCACAAGGACTCTGCCTGTCCTAGGTGCTGCACTGTGAGGACAGGGCTGACCCTACTCTGCTTCCTGCCTGTGTAGGCAATTTATCATCTGGTAACAACAGGGCTCAGTGGAGGGAACCCGAGGCTGCTGAGGCCGCAGAGCCCTGCATCCCTCCTACAGGGTGTTGGTACATTGCATCTCCACTGAGAATCCCAGACTGCCATGAATCCCAAACCACGAACGGCTGGGCATCCAGAACCACTGCACATCATCGTGCATTCCTGAAGCACTGCACTTCCTGAACCACGGAGCATCCCAAACTGCTGCTCCCTGTGCTCACATCCTGAACTACTGAGCACCCCAAACCATGAACTGCTGAGCATCCCAAACCATGAACTGCTGAGCATCCCAAACTACTGAGCACCCCAAACCATGAACTGCTGAGCATCCCAAACTACTGAGCACCCCAAACCATGAACTGCTGAGCATCCCAAACTACTGAGCACCCCAAACCACCATGAATCCCAAACCACGAACTGCTGAGCATCCAGAACCACTGCATATCCTGAACCATGGAGCATCCCAAGCTGCTGCTCCCTGTGCTCACATTCTGAACTACTGAGCATCCCAAACCTCCACTCATCCTGAACCCACGTGTGTCCTGAACTGCCACGCACCCCAAACCACTGCTCCTTCCAAACCCCTGTGAACCCCAAAGCCCCAAGGCCTCCCAAAGCCCTCTCACCTCTCACACACACGGACCGTCCACGCAGCGATGATCCAGAGGGAAATGCTGAAGACCAGCAGCACCGTCCCAGGGCAGATGGTCATGAGTGTCTTCATGACAAAGCGGGTGTTGAAGTTGATCTTGTTGAGCGCCCCGATGCTGCGGGAGGAGGCGTCAGTGAAGAGCTTGCTGTGCAGCAGCATCACCCGGGCGATCAGGTAGAGGCGCAGGAACATGGGGATGGACAGGATGATGTCCACGTCAGCCTCTGCCCGAGAAGGTGTGTACGAGAAAGCCAGGCGAGCTGTCCAGAAAAATTTGTACTCCCCAGGGATGGGGTGTATGGCACAAACCAGCATCTCCAGGCTGATGTAGAGGATGCGCTCGTACGTCATCGCGATCCGCCAGTCGTCGGCTCCGTTGTCGATCACAAAGAGCTGCCAGGATCCAAAACCAGGTGGTCACTGGTGGCCCCACACAACTTGCCCACTAGCATCCCTCCCTCCAAAGGCACTGGGAGTCTGACACCAGAGCAAAGAGGAGCTGGGTGTGGCTCAGCCAGAAGTGCTGGGGATGGATGGATGGATGGATGGATGGATGGATGGATGGATGGACGGATGGAGAAGAAAAACACGGGACTGAGTCACCACCAACCTCCCTGCTGCCCTGCTAGGCTGTCGGGGACGGTCACGTTGCAGGGGACACCAAAACCTTGAAGGTGCCTAGCCTTGAGCACACACCCAGGCACGGCATGGGGGCAGCTCACTCAAAATCTGGCTGGCAGGAGCCCACCTCCTGGAATGTCCCCCTCATCCAGGCCACAGAGATGGGCAAGCCATAGTGCCACAGAGCACCAGCATGAGCCACCTCAGTCCCTCTGCTCCTGGTGCTGCACTGATTTCACTGGCAGTCATCACACCCTGGGCTCCACGGCAATATCTGGGCAGTGCACACCACAGTCAGAGCATCCAGCTGCTGGCAGAGATGGGATTCAGTTGTCATGGCAACTGATGGTTCATCCTGGGTACACCAGCTCCTTTCCTATCCTCAGTGATGGAGTTGTGGTCTCTGCAGGAGCTGGGGAGATGGCAGCTCAGGTGGCCTCTCCAGGATGCCACCAGAGCCCTGGGAGTCACCCACCCCATCCCGACCCAGCAGAGCTGTCCTGAGGCTGCCATTGGCTTCTCCCTGCTGTGACAGGGACACCAGTGTCACCCACAGCAGCAGGGACGTGCTCAGGGCCTCTCTGCAAGCAGCACTTGGCAGAGAAAGCACCAGGAATGGATCCAAGGGGGATGTGGCAGCTGGTGCTACTGTCCTCAATCCTGCAAGCATGAAACGATCTGGCTTGCTCGGGGATGCAGGGCTGCACACAGCCAGGGCAGCGGATGAGAGGTGGGTGTGGAGCATGGCCTCAGCTGGTGCTGAGCCCAGGAACAGCCCTCCTGCCCTGCCAGAGGCCCCAGGACACCTGTGCCAGGCGCCTCACCAGCACAGCGTGGCACTGGAGGCTCTCCCTGGGGATGGCAGGAGCCACTGGGACTGACTCACGGAGTGGCTGTCCCAGCCACCTCCCTTTCTGTAGGGAAAACTCTGCTCCTTTTAGCTGCTTTGTTTGAGAAATTGTTTACAGAAATGCTCCAAGCTGTCAAGGGAGATCCTCAGGCATTTAGCAAGCTGACAGCCTATTCCTTCCTGGAAAAGGGTGTTAAAATAAACAAATTAGCAAGCGGAAAAAGGCAGGAGCCTTTTGACTGCATGGTGGGGGGTTGCCATAGGCCAGGGTAGGGAGAGGAGCAAGAGAGGATTTGGGCAGGATTCCCCTGAGCCAGCCCCTTTTAGTTCTGTACCTGTAAAGCATTGATGTGGTTTCCATGGAAACCTAGTGCGGTTGGTTGGTACCCAGGGGGGCATTCCCCAACACACCCAGCATCACCGGCTGCAGCAGGAGGAGGAACAAGAGCCTTGGACACCACATCTCCAGAAAAAAACAAAGCCCAGGAAAAGCTACCGAGACACCTTACGGGGACTGAAGTTTCACCAGAAGTGTGAACGGCCCCAAGCACTCCAAGCACAGGGACGAGGGGGTCTCTGCAGCCCAAAAACAACTTGGTGGCAGCTGGCAGCATTGCCAGCACTGCTGCCCTTCACATGTGGTGATGATAATGTGGTGCTGGCAGAGGAGGGCATGTTCTGGGCACCAGAGACATCATTGGGGCACTGAGTGATGCCTCAGCCCCAGAGAAACTAAAGCACAGGAAGACTTCCAGGCATCCCAAAGGACTAATTAACACAATTAGTAGGATGACAGAATCACAGACTGGTTTGGGTTGGACAGGACCTTAAAGTTCATTTCATTCCCCCCACTTGCATGGGCAGGGACACCTTTCACTAGATCAGGTTGCTCCAAGCTCCATTCAACCTGGCCTTGAACACTTCCAGCAATGCCACAGCTCCTCTGGGCAAGAGAGGAAGAGGGAATCCTGAGGGAAGAGGCTGAAGTAATTATTTCCCAGAGGCTGGGAGGTCTGACAAGTGCCATGGCCAGGTGAGCACAGCCCCCCACCTTGGCTGAGAGGTACGAGAAGTTGAGGATTTGCAGCTCTGGCATCCCCATTCCATTTCAGTCGGTTTATTAGCAATTCCTTTGTAACACACAGGGCAATGAGCAGCCAGGACAACTTTCTTTGGAGCAGATCAAGTCAAACTCATCTAATTCCCTGTCTGGACAGTATAACTGGCCTGGCAGAGCAGCTGGGACCATAGTGAGGTTCAGTCCCCCTGTGCAGAGGGACAGCAGTGGGACTTTGGCTCTGGTCAAGGCAGGGGAGGTAAGATGACCTGTGTGCTGCCTGGGTGGATGTTGTGTTTGCACAACCCACTGCCAGGAACAACAAGCAGAGGAAACAGCGAGCACCGGGGGCACGGCTCACCCGCCTGACCCCAACCACCGTCATCCTGGGGTAAATATTATTCCAGCAAGAACCAGAGCTCTCAAATATTTGCCTTAAGTAACTCACCCCCTAGGCTTGGTCCCCATGCTCAGGCAGGCTGAGCTGGAGTGGGGACTGCCAGGACAGAGGAATGGGATGCTGCTGCCAGCCCCCTGTATGGCAAAGCCCCTCTGCCCTCCAGCCCCAGGAGGGACAAGGTGGGATTATGGTGCACTAAGGGCCAGGGGCTTTGACATCCCTTCCCAGGATGCTCCTTCTCCTGACTGGTGATTCATTCCTCCCATGTCCCAACCAGGCTGGCCCTGTGCCGAAGCTCGGTTCCACAGGGAAGCACAGCCTTCCTGGAACAAGCTGGGAGTCCTTTAACTTCCCAGGGAGGAAGAGAGTGTGCAGCCCTGATTAGGAAAGGATTTCGTGGCTTTCCTTGGCACTTTGACTGGCCTGAGCCCTTCCTGGCCATAGCCTCCCCCAGCCACCAGCATTGTCTGCCAGGCACCTGGGGCTCAGACAGACCCCTCGGTGCCTGGCCTGACCGCCCCCCAAGAACCCTTGCTGGCCCCCAAGACCCTGACAGAGAGGAAGGAGGCAACAGGATGTGAGCTCAGGTACCGTGTCCCACTCAGGTGGTTGGCAAACCCCCCAGCCCAGCCCAGCCCAGCAGCCCCTGGCTAAGGCACTGGTGATGCCAGGACTCACCTGCACCTCCCGGGTGTGATAGGCGATGATGAGGCCCAGCAGGATGACGGTGGAGAGGCTTATAAGGCATTTCAAGGCCAGGGAGAACATGGAGTCCTGCAGGGTGAGAGCAGGGAAGGCGTTAAGGGGTACACAGCTGCATGACTCTGCTGGCACTGGACTCCACACCCCAAAGAAAATACCCAGGTTGGTAGGTATTTGGTGCCCCCCAACACCTGCTATCCCCATCCTCAACCACACTTTTGCTGCTTCAGCTTCCCCCCCTAAGCAGCTTGAGGTGGTTATAAGGGCTCCATCAGTACCATTAGCACCACTGGCACCCCCAGCAGCACTGGCACTGCTGGTACCAGCACCGTGTGCCCTCTCTCCAAGATTCTTTCTAAATTCTGTTCTGCTGAGTGCAGTTCCCAGCCTCCCCTCTGAGGTGTGCAGCAGCAGTGCCCTGGCCCCAGCTAGCCTGAGCCCAGTGTTATGGTATCCAAACAGATGATCTAAATAGACCCTCCAGCTAATCAGTCCTATGCAAAGCAAACCAGCTCCTGATTCACTGCCCAGTGGCAGGACCCCCCTGGGAAAAGCAGGATTCGCTGTTCCCTTTGGATGCTGGCAAACTCACATGGGTGCCAGCCACCATCCAGCCCCACTGCTCCTAGGGCATTGGCAGCCCTTCACCGAGAGGGGATTCCCAAACCAACCTGCACCTGCCCCACAGCTCCGTGCCACCCCCAGCGTGCCCAGCCCCAGCGTGGTGAGGCCTGGCACTCTCATGGAATACCAAGGCCCAGCACACTCATGGCAGGCTGTCCTTGGCTCCCCAATGTGCTGGGCTGGCTTCAGCCCTGCTTGGCTCCCTCTCCCCCCAGTGTTCCTCATCTCCACAGGGTGTTTGCACACAGAGAAGGGACTATTTGCTGTGGAGGCGGCACTGCATTGTTAACAACTTGGCTCTGGCTGTGCAATTGTGTGGATATAATGGCTGGTGCTAAGAAAAGTGCTGGGACTAAACTGCCATTAACAGGCAAACCCCAAGGCAGCATCGTGCCAAGGTGGCTCTGGTGAGACCCTTCCCAGGGGCACGAACCCTGCATGGGCACCCACTGCCCCACCTGGCAAGTGTTATGTGCCCTTTACCAATGCCTCCTGCCTGAAGAGCTGTCCCTGGATCCCATGCTGGATCTGTTCCTGGATCCCAGCAAACAACCATGGGGTCCTGGCCAAAGTGCAGAAAGGCCTTGGCACCCCTGGCACACGTCCTGCTGCACCACGTGGATGGCAGGACGCTTCACTCCGACGGTGCTGCACAGGAAGTGGGAAGCAGCAATGTTGTCCTGTGGGTAGGAGAGGCCCTGTCCTGCCCACAGCCAATCGACAGGCAGGGAGCAGGCAAATCCTGGCCAGCGTGCGTGTCCTTGCTCCCTGTCCTTGCCAGCCCTGGCAGCCTCTGGGTGGCAGGAGTGGGGCGGTGGGGCAGAGCCGGACCTGTGCTGCCATCCCTGAGCACACGCACTCCCACACTGCTCGTGCCCCTGCTGCTGAGTTCTGCTTTCTCACCAGGGGCTGCTGTGGCTGGGGGGGGATTTAGAAGCAGCTGCTGCAGATCTGGCCAAGGAGGCCGGAGCCAGGGACTCTCCTGAACCCTGCGGTTGTCGGCACAATTGTTTGTGTCACAGCGGGGCAGGGGCGCAGCAGCGTGTCACAGCTGCTGCATGGCAGCAGTGCTGACTCACAGGGTCTTCCCCAGCTGACACAGCAGCTCGGTGTGGTGGGGCCAGCGAGCACGGCAGAGGTGCCGCTGGCAGCTCGGGCAGGGTGGGCAGACCCCCTGCACACGGAGCCTGCAGCACACGGAGCCTGCACGGCCGCCGCTCAACAGGTAGCAGATGCAGGTGGGGGAGGGTGGTTTGGCTTCGCTCCTGCCAAAGGGGATTGGGAACCACCAGCAAAATAAGCTCTGGCATTCAGGGATCTCTCTGTCTCTCTTTCTCAGCAGGGATGCTCGGGATGCCAACTCGGTAGCAAGGCATGCCCCTGCTTCAGAGGGCGGTGGAATTGCTGCTCACAGCCCGCACACGCCCACTGACCCTGGCAGCCGTGGAGAGAGGGGGCTCGGGAAGCCCCCAGCAGCTCGGGAACCCCCCAGCAGCCACCCTGGCGGGGAGGCAGCGGGGTTCCCCAAACCACAGGACCCCCCAGCAAGGTGCCTCCCTTCCTCCACCTCCTCTGCTCACGCTGCCCGTGCCGGATAATGGCAGGAAGTGGCGAGCAGCCCCTTCCCCTCCACCATGGCACGGGGACCCCCACTGGCTGCGCCCCAGCCCCCTCGGCGCTGCCGTCCCGCTGACGCCCATGGGTGCTGCTGAGGGTGCTGATGCCTTCCCCTCTCCGGATAGGTATAAATAACATGACAGATGTCTATACAAAGAGTTATTCATATCGCTGCCAACCAGCACAGCCCGGGAGCAGGAGCTGGAAGGGACGTGGGGGGGGGGAGAATTATAAATAAAAAAGACACTGTCCTGCAAAAAAAAAAAAAAAAAAAAAAAAAAAAAAAAAAAAAAAAAAAAGGGGGAAAAAAATGGCAGGAAGGGGTGTGGAGGAGGAGGTGGAGGAGGGAGGGGGTGCTTTGCTGCACCGCCGGGGGCACAGTGCTTTTGGGGAGTGCACTGCCGTGCCAGCAGCAGTCACCACGGACCTCACCCCGCTGCTGCAAGTGCATGGGGCAGGAGTCAACAGGGAACCTCCCAGCACACAGGCCCTGCACCTCCAGCCTGATGGTCACCCTGGCCAACACCTGTGGCTGTGGCATCCACTAAAGCTCTGCGAGCATCCTGTCAGTCACCAGCCAGCCTGCCTGACCCCGTTCCACTCCAGATGGGCCAAACAGCTCCATGTTCATCCCGTGGGATAGAAGGGGCAAATGGCTCCACGCTCACCCCACCAGGCACCTTCTGGTGCCACCAGCCCCCCACACACCCCCCGGCCCCCTTGGTACCTTGGAGTAGAGCCCCCAGGAGAGCTCGGTCTCAATGACCATGACGACAATGCCGAACATGCCGAAGATGAGCGCGTAGTCGCTGAGGCGCTTCCTCTTCTCGAACAGCGCCCGGCGGTGCCCCAGCCGGTAGCCGATGTTCTGCGCCTTGCGCTTGGGCCCCTTGGCAAAGGTGCTGGGGGCCGGGCGGGCGGGCGGCCGGCTGGGACGGTGGGTGGCAGGCGCGTGGTTGTCCTCGCGTGAGACGACAATTTCGGGGGGTTCGCTGGCACCGAAGAGCTGCAGGGGTTGTGCCTCCGGCTCGGCCTCGATGAGGTTCCGTCGGGATGCGCTGAGTCGGCTGAGCGGCTTCATCACCCCCCCGCTGTACTTGCAGGAGCTCATGGCAATCTCGGTGAAGGGGTTGCTGTCCCGCCGGTGAACCAAGGGGCTGGGCTGCCGGTGTTTGCTGCTAGCCACCCCAGAGCCCGCTGGGTGGTCGCCGAGGTTGAGCTGGCTGCCGTGGCGGGAGGAAGGGTGGAGGGCGGCGGGGGCGGCGGGAGGAGGAGGAGGGGCCCGTAACGACCCGGGCGAGGAGTGCAACAGGCTGTGCTGGAGCGGCGGGAGCGCCGAGGGCGGCGGCGGTGACCGTTCATCCCCCGGTAAGGGGCAGGGACACCGACCATCCTCCTCCAAGTCCCCCACGCCCGAATCGTGGAGATGCCCCGACGTCTCCATGACGGCGGTACCGGCGCCGCTTTACAGGGCACCGGTTCCGCTTTACTTGCCACCGGCCCCGTTCGCTGGATCATGAATGGGCTCCGTGCTCTCGCAGCTCTCGCCGCCGCCCCCGCCGCTGCCGCTGGCCCGGCCCCGCAGCGCCATTGGCCACGCTGGGGCTCCCCGCAGGCTGACATCATCCCCGCCCGCTCCCCGCTTTGTATATCCCCCCCACCCATCACACCCCCGGTTCCTGCATCTCTGCGGGGTCGTTCGGGACTTGTAGTGCACCGGGCTGCACCGGTGCCCGTGCTCCCCGACAGACAAATCCCGAACGACCCCTCGCATCTGTTTAACCCGTTGTGTTCCCCCCTGGGCGTCCCCCCTCCTTTTATATAATCCCCCTTAATCCGTTGATAGAGGCTGGAGATTAGGAGCAGCAGCTGGAGCAGGTGTTCCCACCCCGGGCGTGGGTCACCCCCCGGATGGGGGGTGCGGTGTTTGTGTCCCATCATGTCCCCAAGGTCAGGGTCAGGGTCATGGGAGACCCAGAGTAGGTGACACAGACATGTAGATGTATCCAGGGCCCGAACCTCCCCTCAAAAACATCAGCCCAACCAGGAACCACCACCCCCGGCCCCCACCGTGCACAGCTGTTGCAGGAGAGGAGCAGATGAGAGTGTGTGAGTTTGGGAAGCAGATAATCCCTAGGGAATTGGCTACTAGAAACCTCATTAAAAGACACCACGAAACATCCAGCTGGTGACCCCCTGTTTGGACAGGAGGTATTGAACTGCACTTCTGCCTCCCAAAACCTGGGAAACCCACGGCAGGGGTAGGGCAGGAGCACCTGTGTGTCCCATCCCAAGAAACGAGACACAGCGTGGCTGCAGTTTGTTCTCAGTGTCAGAGCTTTATTCCAGAACAGGAAGCGTTAGCAGGAGGTACTGGGGGGGAAGGGGGGGATGATGCAGTCCCCACCAAGCCCCAGTGGAGAAACGTAGAGCTACAGGTTCCTGTGGAGTGACTGCACCAGCATCTCCAGCTGCTTGCCCAGGGCCACCTCATCCCCGTCGTTGGTGATCACCCAGTCAAAGGCCACTCCCTGGTCCAGGCCGCACTCGGATTCTGCGTCGTCCACCCCTGGCAGCACAGAGCCCGGGGAGGCCCCAGGGATGGTCAGGAGATGTCTGTCCCACCCCCACCATGGCCTCACCCCCCCAAAGAACTGGGGGCCTTGATCCAGAGCCTCCTGCTCCCTCTGCCAAGGAAGGGCAGCGGAGGCAGCAGACCCCTGCCCACTGGGCAACCCCAGTTTTGGTGTCTGTCCCAGTTTCATCCAGGTAGAAACCTGCCTGCCCCCCACCCCCCTCCACTGCCAGGGGGATGGGATGCATCTCACAATGGGATGATGGAAATGCAGATGCACCGCTCTGGAGGGTAGGGGGTACAGCCTGGGGGGTGCTAATGGCTCATTATCAGAAGGGTCAGGCCTCAAAAAGCATCTCCCCAACCGCTTTTAACAGATGAAAATAGAATACATCCCCTGGCTCCACAACCCAAGACATTATCACACCAGGCAAAGCTGCCCCCCTCACTTGCTCACCAGCGACAAAGACCCAGTTCCTCCTCTTCCTCGTCTCCTCAGCAGCCACCACCCGCACGGTCTGCACCACGGCCCCGAAGGCGTCGCGGAACCACTGCACGTCCGAGAGGCGCCGCGTGTCGCTCACCACCTGTGCGGGGGCTCCGTCAGCGCCCGGCCCCTGCCCCCAGCACCCCCCTGGACCCCCCAGAACTCACCCAGACCGGCTGCAGTGCCCCCTCCACTGCTGCCCGGCAGAAGAAGCTGGGGTCAGCGCGGCGCTTCTCCTCGCCCCAGCGGATCATGTCCTGGCGGAACGTCTCCTTGTAGGCGCTGGCATCCAGGAGCCGCTCAAAGTCCAGCCCGTGCTCCTGTGGGGAAGGGGGGGTTCAACTGGCATGGCCTGGGCTGAGGAGCTCAGAAGGGGACAGCCACGGCTGCTGTGACATGGCGTGCCTCAGCACGGCACGGTGGAATGGGATGGCTTAGCACGGCACGGCACGGCACGGCACGGCACGATTGTGGAACGGCACAACTTGGCACAGCCACGTCCTGACATGGCTTGGTGCGGTGCAGCATGGCACAGCTCAGCACAGCGTGGCAAAGCATGGAGATGGCACGGCCCAGTGTGGCAGGGCAGGGCAGAGCTCGGTGCTCTGTGGTGCGGTGTAACACGGCACGAGCACGGGAAGGCACGGAACAGCACAGCACATGCCCTGGCACAACTCAGCGTGGCACGGCACGGCTCGGTGCGGTGCAGGATGAGCGTGGGACGGCACAGCGTGTGGCAGAACACGGCACTGCCCAGCACAGCTCAGGATGGGTGTCACGGTGTGGTTCGGTGCGAGCGTGGGATGGCACAGCACGGCAGGGTCCTGGCACAGCACAGCACGGCAGGGTGTGACACGGCTCGGCGCGGCCCGTACCTTGGCGTACTGCTCCTTGAGGGGCCCGGAGAGGCGCAGAATGGTGCAGACATCGGGACCCAGCCTGCGGGAGAGGGTAAAACAGGACGGGCACTCGTACCGGCTCCACTCATACCGGCCAAGTCCCGGCTCCCTGTCCTCCGGTACCATCCCCGCATCCCGTGCTTTCCCCGCCCTCAACGCCGGCCCCAGTCCCGGCCCGCCCGGTACCGGCTCCGCAGCTCCTCGGCCACGAAATCCTTCCCGGATTTCCTCTTCCCGCTCAGCAGCAGCACCGCGCGCGGAGCCGCCATGGGCGCCCCGGACCCCGCCCCCGGCCCGCTGACCCCGCCCCCCGCTCAGCCCCCGGCCCGCTGACCCCGCCCCCGGCTCCGCCTCCTGGCCGCTGACCCCACCCCCGGCCCAGCCCCCGTCCCGCTGACCCCGCCCCGGCTCCGCCTCCATGCCACTGACCACGCCCCCAGCCTCAGGCTCCGCCCCCAGCCCCCGGCTCCGCCCCCAGCCCCGGCTCCGCCCCCAGCCCCCGGCTCCGCCCCCAGCCCCGGCTCCGCCCCCCGGCAGGCCGCGCTTCTCACGGCGCCCCCTCCCGGGCAAAGCCGGCACCGCAGCGAGGGTGCCCCAACACCCGCGGGGCTCTGCCGGGTCCTGCCCCCCCAGGATCCCGGACCCCAGCAGCCCCCTGCCCCCCTGCCCTCCCCTTCCTCCTCACACCCTTCACTCTCCTCTAAAGCTCCCTTTCCCCAGCACCCTGCTCCTCCCAACATCGCCTTTC
Organism: Phylloscopus trochilus trochilus; assembly: GCA_016584745.2. Lineage (NCBI taxonomy): Eukaryota > Metazoa > Chordata > Aves > Passeriformes > Phylloscopidae > Phylloscopus > Phylloscopus trochilus. Next base: position 1,402,849 of record WQNJ02000096.1, read on the forward strand.
CTCCCAGCGTCTGCATTCCCACAGCACTCGTCCCCCGACCACCTTTATTCTTCTTCCGCACCCCGCTTTCTCCCAGCATTCATCCCACCCAGCACCCCCTTTTCCCTCCGAGCACCCTGCCTCCTCAACATCCCTATGCCCCCTCCACCCCCCTTTTTCAACTGCCCCTCACTTCCTCCAGCACCCCCCTTTCCTCTTCACTGTTCCTCCTCTAAATCCCCATTTCCCCCCAGCGCCCCCAGTAGCCTTTCTTCTCCCCTAGCAACCCCCTTCCCCTCCAAAACACCATATTCCTCTCTGCCTCCCTTTTTCATCTGCACCTCCTCTCCTGCAGCAGCCCTTCCTCCTCCCTGCACTCCTTCCTTCCCTCTCACAGCACCTTCTTTGCCCACATCAGTCCCCTCTGCTCTCCCCCTACACACTCTATTCCTCCTCTGAACCCTCACTTCCCCAGCTCTCTTCCCCCAGCACCCTCCCTTACCTCCCCCAGCACCCCTGTTTTCCCCACGCCCACACAGCTCTGCCCAGCAGTGACTTTATTCATGGTGGCAGTGCAGGATCACACAGTGCATTCGGTTAGGGATGTGGCCCTATTTGCCCCTACAGGGTACGACAGCAGCCCCCAGACCCCCATCAACAGCACACGGGGAGCCCTTGTGTGGGGGTGCTGGCACACTACAACACCGCTCCCCTGGCTCTACCCACGCGTGCCGTGCTGCCTCGGGGCTCTCCGGCTCCACACGTTCCCGGAGGTGCTGCAAGAGAAGGGGAGGTGTGACGGGCTGCAGGAGGGGGGGAATCCCTGGGGACCCCCGGCACCACCCGCCCCGGCTCACCCACTGTAGTGCTGCAAGATGTACTCCTCGAAGCCATCGGCCGCCTCCTTGTTGCCCCCCTCCTGCCACGCCACCTCCTCAAGCAGCTCCTCCACATCATCCACAAAATCGACAAAGCGCAGGCGGTCGTGGGCAAAGACACCGTCAGGCCCGAAGGCCCCATCGAGCTGCGGCGCCAGCCTCCCCAGTTGTTTCCCCAAGCCCAGCTGCCTCATGAAGCTCTCCAGCAGTTGCAGGAACTGCACCTTCTGCACTGGCTCCAGTGCGACCCCAAGCACTTCCTGGCCCTCCTTGTGGGCACAGTCAGTCACCCCAGAACAGCCCTGCGGTGCCCGGTACCGCCTCAGCTTCGGCAACTCACGGGAACCATGCTGGGGGTGGCTGTGAGACCCCTTCCCCCAGGCTTTGCCTGGCTTGTGCTCACGGGGAGTTCGGGGATCCTTCTTGTGGGGTTTGCCGTGCTCTCTCCTCTCCTGCTCGTGGGGGGACCCCCTGGGGCCATGCTGCTTATGCCACTTGCTCTCCTTCTCCACCTTGAACGGCTTCTTCCAGGCTTTGGAGAAGGACCCCGACCCCTCTGCCTCCAGCACCTGGGCCAGGTGCTGCTCCAGGGTGCTCAGTTCCTCCACAAGCCCCTTGAGATCCCCAGAGCCCCGCGCACGGTCCAGGGTGGCGGCCAGCTCCTGCCGCAATGAATCCAGGCTGCCGTGCCGCCCTGGTGCAGCCCCGCCGTGCGCCGGGGCACCCGTGGCACGGGGCTGCTCTGCTCTTGGCTCCCTGGGGCCGCTGCCCGGTGCCCCTGCGGCCTGCAGGCGCCGCAGCTCGGCCTGGGCCTCCCGCAGCGTGGTGACCTCGCGCTCCAGCGCCGCGCGCAGCCGCGCGTTCTCCGCAGCCAGGCCCTGCTGCCGCGCCTCGGCCGCCGCCGCCGCGCCCTCGCTCCTGTGCAGCAGCGCCCGCAGATCCTCCTTGTGGGCCTGGGGCAGGGGTGGAGGGCTGTGAAAGGGGTGGCAGCGGGAGAGCAGCGCTGGGACACGGCACTGAGACGTGGCCCTGGGCACCAACCTGTAACTCGGCCTGCATGAGCCGGATCTCCTGGTTCTCTTTGGCTAGCTTGTCCAGGAGCTGGCTCATGGACTGCATGCTCTGCGGGCCCCCAGCATCTGACAGAGGGGGCTTCTGCTGCGAGTCCTGGAGGACAGGAAGGTTGGGAGCCCTTGGGGGTGTTGAGGACACCCTGTGCCCTCACTCAGTCCTGCTTGAAACCCTTCCTTACATTGCTGTCTATGGACAGCAGCGACTCCTGCTCCTCAGCAGCCAAGTCCCAGCTCCCCACACTCTCCACAGGACCTGCAGAGGACACGGTCCGAATGCCCAGGCTGCTCCAAGATGTCCCCCTGCCTCGGGGGCTAGCCACCTGTACTCACCATCTGCCACGTCGTAGATCCCACCTGGGAAGAGGAGGGGACAATGAAGGGGGTGTCTGGACCCTGCCCTGTCCCTGGGGCCTTGGCCACTGGGACCCCCACTTACCAGTGATGACCAGCAGGCCCAGAGCAACCAATGCCAAGGCACCCAGCAGGTACTTGCTCACACTGAGCCCATCATCACCAGTGTCTGGTGTCCCTTGGTGTGGGGCAGGGGTGACAGTGGGGGGCCCAGGATGGGGCTTGTGGCCCCGCCGCCACCGCAGGCCCTCCACGTTATTTTCACTGCTGGTGCAGCACACGTCCTCCGTTGCTGGTCCTAGGGGGAAACGGCAGGGAGGGTCTACACCTAAACACTGCCAGCAGAGACTCCCCCAGGCCAGTCCCCTGGGAGGCCCTGACCTGCTTGGGACGTGTCAGGGCAGGGTTTTGGCTCAGCCTCAGCATTCAGCTCCTCCTGCTCATTGCCCTCCGATGTGCTGGGCTCTGCAGAGCCATCCAGGGCAGGCACTGCCCACACCCCGGAGTCCTCACCCTCCTCTTGCTCCTGCAGACACAGGCAGTGGCACATGGGGTGTCCCTGTGTGGGGAGCAGCCCAGCAGTTCCAGCTCAGCCCCAGCCCCCCAGTTCTGACTCACCCCCTGCCCACTGCCCTCAGGGCACAAGGTCCGGCTGGGGAAGGCAGCAGCACCACCCTTGGTGGTCACAGCTGGGGAGAAGCAGAACATGAGGATGAGACAGTGGCACAGGCAGGTGACACCAGGCTTGTCCCATACCCACGGTGGCTGCCTGCCTGTAACTGTGTCCTGGGTGCCTTCATCATCCTCTTCCTCTGGTTCCTCATCGTCAGACCTGTGGGAGGTTGAGTCCAGCTCTGGACCCACCGTCTCAATGGGCAGACCCTATGGGAAGGGGGGACATAGGGAGATGCATTTAGCCCTGACCTCCACGTGCTCTGCTCTGCCTGCAGCCCCAGGCAGGCTACAGGGGGTGTGTCCAGGGATCTCCAGCTCTGGGGGCTGCCCTACGGGCTCCAAGGCATGGGGTCCCCAGTTCTGAGATGTTGCCCAGGAGACCTCAAGCAGTAAGGGTCTGCTCTGGGGGCTGCCTGCCCTCACCTCAGTGCCCGCCAGCACACAGCTGCTCTCTGAATCTCGGGGATCCAATTTCTCTGCCATAGGGACAGTCCAGTGCTATCTGCAAGGGGACAGACAGGTGGACGCACGGACAGCAGGACACGACCCAGCTCCCAGTACCAGCTGGATGTGACCGCAAGAGCCCTGGTCCCGGTTCCAGCCGGTCCTTCTGAGGGGCCTTCAGGGAGCCGTCCCGGTGCTCCGCGGCTCCCACCCCCACTGACACCAGCTGCTGCCGCGGGGTATTTTTAGCCGGTGATGCCGCCCAGCAGGTGGACGGGAGACGCGGGGCCTGGTGCGGAGAAACCAGGGGCCCCGATGGTGATCCCACCGCCCCACAGCAAAGCGGCAGCACCGGAAGGGGGCCACGAGCAGCCCCCGCTCCCCTCTTCCCCGCCCCGCACCCGCCCGGGACCCAGAGCCAGCCTGGGGGTGACGGCCCCGCCGCTGACAACCCCCTCCTCTCCGCCTCCCACGGCCGCGTCCGAGCTGCGCCCGCGCCCCTCGGGCCCGTTGCGGTGCCGGTGCCGGCCTGGCACGGTCAGGGGCACGGGCAGGGCCTCGGCGCGGCCCGGGCGGTACCTGCTGCCCCCGCCGCGTCCTGAGGGAACTTCTGCCCGGGGCCGCCGCCGCCGCCGGGACGGGGCGCGCACGTGACGCCGGCAGCCAATGGCAGCGCAGCGCTGGGGGCGGCGGGGGCGGGCACGGCGCGCGCGGCCCCGCCCACACCGAACAGCCCCCCCCGCCCCGCCCCCCCCGGTACCGACAGCCCCGGACACCTTCCTCGGACAGACACCCACACGCGCGTTTAAGAGTTTTATAACGACGGTACAAAAAAATTTTCCATTAACGATTGGCTAAAACGGACGGGCCTTGGGGTGGGAAGCGGTTACCGGGACCATCCCGAGCACCGGAGCAGAGGGCACAGTCCAGGAGGTGCCCCCTGCAAAGGCAGCGGCCTAACAGGGAGCAGCGCTGTGAAGCACCAGGAAGCCCTCACGAAGCCGGGGCGCTGGGGACCAGAGCTTTGCCCACAGCACCGTCCCAGATCCCCCGGCAGGTCCCGGTGGCCGGCGGTGCCCGGTGAACAGCCACAGCCAGTGCCTGGCAGCGCCTCTCTGGCTGGTGGCAGGGGGGTGACAGCTACAAAAAATGGGGGTTTGGTCCTAAATCAGTGGGGGAAAGCTGTACACGGCGGCTGGAGGGCGGCTCAGCCGTCGTTGGCAGTCACCAGCTGTCCCATGCCCTCCCGGATGTAGACTGACTGGATCTCCTTGGTCTTGAGGCAGAAGTCGCAGGCCCAGACGGCGGAGGCCTCGGTGGTGAGCAGCCCGTAGGCATTCTCAGTCATCCCCGTGCACTCTCGGTGGAACCACTTCTGGCAGGAGGCCTCGCACAGGATGGCGTCCTGGTCATCGTTCACCTCGTTGCGACAGGCCCCGCAAGGGTACACGAGCCCCGGCGGTGGCTGGTGGCCCGAGGCGCTGGTGGCCTTGCTGGGGGGTGGCAGGGGGAGGCTGTTGCTCTCCGGGGTGCCGGCACTGCGGCCGGCGCTGTTGGGGGCGAAGCCAGGCTGGGCCCCGTTGACGGTGGCGGGGGAGCCCGAGTGCTGCTCCTGGGCGAAGGTGCTGGGGGCAGGGTTCTTGCCCCCCTCTTCGCTGCTAGCGGGGAAGCTGGGGTCCGCCCCAGGGAAGGGGCTGGCTGTCGGGGGCAGGGGTGGCATGTTCTGCCCAGGGCGCTGCATGGGCGATTGTCCAAAGAGGTTGCCGGGCTGGCTGAAGCGCTGAGCCACCGCTGGCCCCCCGGGGGGGTTGAGGGCTGGCCCGGGCCCCATGTCCCCCCGCGGGGGCTGCCCCATAGTGGGGGACATCATGGGCCCGAAGCCCCCAACAGGCCCCTGCATGAGCTGCCCCATAGGGGGGCTGAAGTTCTGTCCTAGGGGCTGGCTGAAAGGCTGCCCGGTGAAGGTCAAGCCCCCCGGCTGCACATAGTTTGGATTTTGGGGGGGCATGCTAAAGGCCGGGCCCATCTGCCCGGGGGCGAAAGGAGGGGGCTGCCTCCGCAGGGGCTGGGGACCCCCGCCGTAACCAGGGGGCACCTGCGGCGACATCCCCCCCTGCACGCGGAAACCGCCGAAGGGGACAGGGCTGCCCAGGAAGGGGGCGGGGGCCGCCCCCACTTTGGGGGCTCCGAAATCATCCTCGAAGGGGTTGGAGGCCACCAGGTGGTCCACCATGGGAGTGGGCGGCGGGGCGAACTCCGAGAGGTGCGAATAGGCAGGGCCCTGCGGGGAGAAGGAGGCGATCAGGGTTGCTGCGGTCCGCCCCCGGCCCCCGCGCCGCCCCGAGCCCGGCCCTACCTGCGTGTTGGACTTGCGCCGCTTCTTCTCGGGGCTCTTCATCTGCAGGCCTACGGGGACAAGCGAGGCCGCGTCAGCGGAGCCGAGGCGACCCCCACCCACCCCGGTCCCGGTCCACCCGCGCTCACCTGCCTTCCCCTGCTTCCGGCCGGGCCCGCCGGCGGCAGCGCTGCCCGCGGGGTGCGGGGGCCCCGGCGGGGGCGGCGGGGCCGGGACCGCTCCCTCCAGCTTCTCTGCGTGCGGGGCCGCCATAGCCCTCACAGCGCGCGCGTCACCGCCATGGCCCAACCGGAACCGGAACCCGCGCCGGGCCAATCACAGCGCGCGGGGGGCGGGGCCAGAGCGCGCGAGACGCGCCGCTGACCGCAGGCTCCCACACCCCACCCCTTGGGTCGGACCAAACCAAGTGCAGCGCTGGGAGGGGGGAGCGGGCACGGCTAAGGGAACAGACGGGACAAACCACGTACGAAGTCCTGGGGGGAAGGGAAGGAAAGAGGATCGAGTGTAGCGCCCGTAGGGGAGCACAGGGGGAACCCCCCGCCCACAGTGACCCCCCCACCCATCTCACACCAGCCAGGGCCTAGAGAAATACCAACTTTAATACAACCGCCAGTTCCTTTGGTATAGCGGGGCCAGGGGCCTGGGGCTGCGAGGGGCGGGGCTGCACTTTGGCTTGGGGGGAGTTACACTGTGCATGCAGGGGGGGTCCTCCCGCCAACCCCCCGGGGCTGAGAGAGCTGCCCGTGCCCAGCCGGGATGGGCAGGGAGGAAGGGGACGTGGTGGCACATGTCCTAGAGCATAAGCATGTCACGGATGGGGTACAGAGCACTGGGAGCACGGGGGAGGCTCTGTAACCAGCCCCTGCCCTTGCATAAGAGTGTGGGACCTGCGGGGTCAAGGCACAGATTTAACACGTAAAGTGATCCGATACAGCCGAGGGCCTCGTGCTTGGAGGAGCAGAGCCCCCCATGGGGCCCCCTTCCTGGCCCAGGGGCCAGAGATAAGGAGAGGCTGCCTCTGGCTCAGGGGGGCTCAGCCCTGCCAGTCCTGAGCCCGTGCTGGTGAGCACAAGAACGGCTGTGGCACGACAGCAGGGCAGGGTTTTGGTAGGAGCTGAGCTGCTCTGCAAAGGCTGGAGCTGGAGAGGCAGGGGCTTTGCAAGAACAGTTCCCCACCCTGCAGGCACTCACAGCCTGAGCGCCCCCATGGCCACCAGCTCCATGTGGTGAAAGAAGAGAGGCCCTGTCCTCAGCCAAGTCCATGCTCAGTCCCAGGTAGAGCACCTGGAAGAGTCTGAGGGCTCCCTGGGGCATGGAACGTGGCCGGAGGGCTGCGCAGTGGGGGTGCTGTGCACTGGGGTCCCCAGGCGCTCACAGTCTCCTCTCCACTGGCTGCTGCAGGCACATCTCACTGCCGGCTGAGATGATGGGCAGGTGATTGTCCATGTGGTAGCTGATGAGGTGGCTGACGCTCTCGAAGCGATGATCTTTTGTCCGCACCTGGGGGGCAGGAAAAGGGGCACTCAGGAGGCTGTCAGTGCCCATGCCAGGCCAGAGCCACCACCCTGCCTGGCACGGGCTGCACACAGACCTGGGGCTGCAGTCTCCAACCCATGCTCCACCAGACCATCTCTGTTGTAACCCTTGGGGAAAAACCCTCGGATTTTCCCTTGAAGCCCCCCAGAGCCTGTAACTATGCAGTTTAATCCTACCTTCCCCTTATCTCTGACCTATAGCCCTGTGCCAGGTATCCCATCCCAGACAGAGACTAGATAAAAACCCCTGCTCCTCCATGTTCTCCCTCTTTGCCTGGGACTCCTTTGAGAATAAAGCCTTGGAATGTTCCCATGAGGTAAGAGCCTCTTTTGGATCTCTTTTCCCTATTCTTGAAGCCTACCCGCCTGAAGCTCCCCAGAATCTGCTAGGGGGGCAGGAAGGGGGGTAGTACTTCACATCTCCATCCCCAAAGCCAGGCCAGAGTTGTCCCCCCGATGAGCAGTGCAGAACCCCAACGCTCTGGTGGCTCATGTAACCCCTACGACCCGCCTCGCCGCCCCAAGCTCCATCCCCAGGCCCCTCCAGGGACTCACCACACCCTCGGGATCGACGAGCAGCAAATGCTTGGGCTGCCCACCCTGCAAACCAGTCAGCACGTACTGGCCCGGGGTGGTGGTGCTCTCCCGCACCAGGAAGTCTCCGTTCACCTTCAGCAGCTTCTCAGCGTCCTTGCGGCTCATCTTCCCGTGGTACCAGGGCTCCCGTCTCAGCTGCTCCTCCATGGAGGCCACCACCTGGGCGGGGGGCAGCCCCACGGGCACAGATGGGGGCACACGCAGGGCATCTTCAAAGGGCTCTGCAAGGAAGAGAGGAGCAGGAGGACCACGATCAAAGCCCTCAGCCACCTAGGCACTGCCCTGGCTGCAGCCACCGCTCCACTCACTCATGTCAAAAAGGTCCCTCTGCGCGCTGCCGTTGGCCGTGGCGGGGCTGGCAGCAGCTGAGGCTTGGCGTGTCTTGTCTATGTTCTGCACGTTGACGTAAGATGGGTCATCAAAGAGGTCCGTGCGGCCAGCTGGGCCTGCTGGGGCTGGGTATTTCTCTCTCCCTGCGACCAGGAGGGAGCACTGTGGTCAGCAGGGCTTCAAGCCCACCTTGGCCGCCCCCCCATCGAAGCACTTGGGGTCCATGGAAGAGGATGGAGAGTGGCTACAGCCATTGCATTACCTTGGGCAGGAGCATGCTGCTTCTGGGGGTCGTAGTCCCCACCAGACTGGCCGACAGGCTGCGGGGAGAGGCAGTGATGAGCCCTCGCTCCCCTTCCTGCTCACCCCCCTTCCTCCTCCTCCTCCCCACACCCCAGGCTGCCAGAGAGATACCAGGGAGACACAAATAACCCTCAGCAGAACCCATGGCCCAGCTGGGGTCCCTGCATCTCCGTTATAAGATGGTTCCATGCCCAAGAGGACGTGCCCAGAGACTCACCAGCGTGGCACCCAAGTGATTTGGGGTCTGAGCAGCCCCATCCTGCAGCCGCATGTCCACGACCCCCCCGATGGGAGGTTCCTTGCCGGGGAAGTCGTTGTAGTACTGGTGATCCGGGGCTGGTTCCTCCTCTTCCTCATCCCAGGCAGAGCCATCAAACCCTGCCATCCTGGGAGAGCACAGTACAGATACGCCTGTGACAGCAGCCATGGCTGCATCCTCTCTCCAAAACCACCTCCCTCCTTGTCACACAGCCCTGGCTCTGACCTGTCGTGGGGGGTCACCAGCTTTGGAGGGTTCTTCAGGTACTGCTTGAAGCGCAGCTCAAAGGCCTGCCCGATGGTGCTGATCACATCCTGTGCCAAGCCTTCAGGACACTCCAGGATATGGCAGGCTGGGGAGAAAACGGTGGGATGGGATTGTGGAACTCCAGCACTAAGGATTCTCCACCCCTGAGCCTGGCCTGTACATCCCCAGAGCTTTCCTTATGGGTCATGCAGCTTCCCCCCACCTACACTGAGCTGATCCTGAACACTCCCCCAGCAGGGCTTTGGTGGCACTGAGGACCTTGCAGCACCCTCACCTCTCTGGTTGACGGGGTCTTTGGCAACGTAGGCAACGTATTCAGCTGTGTCCTGTGGGTGAGACAGCAGCAGTGAGGCCTCGGGAGGGGGCAGGAGAGGCCCCTGCACAGGGCATGGATGGGGACCCTGCACACTCACCGGGTCTCCCCCTGACGCGAAGGATATCGACTGCATGTGGTGGTTGGCGATGATCTGCAAGGTGGAGAGCTTGTTGGACGCAGCCAGGAATTTCTTGTCACCCACCCAGGGGTGGCACATCCCGCTCCTCCCCAGGGCTGACCTGCCCTGAGCTCAAAATCCTCCAGAGCCCTGGTTATGAGCCACAGAGCACCAGGGAAAGGAGTGTGACATCACCGGGAGCGGGGTCAAAACCAGAGATCTAGCCCCAGGCAAGGGGACTTGGCTCTCACCGTCTCCAGGAGAGATCCCACAAAGCACATGGGATATTCCTCACACCTCTTCAGCCCCAGGGACTGCAGGGAGGTGGGCACTCATCACACAACCCATCCAGACATTTCCTGGGGAGGCTGGGGGCATCCCCTGCCCCAGCAGGACCTGGGGTGAGGTACATGAGGATTCCTGCTTGTCCAAAACCAACCCAACCCCTCCTCATTCTCACCTGCTTGCAGTCTGAGGCCATGAGGTTGAGGCTGCTGGTGGAGATGGTCAGGGTGATGGGCATGCCTGCAAACTTCAGGTTGCTCTTGCCCAGGATGGAGCTCAGGGAGCGGCTGCAGGGCTAGGGGCAAATGACAGTGTAAAGAAGGGGCTCCCCAGAGCAGACAGCCCAGCAGCAGCTCAGGGCACATCCCACTGCTTCCACAGAAGAGATGGGCACCTTGTCCTCCCTCACCACTGGCCTTGGCCCAAGGCTCAGCTGGGAGATCAGAGCTCTGGGCCGACCAGCACAGCACTGCCAGCTGGGCTGGGAGCTGCTCCTTGGCCCTGTGTCCAAACCAGCCATGCACACTCCTCAAGCAGCTTCCCAGCCAGGCCTCACCTTCCTTCTCCTCACGGCTCCCTTGGCACCAGGCACAGCCTCACACACCAGCCCAATGGCCTCCCTGCAGGGAGCAGAGTAAGATGTCAGTCCCTGCAGTGCCTGCCTTGCCCCAAGACTCCCCACCCACAGGACTGAGGACATGGGGATCAGCACAGGAGAGGCAGGCTGACAAAGTGGAAGCTCTCAGGCAGTGCCAGCTGGGGCTCTTTGGGTGGGTGAAGTGCACTGGAATGAGGATTTGATGGGCTCCAGCAGCCCTGGCCCCCGCTGAAAGCCCCACATGTTACCAGGGGCTTGCCTAGGGCTCAGCCAGCTTCCTCACCCCTCCCCAAAAGAAGCAGCCCCCAGGGAAAGGCAGAGCTCACCTGGTCACCTGTGTCCTGGTGTTGAAATCCAGAGCCCTCATGGACTGGAGCACTTCCACACAGCCCATGTACTGTGCAAGAGAGCAAGGTGAGCTTGGCCAGCCAGGGAGTTTGTCCCCCATGCAGCCAGGGAGGAGGCTGGGGCCTCAAGCACCCCCACCTCTGCAGCAGTAACCTCCCTGAGAGTCCCACTGCCCCACCCTGTCCCTCACCCTTCCCCCAAAGAACATGGTGCATCCTAGCACCAGCAGGTCCCCAAATCCCCACAGTGACCCCTTCCCACTCTTCTCCAGTCCCCAGCACTCACCCGGACGTGGTAGGAGACCCCGGAGCCCATGACCTTGTCATCGGGATGCAGCCAGCCACGGGTGGGCTTATTGACAAAGCTGCCGTGGCGGGTCCACTCATCACCCCCCAGCTGGCCACCTTCCACCCGCGTCTTCTTCCCACAGCTCAGCTTGTTCATATCCTGGGAACAGACAGCGACAGGTCTCACTGAGCCAGAGCTGGCAGTGCTCCCTGGCACCAGTGCTGGCATCCCAGGGGGAACAGGTTCCCCTGGGCTGCTGCCGGCTGAAGAGCCCCGCAAGCTGAGCAGGTTGGTGGGATTGGAGAGCTTCAGGTTGGCCATTTTGGGGAAGAAGGAGCAGAGGGTGGTAGGGCTCTCCTCCAACTCAGGTGAGAGCTCCCTGAGAGGTGCAGCATGGCTGAGGGAGGAGGAGGAGGACGGGGAACCAGGCAGAGACTGCATGCTCGCAAGGGACTCCACTGGGGAGGGCGGGACTCCCAGGCCGGCCACGGCCTCCTCCGGAGAGGAGACAGACTCATTCCGCAGGTGGCTGTATTTGCTCTTTTGCAGGAGATCCATCCTGGAGACGGGTGAGAAGGGCCACAGCTGCCCTGTCCAGAGTGGCAGTAGGGTGGATGCAGCCAGCTGGGCCTCACAGGAGCCCCACAGAGAGTCCAAGTGCCTGCAGCAGCCGCCGGGAAGCTGCCCCCCAAGCAGAAGCCTGGGCTGAACTCTGCGTTAGGTCCACGCCAGCCTCACATGGCTGGCAGAGAGAGCTGGGCCTGGCACGCTGGGCAGCGGCTCCAGGGGCTGCCCGGCCCCGCGCAGGCACGGCCGATCAATGGTGATCGGCGTCAGCAGGGAGGTGCAGATCCATTCAGGCTGAGAGCAACACAGCACAGCACAGCCGGGAGGAACCGGGGCCGCGGCGACACCCCGGGGAGCCGCTGGCACAGGGAGGGGGGCTCGGAATGCTCCGTCCCCAGCCTGAGGGTCTTCAAGCCCCTTGCCACTCTAACACCGGGCCAGCAACAAATCCCACTGTCTTCATCCAGGACCAGATCCAGCTCCCTCTGTCCTGCTGCTGGGTTCAGCACAGCCACCCTCTACCCCACAGCTCACTCCAGCCCCTGTGCCGCTGCCAGCTAAGAGGAAATCAAAAGCATTAATATTTAAAGCCCGGAGACAAGGCAGACACAGAGAGCATCCGAGCCCATCCCAGCCCTGCTCTGAGCACCGTCCAGGAGGGAACAAAGTCCTTCTGTGGCAGCCAGCACCACGCAACCCACGTGCCGGTGGGTGAGCAGCTGCTGTTGGCTTGCCAGGCTCTGCCGGGGGAGCAGCGATGCTGAGATGACACCGGTGCTCGCAACTTCCTGGAACACGGGGACATGCAGTCCTTTGAGAGCACAGATCTTGCCTGGAGGGCTGCTGGGAGAAAGAGGAGGACGGCCAGGAGGAGCAGGATGCGAGGTAGGCTGTGCGCTGGGCAAGGCAGGGCTCAGCACAAACGCCCAGCCGCGGTGGGGAGCCTGCGGGAGAGGCTGCAGCGAATCGCCGCTGCTTCCTGCATGCCAGCCGCTCCTCTGGGGAGCGGAGCTGAAGGGGCTGCGGCGGCGGATGGGAAGAGCTGTGCTGACTCACAGGCGGCGGGGCAGGCTCTGCCCCGCGGCACTGGCTGCGCTGGGGCTGGGGCACGGAGCAGGAGGGGCTCCCAGCGAGGGGTGGGGACACAGCGCTTATCTGGAGCAAAAAAATCAAGGTCACAGGCGGAGCTAGCGGGGAGGGGGAGCAGGTGGCAAGAACGTGCCGGGGGCAAAAGTTGGCCCTTCCAACCTCGGGGAGCTGGGCAAAGCTCCCACCTGTGGATCAGGGGGCTCAGGAGCGGGTCTCCCCCTGTTCCTCTATCCTTGACACACTTGCATGCAGCACGAACTTGGGCCAGCCCGGCTGTGCTGCCCTCCACAGCTTTGGCCCCGGTGAGGCACAAGAGCTCTCCTCCCTCCACCACCTATGGGATGAGGCAAGGGGTTCAGGCAGAACCCAAACCCTGACACGCCACAAGCCAGACCCTCACCAACCACCAGGTGCTCCGGCCACCAAACCAAAACTGGGTAAATCCAGGCCAAGGAAAAGGCTCTCCCTGCTTGGAGCCTTCACCCAGCACTTGCACTGGCACTGGCAGCTGCCTGCCCCACTTCACAGAGCCTGGCACACTTGCCATGGGGACAGGGAAAGGAAAGCCAGAACAGGGTTGGAAATCACCACCCGTGTGACGCGAGGGGCTGTGGCACACAACAGTGGGTCCATCACTGAAGCATCTCCTCGGCCATGCACACCAGCTCTGTGAATGCCAACCCCCCCAGCTCAGCCAGGGTGGTCCCACAGGCGCAGAGAGCCCGTGCTGGCTGTTCCACAAAGTGCCTGTCCCCTCCAGGGGCCCCTGGCTGTTCGGCGCTGTGACCTTCCTGTGGCCGCAGCACCACTCCTCTAAAGAAAAGCAGGAAGCCTGGAGCCAGGAAGTTGCTGGCCCGTTGAGGGGCCAGGGCAGCCCTGCTGCCAGGGGAGCCTGGCTGGGCGGCATCAAGTGCCTGTGGGGCAGTGGGGTTTGCCCCTGACAGATTGGCCACTGGTTGATGTGGGCCCGGGCTTGCCTGGCGTGGCAGCTCTGTGAGCTTCCCCAAGATAAGAGCAGGAGGGAACTGCAAGGGGGCAGGAGTGGCTCCTTGCCCCTTTCTACCACCCTTTCCATCACCTGCAGGCAGCAAAGGGCTGATGAGCCTCCCAGCTGAAGCCCCTGCTCAGACACATCTCTGCTTTTATAAGCTAGAGTAACTCCTGATTTTCTCAGAACCTTCGAGGCGCCTTGCCCACCCCACTCAACAGCCTGTGACAAGATGTGTCGCAGCTCCCAGCCCTTGGAGACCAGAGGTGCTCCCACTGCAGCCCCCCGAGCCCCCGAGTCCACCACAGGGCACCAGAGCTCTGGGCTCTGAGTGCAGAAGGCAAAACCTGGAGATGTGCAAAGGTGCAGAACACTGGCCCTGCCTGAACAGGCAGTCCCAAGTCTCATCCCACAGGCTGCAGATGCCAGGAGCTCCTGTTCCTGCAGCAGAGCATGAGCAGAGCAGCTGGAACAACTGCCCCAAGTAGCTCTGGGGACACGTCCTGGCCCAGCTGCCCCATGTGCCCTGCCACCACAGAAAGACAATGGATCATGAGAAACAGAGGGATGTGGGCTACCTTCAGGCCCCTGGAACTGGTTTCACACACCACCTGGGGCAAGGAAGAGAAGCAGAGTGGGGATGCTCAGGGCTCTGCTACCAACATCCTCCCTGGAAGAAAACTGGGAGCTGAGTCAGAGGCCTGGAAGATGCCAGTGGTTTGGCAAGAAACTGCAGCAAGGTGCAGGCGGTCACACATACAAACCTTGCCCTGGGCAGGAGACCCCCTCTGTTCAACTGCAGCCAGTGCTGAACCTCTGGGCCAGGGGTGAAGCAAAGAACACTCAAATCCAGCCAACAGCTGATTTTTTTCCCCCCGTGCCATCACAGCAGCACCAAACATTTCTGCATCCCTGAACACAACCTCTCCTTCATTCTGAAGAGGGGGTGAGGAGATGCCAGTGGAGATGTGGGGGAGAGGCTGGAGACCTCCCAGAAGGCAGAGGAGGCAGGCAGGATCCACCACCGAAGCCACTTAGCCCTCCACCGAGGTCCTTACCACATACTCCATCGCCGGCAGAGGGCAGGGCAGGCCCCGGGCAGGGAGCAGAGACACACAGCCCCTCTCGTCCGGCACTCCAACCTGCGGTTCGGGGACAAACAGGGAGTTAGCCAGCCCTGTTCCAGCCCGCTGAGGTGGGCGCCGTGGTGCCAAGAGGCAGACCCTGCTCCTCCGTGCTGCCCACAGGCGGGTGGGGCCGTGGCTGCTGTGCAACACGCTGCTGGCACAGAGGGTGAGAGAAACCTGGAAGCCACCTTCTTCCCGTCGGAGAGAGGAGGGAGATGGGATGCGCTGGGACAGGAACACGAGGCTGAGCCTGGCACTGCGTGGGCCCTGCCCGCACTGGCAAATGGTACCGGGGGCCAAGAGTCACTCTGTGAGCCAAGATGTGTCGGAGCCGATCCCTGCCCAGCCCAACAAACAGTGCTGGAAAGCCACAGGCAAGGAGGGAAAGCGAAGGCAACCCAGGGGGGCAGAGCTGCCCCCTGCTCCACCCCCTCAGCCAGCACCCTGATACAAAACCATACACAGAGCTCCCAGGGCTGTGTCCCTTCCTCCCAGGGGATTAGTGAAGACAGGAGCCATGGGGAGAGTCCAGAAGGGGTGAGCTGGCAGAGGCAGGAAGCTCTGCGAGGGGCAAACGAGGCAAGCAGAGCTCTTCTCACTCCCCTGCCAAGCCGAGGCAGTCGAGGCCAGGGCAGGGCAGACCATTTACTGCTTGGCAGCAATTGCACCTTTACGTGTGGCCTGTACCAGCTGTCACCATCAGCTTGGAAGGCAGCAAGATAAGGAGGGCTATGCTTGGCAGGGGCAGTGGAGATTGACCCCTGCAGCACTCTGCCCCTGCCAGGCAGAGGTGGAGACCGGGCCCTTCAGAGCCGGGCACCAAGGCTGCTGATACAAGGCAGGGAAGGAGCACCTGGACCTGGAGCCAGGGTGCTCAGCCTTACCAAAGGCCATTTGTGTCCCCCTCGAGAACGGGACACTGCTTTGCACAGCTCCAGAGGCGGCCCAGCCAAGGCAGGGGTGGATCCTCATGGATCCCCGCTTGGCTGAGAAGACACAGCATCTTCAGCCCCTCTGTTACAGGCTGAGACCCAGGCAGCCCCGGCAAGCACCAACAAGTGCCCTTTGCCCACAAGACTTCTGCAGCGCCAGCGTGGCAAGCAGGGCACATTTCCTTGGAAGCCGTGTCCATGGCCTATAATCTGTGTGGGTGAGCACATTGAAGAGGTTCGAGAAGAGATGGACACAACACACTGCTGGAGAGCAGACAGAGATCTGCAAAGGGGAACAGCTACTCCTGTCCACAACAGCTGGGTAGGCTCTAGGCACTCACTGCTGCCTTACTCTGAAGCACAAAAAGCAGGAGGGCAGACCCCAGCACCGCAGAGGCCGAGGAACCCTCCAAACCCAGCCAGTGCCCCGTCCCTGCTGGAGGTCATGTCAGTCTTGGGGCTCGGGATTATCCCCAGAGCCTGGAGCACCTCTCCAGCTGGTGTCCTTCCCGAGCATCGCAACAGCACAGGGTGGGGCGATGGAAGCCTGAGCCCGAGGCACACACAATCAGCCGCCACGTCGGGTGGGTGACCCCAAGACCTCAGCACAGCACCGGCTCCTCGAGCCCCCGTCGGGCCCCACGCAGGAGGCTCTGGGCCTGCCCCACGGCCGGGCTCCCTCACGCTGAACAAACGAGGCAGCTGCGAAGGGCGGCTCGGCCCTCACAGCACACACAGGGAGCGGCGGCGTCCCGGGGGCGGCTGCGGCAGGACCCCCCCCCAACTCTTTCCGCGGAAGGCGGCGGCGAGCGATGCGGCCTCCGTCCGGCGACACTGCGGCCGCGGGGACACCGCGGGGCCTGGCCTCGGATCCCGGGCCCTGCGCGGGTCCCCCCCCCCTTCCGCCATCCGCGCGCGCGCCCTCACCACCCCCCCCGGCCGGCGCGCGCTCACCGGGCACCATCGGTCACGCGCGGGTTTCACGCCGCTCTCCGCCGGTCCCGCGCTCGCTCGCGCGCCCCCCTCGCCCCCCCTCCCCCGCCCCCTCCGCCGCACTCGCCGCCACTCACTTCCGGCCCGCGCCCCTCCGGCGTGGCCCCGTCGCGCCCATGTCACGTGACCCCCACCGCCAGCCAATCGCGGGCCGCACCCGGCCCGCGGGAACCAGCGCCACGGCCTCGTCGCGTCGCGCGCGCCTCGGCCAATGGGCAGCAGCCCCGCCCCGCCCCCGGCGCGGCGCCAGCCAATGGGAGCGCGGGGCGGCGGTGTTTGAAAGCGCCGCGGGGGGCGGGGGCGCCAACGGCCGCCGAGGGAGGGCAGCGGGGCCTGTCATGGCGCACAAACAGATCTACTACTCGGACAAGTACGATGATGAGGAGTTTGAGTACCGGTACGGAGCGAGAAGGGGTCCTAAGTAACGTCGGCTTGATAAGGCCGCAGAGATCTTGGTTAAGGTTTACTGGGGCGAGGGAGGGAAATGCCTCGATAACGTAAAACGGTGGGGTGGAGAGGGTATTAACAGCTCGCTGGTGGGAGGGGAGTGGGGGGCGAGTCACGGCTCCCTAGTGAAGCGAGAGGGGAATTATCCTGCTAACAAGGAGGGTCCCGGTAAGGGTTCTGTGTTTGGTCACGGTGCTGGTCCCGTTAACAGCTTCCTGGGAGGGAATCTCCGTCCTGGGGGATGAGGGGTTGTCAGGGGTGCCCTGGTGTTGACTGAGAGCTGTGGGGGCGCAGGCACGTGATGCTGCCCAAGGACATCGCCAAGCTGGTGCCCAAGACCCACCTGCTGTCGGAGTCGGAGTGGCGGAACCTGGGAGTGCAGCAGAGCCAGGGCTGGGTCCATTACATGATCCACGAGCCAGGTGAGCCCCGCGGGGGAGCGGGTAGCGCCCCCGGGGCCCGGCCTGACCCCCTCTTTTGCCCCGCAGAGCCCCACATCCTGCTCTTCCGACGGCCATTGCCCAAGAAACCAGAAAAATGAGTGGCCCCTCGTCTGCCGAAGCTCCTAGTCCTTCCACGCTGAGAAAGCACCTTCCTCCTCCTCGGCATTCCTCGGGGGCTTCACCCCCTGACCCTCGATGCTGCCTGAGCACCGTTTTGGCCACTCGGCCCCGGTTCCGGGGGTCCTTCCCGTTGCGGTCCCTCCAAAGCTTCAATAAAGTTATATTTGGGAGCTGTCTGTCTGCAGTGCCGGGGGGAGGCGGGGTGCAGGGTGAGGGGGTCCCGGTCCCGCGGAGCCTGTCCTGTTCCCGAGGAGGGCTGGGGGGGCCTCCCCGTGCCCACCGGAGAGGGCCGTGGAGGCGGAGTTGTACCAACACCCCCCCCCCCGCGATGGTTTCGTCCCCGCAAGTCCCGCCTCTCGGCCAATGGGTCGCGGCGAGGCCGCTTGACGGACGTGCCGAGCGGCCTGTGAGCGCGCGGGGCGGTGCCGCGGCGTGCGGAGGTGACCGGGCGGCTCCATGTGGGGGGTGCTGCGGGCTGCGCTGCGGGCTACGGGGCCAGTGGGCGGGCCATTGCGCCTTGCCGCCTGTCGCCCCATGGCTGCCTCGGGCCCGGCGGCGGTGGCCCGGGGATCCGCCAACACTGCCGGCATCATCATCATCGGCGACGAGATTCTCAAGGTGCGGCCGGGGGTGGGCCTGGGCTGCGGGGGTGGGGCGGGCTGGGGCCTGCTGCCTGCAGTCGGAGCAGCCGGTCACGGGCGTCTCCGTTCCCCTCAGGGCTACACGCAGGATACGAACTCCTTCTTCATGTGCCGGCGGCTGCGTGCTCTTGGCGTGAGCGTCGCCCGGATCTCGGTGGTGCCCGATGACGTGGAGGCCATCGCCGGTGAGGTGGCCGCCTTTGCTGCCCGGTTCACCTTTGTGCTGACATCCGGGGGCATCGGCCCCACGCACGACGATGTCACCTTCGAGGCCGTGGCCAAGGCCTTTGGGGAGAAGGTCATCCTCCATCCCGAGCTGGTGGCTCTGGTGCACAAGTTCTTTGGCAAGACAGAGGCGCAGTGCCCTGAGATGAAGCTGGCTCGTGTCCCCGAGTCCTCCTGCCTCAACTACGGCAGAGACGGGCACACCGGGAACACCTTCAAGTACCCGCTGGTCAGCGTGCGCAATGTCTACATCTTCCCTGGCATCCCGGCGCTGATGGAGCGGGCCCTGGATGGCCTTGCTCACCTTTTTCACAGCAAACAGACCCAATTCCACTCCCGCACCGTCTATGTGGCATCCGACGAGGTGTCCATCGCCCCTGTGCTGGACCGGGCTGATGCCGCCTTCCGGGGCCGCGTCAGCTTGGGCTCCTACCCGGACTGGACCAGCAACTACTACCGTGTGAAGCTGACCCTGGACTCAGAGTCAGAGCAGGACCTGGAGGAAGCGTATTGCTTCTTGATGAGGGAGCTGCCGGCGGGCGTTGCTGTGCCCTTGGTGGCAGACTGTGTCGCTCCAGCAGCTCTGGAGGTTTATGGCCTGGCTGAGTCAGGTACCAGGAAGAAGTGCTGCAGCCTCCACGCTTCTCCTGTGCAGCCTAGCAGGACTGGGGCAGTGGGAACACCAGCCTGGGAACAGAGCTTGCCTGTTGTGCTGTGCTGGGAGGCTTGAGGGGTGCTGCAGCTGCAGTGGGCTTCATCCCACATAGGTGGGAATGGGACCTGTAACCTCAGTTAGGGCTAGTGGTGGCAGGGTCTAAGAGCACGGTGTACAGCAGTAGCAGCAGTGCCACAGTTCCCCAGTGTCCTCATGATCCCCATCACACTGTGGCCCAGATCTCTTGAAGAAGCTCTTGGCTGTGGTGCCAGCAATGGCTCTGCTGTTTGGATATGAGATGCATCTGGAGAGTGAAATGCCATAGGCCCTGGGGCTGTGCTGAGGGAACATGAGCAGGGCAGGCACCAACTGTCCTGTCCTGGCAGGTTCGGCCCTGGGGCAGAAGGTGGCAGCAGCCCTGCAAACCATCGAAGAGGCTTTGGAGCAGTACAGCCTAGCCCAGCTCTGCGTGGGCTTCAACGGGGGCAAGGACTGCACAGCCCTGCTGCACCTCGTCCATGCTGCTGTGCAGAGGTACCCATGCATGGGGCTCCAAGCTGGGGCAAGGCTGAGGGGTCCTGCTGACCTCGGCCAGGCCTCTGGGGCTCTTGCTTGCTCTACCCTGGGGGAATGAGTGGATTCCTTGGGTCTAGCTGGTGGGAACTGGACGTGCCTTGCCTCCAGCTGCCATCAGTCAGAGTCCAGGTGCACTGATCTCTCTGCAGGCGGTTCCCAGCGAGGCAGGAGAGGCTGCAGGTGCTCTACATTCGCACTGTGTCCCCGTTCCCTGAGATGGAGCAGTTCATACAGGCAGCAGTCCGGAGGTAGGGCGCAGAGGGCTGGGCTGCTGTGCAGCTGTGCAGCTTGCAGCCTGCAGCCAGCTGCCCCCTGTGTCTGCCCAGGTACGGGGTGCAGCTCTGCACTGTGGAGGGCTCCATCCGAGAGGCACTGGCCCAGCTGAAGGAGCAGCAGCCGCAGCTGGAGGCTGTGCTGATGGGAACGCGGCGGACGGACCCCTACTCGTGTACCCTGGCTCCCATGTGTAGGACAGACCCTGACTGGCCCCCGTACATGCGGGTGAACCCCTTGCTGGTATGTGGCGTGCACCTGCTTTGGGGCTGGCACTGGTGCCACCCCCATCCTGGACAGCTTCTCTCACAAGTCTCGCTCTCCCAGAGTATCTGCTGCCCCCCTGTGCAGCCCTGGGTGCTCCTTGCCACAGTGAGGCTGCTGGGTGCTGTTGTGCAGGGCTCATTCTCGCCTGCTGGGGGCTTTGGGGAAGTGCTGGGAGGGCCAGTGGTGCTCTCATATCCATCTGGCTCTCCCAGGTGCTCTCTAGAAAGGTCTGCCTTGCTTCCCTGGGAGGCAGGGGAGCAGACTTTTGCCTCTGCCTCAATCCCTGCCCGATTCTGCCTGCAGGACTGGACCTACCGGGACATCTGGGAATTCCTGCGCAAGCTCTTTGTCCCCTACTGCATCCTCTATGACAAGGGGTGAGTGCCTAGTGCTGCCCTTCTCACCTGCACAGCCAGTGCCTCGGGGTGCAGTCCTGCAGCTGCTTCTTCCCTTCCACAGCTACACGTCCCTGGGCAGCATGGCCAACACGCAGAAGAACCCAGCCCTACGTTACACTGATGCTCAGGGCCAGGAGAGGTACCGGCCTGCCTACCAGCTGGAAAACGAGGAAGAGGAGCGCACCTCCCGCCAGTGAAGGCCACGTTCTGGGAGGCTCCACTGGAATGCTGCTGGGAGTGACAATTGAATAAAATTGCTGCCTGTCAGCACTAAACAAACCCGCTGCAGTCTGCACTGCACTAGCACGTGCCCTTGTTGAGCCCCGAGGGCTCCACGGGGCAGGAGTGGGGAGGAACAAAAGGGTCCCCGGGTTGTGCCCGTCCCTGCAGCCACTGCTGTGGAAGTTTTGGAAATGCAGAGAATGGAACAGGTTCCAGTGCTTGCCAGGGCCCTGCGTGTCAGCCCTGCTGCCTCTCCCACCACGTCAGATCCTGCTGATTCCTCGGGGGCCATGCACCTCTTCTGGAGAGTGGCAGCCTGTCTGCAGGGTGCTCCCCAGCGAGCGGCACGGGTACAGGCACTGGCACTGCCAGCACCCACTGCCAGCTCCCTGGGGCTGCGCCTAGGCTCCTGGCTGCTGCGGCTTCTGCAGGAATGCATCTGCCTCCTTCTCTGCAGCTGGTGCATTCAGGAACTGCTGGACTAGGCAAGGGTCCCCCCAGTGTCACAGGACCCCTGCCTCTGCCCTGGTGCTGTGGGTGAGTGACCTGCCTGCAGCTTGACTTGGTGTGGTGCTGGGAGCATGACAGGGGCCTGGGTGTGGTGTTTGGGGGGGATGGAGCCCAACCATGGTGCTCCCCGAGTGAAAAGGACCCAGCCATGGTGCCTCAAGGGAGACAGAGAACCTGGCTGTGGCAATTCTGGGGATTTAGAGGGTGTGGCCTTGGTGCTGGTCAGTGGGTCCTTACCCCCTGTGCCTCTCTCCCCTCCCCAGGACTGTGCTTGTTACCCTGTGCTGATGGAGCTGATGGACCTCTGGCGCTGAGACTGCTCCAGCTTGTGCTCCCCCCAATCAGAGACCCCAATAAACCTGAGCAGTGCCTGACTGGCTGCATCTCTTTGGGCAGAGCTCTGGGAATGTGTGTGTTTGTGTGTGCCCCCAAACCTTCCAATCCTAGCTCTGGGTAGCACTAAAGCACTCCAGTGCACCCCTTGCCCTCTCCAGGACTGAGGGTCCCCACATCCCTTGGGGCCAAGGGGCAAGAGTGGGGAGCTGGGGTGCTGTCTGCATCTCCTCCTTGCTCTCCCACTCCTGGCCATTTCCTGTTTCATTTCCCATTTCCTCTGGGAAACAGAGCAAAATATCTCCAATGGCAAAGGTCATGGCTGGTGGCACCAGAGCGTGGCTGTGGAGGTGGCTGTGGGTCTGTGAGCCCACCCAGTCCTGCCTGTGCTGCAGCACAGGGGAAGCTCTGCACAGCCCGGCCTCGGCAGCAGCACTGGCGCCAGCGTGGCCTCCCTTATCTCGGCGGGAAGTCAGGAGCAGGAAGCCTGGCCCGGCACGGGATAAGGGTCCCGTTTACATTAGTTCCTTTGTTGTGGAGCAGGCTCCCACCCTCACCCACTGCCTGCGGGGGGGGGGCCTGGCCAGCCCAAGAAGTGAGGGGCAAAAGGAACCCCTGCCCAAGATGCCACGAGGGGCTTGGGTGGTCCTTGCAATGGTCCTTGTGAGGACACGAGTAGGGATGGGGTCTGCCACTGTGCCTCGTGGCTTCCCCCTGCCCAGATCAGCCACTCAGCTGGACCCCTCCCTGTGGCTGTGCACCAGTGTCTGTGTGGCTGTTTGGGCTCCTAGCTGTGCCTGGCTGCCTCAGCAGCATAGTGCTGGGCATCTCTATCCACTGGAGCCCATGGATCTGAAGCCTGCCATGTGCTGGTGTGGTAGCCCTGATGTGGTGGCCCTGGCGGTGGCTCAGCCCCAGGGCTGGCTGGGATGAGGGAAATCAATGAATTCCCCAAACGGGAAGGTCCGGGGGAGGGGAGAGTGACCCAGCACAGGAAAAAGTCCAGGCAGTGACGTGTGGCAGGCAGAGCAGTGCCGGCTGTCCTGAGAGCAGAGCCCCATGCAGTGCCCTGGAGCCTCTCACCCACCTCCACCACCCACCGTGAGTGAGACCCTCTTCTGTAGGGACCCCTTGCCCAGCCCCATGAGAGGGGGGTGTGAGGGGAGCGGGTGGGTGCTGTGGGCAGCAGCATACGGACCCCTGCCCTGGCTGTCTCAGCACAGGCAGCTTCCCCAGCAGCGGGGGTTGTTTCTGGGGTCATGTCTTGGGGGTGCCAGCACCCCTTGAAGTGGCACTGTGCCCTCCAACAGCAGCAAACCCAGGCAAAGCAGCCTGGCCAGGGATCTGGGAGGACACAGCAGCAGGGTCCCCGTTGGGACCCTGTGGAGCCACAGCCCTGTCAGGGCACGGGGGTGATGCCTGTCTCCATCCTGCAGGTGGTCCCCACGACCACCCCATGTTCCGTTCACGCCGTGCCGGGCTGGTGCAGAGACTGTGGCGGCAGCGCTGTGCAGCAGCCAGCCCCGAGGATGGCCCCGCTGTCCTCAAACCAGCAGTGCATGCCCTCTTCAAGAAGCTGAAGGATGAGGAGCTGGAGCTGCTGGTGCAGGTGGTGGAGAGCCGGGGTGCCTGGGAGTCCGGCTGCGTTTTGGCACCCCGGGGGGACCCACGAGGGGTTAAGCAGGGGCTGCCCCCTCAAGTCCTGCTCTGTCGCCTCTTCCGCTGGCCTGATCTCCACCACTCCCATGAGCTCAAGCACTTCTGCTGCTGCGCTGGGGGCCAGGGGCTCTGCAGGGACTTGGCTGGGCTGTGCTGCAACCCCCATCATTTCAGCCGCCTGGCTGTACCTGGTGAGTGCTGGTGGCAACACCGGAGGCTGCCTCGCCCACCCAGGCTCTGACCCCTGCTCTCTGGGGCTGGCTCAGGGCTCCAGTGGGGCAGGATGTACTCCCAGCCTCTCACTTCCTTCTCTCTCCCCTGCAGAAACCCCGCCACCCCGCTACTTGAAGGCGTCCCGTGGTCCCTTCTGGCCAGATGAGCCCCAACACCCCAGCACTCAGGTCCCGGAGTTCAGCTACAACGGTGGGGACTGGTGTGGTAAGATGGGCCCACCACACTCCACAACCCTCTGCCACACCCAGCAGGCAGGAGGGCACTGGGAAGGGCTGAACCCCTGAGTCAGAGATTGGAGGGGACAGGACATGAAAATCGGGGAATGGAGCCAAGAGTCACTCCCAGCAGGAGGAAAAGACTCCGGCATGGGATGAGAGGTTCCTGCTGTGGGAGCAGCCTGGGCCCAGACACACCCCTCCCCACTGAAGCTCCTGTTATTTTTGGCAGCACCGTGCTCCCTGCTGGAGGAAACGCTGCCTATGGGGACACACACAATGTGCCTTGACGCACACAGCTCCCACCTGGCTGCCGGCCACCAAGGCCACCAGCAGCCACTGCCCCACCTTCCCCTGCACTCAGGGACCAATCCCCCTCAGAGCCCTCCCCCACCCCTTTACCCCGCTACTTGGGAGCTGGGAACAACTCCAGAGACACACACAGAGCGCAGGACCCTGTGCTGAGGCATCCCTGGAGCGCCACATCCATCCTCCTGTCCCCGTTTGCCCTCTGTGCCCACTCCCCTTGGCCCGCCCAGCTGCTTGTCTCAGTCACACGTCCTGGTGGTGACAGCTCTGCTCTCCCCTTGCCAGACACCAGCCTCTCCCGGAGCACCCTCAAGGACGGCTGCTGGTGCAAACTGGCTTACTGGGAGTACCGGACCCGCGTGGGCCGCCTCTACGCCGTGCACGAGGCCTCGGTGAACGTCTTCTGCGAGCTGCCGTGGGGCAGCGGCTTCTGCCTGGCCCAGCTGCCGGCCGCCTACCGCAGCTGCGCCGTCCGGCGGGCGCGGGGCAAGATCGGCCGGGGGCTGCTGCTGAGCCGGGAGCCGGGCGGGGTCTGGGCGTACAACCGCAGCGAGCACCCCATCTTCGTCAGCTCGCCCACCCTCAGCCCCCCCGGGGCCTGCGGGCTCCCCGTCCTCAAGGTGCTGCCCGGCTACTCGGCCAAGGTGTTCGATTATGAGTGGGCAGGGGGCAGAGGGAGCTGGCAGCTGCCTGGGGAGGGACCCTGCGACCCCCACAGCATCCGCATCAGCTTCGCCAAGGGCTGGGGACCCTGCTACTCCCGGCAGTTCATCACCTCCTGCCCGTGCTGGCTTGAGGTCCTGCTGAACCAGCCACGCTGAGGCTGGGGCTCGCCAGGGGTGCCAGGGAGCTCCCCCAAAGCAGGTTTGAAAGCTGGGGGGCCCTTCTGCTGTTGCCCAGCCCGTGTCTTCCAGGGCTGTGTTGCAGCAGGATCGTCCTGGCTCTGGGGACTCTCTGCTTGAGCATTGATTGGATGCAGTCAAGTGGATGCAGTGCCCCCCTTGCGTGGCTCATCACCTTGCCAGCACCTGCTTCCCCCGGCCACGGGGCTCTCAGTGACACAGTGCGCTATTTAATATCTTTTAATTTTATTTTATTGTTATAATGTTCCAATTGATATTAATTTATCTATTTTTGTAAAAGAAGCAAAGCATAAAGCAGGAGGAGTCCCCATTGTCAGGGCCAGGCCTGGGGGGTGGCATCCAGGGCCGGTGAGGACAGGGAGAGCAGGAGAGAAGGAAGGTGGGAGGAGGGGGGAGCTGCGGGCATTGGTGTCACTGCGGGCAAGGGGAATGCGAGTGAACTGCCACTCCCAGTACCTGGGGGTGGGTGAACTGGTTAGGGGGGGTGAGGCATGTGAGCACAGCTGGAGTGTGGGGCAGGTTAGAACATCTGGATAGGTGTGGGGCAGATGGAGGCGGGGGGCAGGTGAGCACCCCTGGCGTGAGGGCCGGTTCAGGGTTACCCAAGCTGGGTACCAGGCCCGAAGGCTCCTTCAACCGTTCGGGCAGCATGGGGGAGCCCCGAGCAAGTGCAGCCGAGGGGATCCCGGATTGCCCGAATAGCGTCTGCCGTTTTTAACCCAAATAAACGGTGCCACCGGCACCAAGAGACCCCCGTGTCCCTACGCGTGTCGGTGCCGCCCACGGGGCTCGGCTCCGGGAACCAGCAGTGCCCTCTGCAGGCAGCTGCCGCGGGCCGCGATGACCACCGGATCCTTCCTGCCACGCCGCCGGCCCGGCTGAGCCCGCGGCCCCCGCCCGGCCCCGCTCCCGGCCCCGCCGCCAGAGGTGAGTGCGACCGCACCGTCGGCGGCGCCTCGGGGCAAGCAGGGAGAGACAGAGAGAGAGAGAGAGAGAGAGAGAGAGAGGGAGAGACACCGGGAGCACAGCCGCAGGCAGCGGCGGAGCGCGGCGGCTATGGCGAGCCGTGGCCCAAGGGGACGGGCGGGGAGCGGTGGGCTCGGGGGTCGGTGGCAGCGGCGCGGAGGGCGAGGTGGTTCTGAGGATTCCTTCCTCCGCCCCTATGAAGCCCGGAGCCTGGCAGGCCGCTACCCTCGACGGGGATGCAGGTGCACGGTCAGAGGGACGGAGCTGGGGGGGGGGGGAGCGAAGCGGGCGGCTCGAGCGAGGAGCGGCGGCAGGTGCCCGGTACCGGGGCTTGCCGAAGGGGTGCTGGGGGTCCCGTTCTGGGCCCCGGCGCGGCGCCCCCACCCACTGACATAACGTCTGCGCGGGGCCGTGTTTGCCTTGGCAGCCCCGCAGCGGCGGTGGCTCCTCACACTTTCCGCTAGCGCCGGGCACTGGCCGCGCTCCGAGCCAGGCGCGGGGGGAGGGCGGGGTGAGCCGAGGTGAGCCTCGGGCCCACCACTGCCTCCCTCAGCCGGCAGCGGCCAAACAGGTTGCGCGGGGCCCGCGCCCAGGCACCTGCGAAGAAGGAGCCACCCTGCTGGGGGCCGCCGCCGCCGCCGCGCCCCGCTCCAGCGCCGCCGACAACCGGGGGCTGCTCCCCGCGCCGCGCCCCTCTGCGCCCCCGCCTGCCCGGCGCCCAGCACCCCGCGGTGCCACGTTCTCTGTGTCCAGCTCTCCATCCCCGCCCCGTGCCCGCCGCTCCAGTACCGCCGTGCCTGCTTCTCGGTGCCCGGTTCCCCGAGCCCGACTCTCCACCCCCTACCTCACGCTATGCACGGTTTCCCGTGCCCGGCACTCGAAACTCTCCCTCGGTGCACACTTCCCGGTTCTTACCCCCCCACCCCGTGCCCGGTTCCCCGCCCTCCGTGCCCGCGGGGCGGAGCGGGCAGTGCCGTGCCGGCCCCGGCACTCGGCGGCCGCAGCGGGCGGGGCGCGCTCGGCGCCTGGCACCGCGCTCGGCGCTGGTGGGGCCGCACCGGGGCCGTCTCATGCTCTCCTCCGCAGGCCGAGGGCCGACCCCCGCCCGGTCCCGTTACCCCCCTGTGACTCAGCCGCCCCCCAGCCGCGCACCCCGGTCCCGGGGGCCCGCAAGGCCCCCCTTGCCCTCCCGAAGGGGGCGCGGCGGGGATGATGGGCGTGGCATCTCACCAATCGGACGCGCGACCGCCGGCGCGCTGCCCAATGAGCAGGCGGGGGCGGGCGCTTCCTGGAGCCCCGGCGGCGGCGGCGGCGGCCGGGAGGCGGGCGGGGCGCGGCGGCGGCAGGTGAAGGCGGAGCTGTGGCTCCCGGACCGGTCTGTGGCTCGGGCGGGGCGGGCAGGTGAGCGGCGGTGGGTGGGAGCGGACAGACCCACCGGCGGGGCTGCGCCGAGGTACCGACCCACCGGCAGCGGAATCGGGACAGGGACCGGTGCGGCGACCGCTTTTGCCGCCCGGTTGCGGTGAGTCGCGTTGATTTGGGATGCTGCGGGCGGCGGGTGGACACGGGTGGCGTGCGGATCACTGTCCAGCCCCTCTGTCCCCGCCCGCCGCCGGAGCCGGTGGACACGTCGCCCGTGGGGCGGGGGGTGTCACTCGTGGGCCCTTCCCGGTCCCTGCGCACGGGGCTGCGGGAAATCTGTGACATCGGCGGGTCCCCGCTGCGTGCCGGGGCGGCTGCCAAGGCTCCGCTGTGCTGCTCCTGCGGCGCTGCTCCATCCAGCCAGGGTCCCCCGCAGGTCTCCCACGGGTGACTGGGTGCTGCCACCCCCCCCCGTTCCTAACCCGGTGAGCAGCTTGGCGGCGTGCCCGGTGCGCCGGCTAGGGACGGCACCGTCGCAGGAGGAAGGCAACTCAGGGAGCCCCTTCTGCACCGGTAGTGGTAGAGTTGGGAGGTTATCCCGGTGTCCCAGCGCGCTGTGCCACGCTGGTGAGCCCCGGAGCTGGCACACGGGCAGCAGCAGTGGGTGCCTCGCTGCTTGGTGTGCAGTGGTCCCCACTGGGATCGGTGTCGTGGTAGCACCTGCCAAGCACGGGTGGACTCTGCCCCGTGCGCCCAGCCCTGCCGTACCTGTCCTCGTCCCCCTGGCTGGCTGCCCCCGGCCGCTGTTTGCCCGGGGCGGGGTGCGGTATTTACCCTCCCGCCGGAGCAGAAACACGTCTTGGGCCACAGCCGCCCTAGATCCGCGGCTGCGTTCGCTTGGCGAGGGGACACGGTGCCAGTTTTGTCGTGGGGTGAGTCGCACCGTAGCTCAGTTTCTCCCCCCGCAGCTGGGCTAGGAGGAACGGGGGGGAGCAGGCTGGGTGGGATTCCCGGCGCTGCCAGAGGCGACTGCAGCGACTCAGGGCTTCGGCGGTGATGCTGGTGCTGGGTGCAGAGGGAGGGACTGAGCGGAGGAACTTAAAGTGGATCCATGGAGAAGGGTAAACTCTGGCACAGCCGAGAGTGTAGGGCAGCAGGGCTGGGAGTGCCGGGGACAGGTGCAGAGGTGAGCACAGGCAGGTGACAGGTGTGTGTGTTTGGGGGGGGAGGGGGGGCTCTATCAGCGTCGGGTCCTCGGGACCACCCAAGACCCCCTGCTCGGGCTCAGGCTGCCCCCAGCGCTGCGGTGCCGAGCCCGAGGCTGTGGCAGCACGGCTCTGCCAGCTGGTGCCGTGCACCCTCAGTGCACACGTGGCACGAGCGCGGCAGGCCCGGGCTCCCGGGGGCGGGCAGTGGGCACAGCGGGGCCAGCGGGACCCGCCGCGCCCCCGGCCCTCCAGGGGCGGCAGCTGCTCCGTGCCTGAAGCAGGAACTTCTCCTTCAGGGCAGGCGGCGGATGATGAAACCGGGGAGAAATCTCTCCTGGCAGCCTGTGGGCTGCTGGCGGGAGCCCCCGGGAGCCTGCGCTCCCCCAGCGCCACCGCCGCTGCCTTCCCGCGGTGCCGGTGGGAGCGGCCGCCCCGTCTGGAGGATTGGCGCCCGCCTGGCTCCCCGTGGCAGCGCTGGCGTCCCTGACGTGCCCCGAGAGCTGCATGTCCACACCCCGGCAAGCCCCAGGGCGGTCAGAGGACCTGGCAAGGGGCTGGGCTGAGACCCGTCAGACTCGCTCTGTGCCAGCAAGATGGAGCTTGGGGAGCCATGCGGGCGGGGGGGGGCGGGGGGGTGCCGGGGCTGTGGCCGGTGACCTTCAGTGCACCTGGCCGTGCTCTGTGCCCAGGGCTGGGGAGCTCAGTTGACATGCAGGATGGTGCCTGGGTGACTTTTATCCTTAGAGCCGGTGGTACGACTCGATGGAGCCGTGGGCAGGCAGGGGGACCAGGCAGGGTGAGGGAAAATGAAAGCAGGTGATGCGGAAGGAGAAGTAGGTCAGGCGAGCTCTGGCCTCTCCTGGCAGCCTTGGTTTCACTGCGTGCTCCGCTCTGCCCGGCTGTCTCTGCCCTGTCCCCACGGCCCACGGGCAGCAGCTGGAGTGGGCAGTGGGTAAGGAAGGGGGTCCTGCCACCAGGCACTGGGTCCCGGGCAGGTGGGTGCCAGGCACTGCCTGTGCTGAGCACCAGCAGGGTGGGGAGTGTGGCCCTGCTGGCTGACATTTGTTGGGTGCAGTGGCACCCCAGCAATTTTGCTTTGCTTTGCTTCCCCTCCCGTGGGCGACCGTCAGGGCACAGGGCTTGGGGCCATAGCAAGGGTGGACAGGAGGATCATCAGCCTCACTGCAGGGCCAAGGGAGAGAAGGGAAGAGGCTCTTGTGTCCTGCTGGGGTGGCACAAGGCAGCTGGTGTGGTGCAGGCATCGTGGTGAGCCTTGGGGACAGCCCCATGTCACACAGAGGGGCTCCCCAGAGGCTGCCCGTGCCTGCTGCACTGTGGAGCCATAGGGCCCCTGCCCTCCCCTTGGTGCAGGGCTGCCGGGGGTCTCCTCAGTGTCCCTGTGTGGGTTGGAGTGACTGTGGCAGGCATGGCCTCACTGCCAGTGCTGTGTGGGCTTGGGGGGGGCCGGGGGGGGATTAGAATCGCCTGCCCCCCTTCCCTCCCCGGGATCAGCCGTGGGCAGCAGGGAGCTGGCAGCAGGCAGCTGCCGTGGGGGCGGAAGCTGGGCTATTTTGGAGGGTGTGGAGGGGGGGCTGTGGGCTGGCACTGTCCTTGCCAGGTGACCCCACCAGGACCAGCACCGCCCTGGTGCCAGGATGGAGCGCTGGGGCCCGGCCTGTGCCACTGGCGATGCTCAGTCCCCGAGGTGCTGTGAGGACATGAACCCTGCATATTGAGTAGGAGGTGCCACCAGCTGGGGGGGCCCATCGGGGCCATGCAGCACAGTGGGACCCAGGGGGTCTGGCTGCCCTCCAAGGGGTTCCCGTGACTCTGCTGCAGGGCCAGCAACTCCAGAGCCAGCTCACCCTGGGGCCAGCGAGCAGGCCCAGTTGTAGGTGAACCTGCCTGTCCCAGGCTTGTTGCTGGCAGAACCTTGTCTTCCCTCCCTCCCTTCCTTCCTTCCTTCCTTCCTTCCTTCCTTCCTTCCTTCCTTCCTTCCTTCCTTCCTTCCTTCCCCATGTTTCTGCCTGGGCCTCAGCCATCTCCTTGGCACATTGGGAAGGCCAGAGGTGACACACAGAGGCCACGTGCCCTTGGCCACATCTGTCCTGGGCAAGCCTGTGGCCATGGCACAGCACGCCCTGGCAGGTCAGAGTGCTGCTCTGTGTCAGGAGGTGATGCAGGAGATGGGGTTGCCCATCCTGCTGTTGGAAGAGGAGCTGGGATGAGGCCGTGTCCCATCACTGGTGACACTGGTCAGGGTGCCACTGGCCAAGGCAAGGGTGGAGCTTGGAGGAGGATGAATGGATGGATGGATGGATGGATGGATGGATGGATGGATGGATGGATGTTAGCCCATCTTCCCCAAAGGCCAGCACCTCCCCACCTGGCCCCCCAGGTAGGCAGCCCGATGCCCCCAGCCAGGGCGAGCAGCAGTTTGTGGCCAGCACCTGGGTGGTTGCAACACCCCCAGGGTGGGGGGGTCATGGTGACTCACCCCATCCTGGCCACCAGTAGGAACCCTGACTCAGGGCTACGTGCCCATGCCGTGCCATGCCCCTCCCTGCCCGCCTCGCCCACCTTATCTCCCGCCCTTAGCACCTGGCACACCTGGGCCAGGGGGGACTGGCGCCATTCCCCTCCTTTATGGGGAACAAAGGGCAGGGGAAGGGTTGGCAGCAGGTGCCACATCCTCCTCCTTCCCTCCCGTCCTCCCTCCCTCCCTTTCACAGATGCTGTCCAGGGCTGTGCCCTCTTTTGTGTCCCCCACTGGGGCAGCCTGGGGTGCTGTGGCAGTGTGGTGGGCGATGCTGCCCACAGCCCGCTGGCTCTGTGCTTCCTGGGCGCTGGGCACTGGGCACCTCGTGGTGCCACAGCTGGCTCCTGCCCAGCACAGGGCCCACAGCGATGGGAGAGGTGGGATACCATGGAGGGCACGCTGGCGATGCCCCCCTGCCCACCTGCCATCCCCACTGCCTGTTCTTGCACAACCCAGCCCTTTCCATAAGCGTTTCTGGGGCTGGGCCGGAGGCCCTTTGCTGACCAGCTGCTGTGGGGCTCTTCTCCTTTCTGCCTGGCCTCCTGCTGCAGATAGCAGCAGCCCAGTGCCTGGAGCCTGCATGGGGCCATGCCAGGGTGCTGCAGTGCAGGTGCCCCTGGCCGGCCTGGCGTGGGTGGCCTGGGCGGGTGCTGGTGCTGGTGCTGGGGTGTGGGGCGCGCTCTCCGGGCTGCTAATTGCTGTTTAGCTGGGGACACCGAGGGTGTAATTACGGGGGGATTGCGTGAATTTGCAGCCCGGCCGGGGAGCCCACGAGTGCCCCTGCCCTGCAGGGAGCCGAGGGGATCAGGCAGCGCAGTCCAGCCGGGCCATCATCGCTTCCCACATTCCCCGTGGGACCTCGGGAACCCGCTCCAAGGGGTAGAGCAGGACAGGAATCCACAGGAGCGGGGGGTGGCTCCAGGGCTGGCCGGGCAGGCTGCAGCATGCTGCACCGAGCCCTGCCCTGCTCCCGCCAAGCGCAGGCGCCCTCCCAGCTCGGCCAGGCTGGCGACGGCCAGTGGCGAGCACCCAGCGCCCTGCCTTGGGGCACAGGAGAAGGTGAGGGCCTCTATGGTGCCTCGGCACGGTGGGGCACGGGCAGACGGCTTGGAGGCAGCGCTAGTGGCGGGGAAGGCATGCTGATGGCACGGGCTGCCTGTCCTGGCAGTGCCGGGACTTTTCTCCCGTGGGAGTGGGCCAGGGGATGCCCCCAACTCTTTCCGGGCTGGCGCCCCACACGAAGGCGCAGCACCGGCCACAAAGAGTTAATGCCGTGTGTGTTCTGGGAAGCGGGGCTGGGAGGTGCGTGACCCGGGGTGTGGGCGTCGACTCCTTTTGAGGTGGGATCCTGAGCTCAAGTGCAGCGGGGAGCGGGGCCAAGTTCACACAGCAGCACCCTGCCTTCCCCTCCCTGCCGCTCCGGGCCGCCGGCCTGGCCGCGACGCAGCGCCGAGCTTCTCCGGGACACGGGGCAGGTGAGCTGCACACCCACCCTGCCACCGCTGCCTGGCACGGTGGAGGAAGTTTCCAGGGTGGTGGGGAGCCAGTGTGGCACCGCTGGGCACTCGGAGGTCTGGGCCAGCAGCTTTGGCACCAGCGAGCTGTGGGATGTTGGTGCTGCCTGAGCCCTGCACCGCCCTTGGTGCTGGTGGGATGGGACGGGACGAGTGGCCAGATCTGGGTCACTTTGGTTTGGCAGAGCAGGGCCCACACCCTCCAGTGGCAATGCCAGGCAGCTGGATGTGGCAGTGGGGTAGGTTTTGGCAGAAGGAGGGGGCCAGGATGCCAGCACAGTGCCAGCAGGCTGGGTGGGCGGCACAGGGACTTTGCTTCTTGTCCCTGCTACAGATGCCAGGAGTGGCTCTGGCAACATCACCAGTTCTTGGGAGCAGGGATGCCCTGTGCCCAGCCTCCGTGGCAGCTGTCGTGCCGGGCTGGCACTGGGCCCCAGGTGCAGTGCTGGCTGGGCACTGAGGTGGGCCACAGAGTTCCAACCCCTTCTCAGTGCCAGTGGCTGATGTCCCGTGGCTGTGCAGCACACACAGCTCTGCCTGGGATTTCTGTGGCTGAGCTGCCCGCTATCAGGGGGCCTGAGCAGCGCCATGGGGCTCACTCTCAGTGCTGTGGGGTGGGGGACTGTTTATTCTCTTTCATCTCCAAACCCATTTCCTTTTGTCTCTACTCATTCTTTTCTTCTTTCAAAGACCAGTGCTGCTTTCCCTACTTCTTCCAGCAACGGGACCCCCCCAGCATGTGCTTGCTACAGGCTCACCAGCTGAGCCAGAGCCCGGCCACCACCTTCCCTGCTGGGCTGACAGAGGGGCTGCACAGCCCCTGGCCTGCAGCCACGCTGCCCTCCACACTGTGGCCACTGGCACCAGGGCCACTGCTGCTCCCAGCTGGCTTCAGGCAGGGCAGTAGCAGGGTGGGGGGCTTGCACAGCCCAGACTCCTGGATCCACCTCCTAGATCCCAAAGGGTGAGGGGCCCCGTGGGGTGAGGGGCCGGGGCGACACTGTGCTGTGCTCCCCTTCCTGGGTGACTCATTCTCCCCAGTGGGGCTGTGAAGTCCCTCGACAGCATTTACGACTCTTGTGACTGAAAGCGATGGCACCTGGCAGCGGCCCAGGGTGGGGACTGTGTTCCCCAGGACCTCTGCCCTCCTGGGAGGGTCAGGAGATTCTCCCTAGACACCCCTTCCCACCTCACATCTCCCATTGTCCCCAAGCCGTGGCCCAGTGCTCGGCACAGGCTGTGCCCTCATCCAGGGTGCCATCCCGGCTCGGTGGCACGGGACACAGCCTGGCCCCGTGCAGGATGGCTGCTGCAGGGACCCCACCCCACGCTCCCTGGCTCTGCCTGGGTGGCTGGACCCCCAGGATGGAGGGAGCAGCCTGACCACGGTTGTTGGCATGGGCTGGCAGAGGGATGTCAGAGTGACCCAGGCAGACATTGTTCCTGCTGCCACCCGCCCTGCACGGCAGCCAGCTCAGCACGGGGAGCAACTCCCCCTTTCCTCAGTCCCGGGTGGCTGCTGCAGCTGAGATGTGCCCAGCCATGGCACTGGTGTAACTGAGAGAGCTCTGGCGTGGCGAGGACCTGGGCACCGCCACCTGCTCCCTCCCAGCCATCACCTCCAGCGCCAGCCGGGGAATGCTGGGGTCCTGGGGGCGGCTCCGGTCCTCTCACACCTCAGCCTCTGCCATTTCCTTATCACTGCGGTGATCTCCTCGACGGCAGCGCCCGCTCAGCATGTGACTTCGCTCCGGTGAGGAGGATGTGCGGGGGGTGGGGGTGTCAGCAAAGGAGCCGTCACGGGCGGGCTCGGTGCGATGGAAAATCCCCCTCCTGCCACCGCCACCTCGCTCCCACCCTGCCCCAGCCCAGCAGCTCTGTCTGCTGGCACCGGCTCCTGCGGCTGCTCACAGGGGTCCCAGCTCTCTCAGCAGAGCTCTGCTGGCCGTTCCTGTGGCGCTGGCAGCACTGAGGCTGTGTCCATCTGCACTGTGACGTGGTGAGGCCAGTGCCCAGCCCTCAGAGCCACTGGCTGGGATGTGACAGTGACATTCTGAGCTGCTGCCCTGTGTCCAGATACCCCCATGGGGCACGTGCCAGTGGGTGCCGTCAGTCTTGTGAGTCTCTGAGTGCCCTGTGCCCAGGTACCTTGTGGGGCTGGAGGTGCTGTGGGACCGAGGCAGTGCTGGAGGACACGGTGCCACCCTATCCGTGACCATTGCCTGTGACAATCCTGGGGGTCCACGGGGCTCCGGGCCACCCTCGGCAGGTGCCACATCCTTGTCATCCATCCCCAGCTGCCCAAGCTGTGGCATGGGGTACTTGCCCCCCTGCTTTAATCCTGCCCCTGCAGCTAATCCTGCCTAATCCCACTGGGGGCTGTCACTGCCTGTTGGCTCCCAGGGCCCTGATGGTTTAATCACCCCTAATCCGATCACCCCCCACCTCAGCAGGCAGAGGGGACCTCAACCAGCGCCGGGATGGGCTCCTGCCAAGGAGGGGGGCTCGGCCGTGGGTGCTGGCGCCAGCATCCCAGGCGGTCGGCACTGCCCGGCTCCCGGTTTCAGGGGTGGCTGCTGCCTGCCGTGCCGGTCGGGCCTGCTCGGCAGCGGCTGGGGCGGCTCCACAGCCGGTTGCTCCGGGGCCGTTCCCAGCTGCCTGCCGAGGCAGCCCCAGCTGGCAGGCGCCCAAGCGCAGGGAGCGGCCGGCTTGGGGATGGGCCCCTGTGCCGGGGGCCGTCGGCCGCGCCGCCCCTCCGTGGGCAAGAGGGGGCACGTCCCCCACGCCCGCCTGCCAGCGGCACGGTGTGGCTTGGCACGGCGCGGTGGGTTCGGGCTGGATGGGCCAGGCGGGGCTCGGCGTTGCCTGGCATGGCTTAGCCACGGCCAGTGCCACATGCCGGTGTCCACCGTGGCTTGACGTGGCACCTCCCGACTCTGGCAGCACCAAGAGCCACGACCCGGAGGTGGCACCCACCTCTGCCTCCCCCAGGCTGTGGCTGCTGGACTCTCACCCCACTGTCACCCAGCAGCACCAGTGTCACCCAGCAGCACCAGTGTCACCCAGCAGTGCCAGTGTCACCCAGCAGCACCAGTGTCACCCAGCAGCCTGGCTGGCTGCCATAGCTGGGCATGGTGTCACAGGGCAGGTTGCAGCCCTGGAGATGCCACTGCTGCCTGCCCCCTGCCTGCGGGTTGTGAGGGCCATGGGCCCCCCCTTCCCACCTGTTCTGGCTCCACAGGAACACGTGGATCCCCGGTGGTGCGCCGTGGGCACCGCGGTGGGAGCCTGAGCAGTGCTGGGTTTAGGGCTGAGGCCAAGCTCTGCAGCGTGGGAAAGGCCTGACTGGCGCAGGCTGGGCTTGGCTGGGCGAGGAGTGGCCCCGGGCTGGGGCACAGGGGGGAGGGAGGGAGGGGGCCCAGTCCCAACCAGGAGCGGGGGCAGGAACCGGCGGCACGGGTGCTGATCCTAATCTGCCGTGGCAGGAAGTGTGGCCCCTGTTCCCAGCCCAGGCTGGGCTCCGTGGGGCGGCCCCCAGCCCTCGGGCTGCTCTTCCCAGCATTTGCCCACCCACCCGTGCCTGCTGCCAGCGAGGCCCACGTTCCCAGGATGGGCTGGCAGGGAGGCAGTGGCTGCGCCCGGCCGTGGCAGTGGGCTGGGGGGGGGACTGTGGGTGGGCTGGCACAGGAAGCGCTGCGCCTCGGTGCTGTTCACAGGCACCAGGCTGAGATTTCCCCCTTTGCTGTGGCGGCGCGGGCGGCTGGGTGCTGGTGGTAGCGGAGGAAGTGTGGGGGCCTGTGGTGGGGGGCCTGTGGTGGGGGGCCTGTGCCCGCCAACCTTTACATGGGGAACTTGACAACCTTTCCGTGGAGGGAACTGAGGGCAGACCGCGGGCCCCAAGCCTACCCCAGCTGAGTGTCCCACTGAAACCCCAGTGCCACCCAGCACGGGGTGCTGGAGGGTGCATGGAGGGTTCCTACAGGGTACATGGAGGGTTCCTGGAGGGTACATGAAGGGTACATGGAAGGTACATGGAGGGTACATGGAGGGTTCCTGGAGGGTACATGGAGAGTACATGGAAGGTACATGGAGGGTACATGGAGGGTTCCTGGAGGGTTCCTGGAGGGTACATGGAGGGTTCCTGGAAGGTACATGGAAGGTACATGGAGGGTACATGGAGGGTTCCTGCTCTGCCCTCAGACACGTCACGGAGCCCCGGCTTCATGGCAGCGATGCTCCAGCTGCAGTGTTTCCTCCAAGTGCTCTCTCCCCCGGGTTGTTCCTCTGTCAGTCAGGCAGCATCCTGTCCTTCCCGCAGGTGAGGACGATGGCCAGCCCAGAGGACGACCTCATCGGCATCCCCTTCCCCGAGCACAGCAGCGAGCTGCTGAGCTGCCTGAATGAGCAACGCCAGCTGGGGCTGCTCTGCGACGTCACCATCAAGACTCAGGGGCTGGAGTACCGCACCCACCGCGCCGTCCTGGCCGCCTCCAGCCGCTACTTCAAGAAGCTCTTCGCGGGGCCGGGGCCGGGCCAGGAGGTCTGCGAGCTGGACTTCGTGGGGCCGGAGGCGCTGGGCGCGCTGCTGGAGTTCGCTTACACGGCCACGCTGACCATCAGCAGCGCCAACATGGGCGAGGTGCTGCGCGCTGCCCGGCTGCTGGAGATCCCCTGCGTCATCGCCGCCTGCGTGGAGATCCTGCAGGGCAGCGGCCTGGAGGCGCCCGGCCCCGACGACGGCGACTGCGAGCGCGCCCGCCGCTACCTGGAGGCTTTCTCCACCCTCCCCGAGGGCGAGGTGCCTGCCCCGCCGCCCCCCCGGCCCACGCCCCGCCGCAGCAAAAAGACCCGCAAGTTCCTGCAAGCCCGCGGTGCCCGGCTCAACAACCACGCCGAGGAGCCGCCCGCCGAGGCCGAGGGCTCCGGCAGCCCCCCGCCGCCCTCCCAGCTGCCCTCGCCCCCTCTGCCCGAGGGGCTGCCCCTGCCCTACGACAGCTTCGAGCTGCCCGAGGAGGAGGAGCTCCCCCCGCACCCCTTCCCCTTCCCCTACCAGCCCCCGCTGTCCCCCGAGGAGGCCGCTTCTGACGACGACGCCATCGACCCCGACCTGATGGCGTACCTGAGCTCGCTGCACCACGAGTCGCTGGCGCCCGGGCTGGACAGCCCCGACAAGCTGGTGCGGAAACGCCGCTCGCAGATGCCCCAGGAGTGCCCCGTCTGCCACAAGGTCATCCACGGCGCCGGCAAGCTGCCGCGCCACATGCGCACGCACACGGGCGAGAAGCCCTTCGCCTGCCAGGTCTGCGGCGTCCGCTTCACACGGTGAGTGCCGCCGGGGGGGCTGCCCTGCCTGGTGTGGCACTCCTCCTGCCAGCCCTAGCGGAGCCTGGCGTGGTTTGGGGGGGTCTTCTGCATCCCCTGAGTGCCGCCAGACCAAGCTGGGGTAGCTGGTGGCTCAACAACCATCTGGTGGCAGACTGCACGGCACCCCTCTGCCGGTGCTGCCGGTGCGGTGCAGATGCAGGGGGTCTTCTGCACCCCGTGAGTGCTCTGGACCAACACAGGGACCGACCCAATGGCATCCTCCGTGGCACTCCCTGCAAGTTCTGGGGTTATGGGGCCTTGGTGCACCTCATGAGGGCTGCTGGACTGACCCGAGGTCCCCAGTAACACCCCTTGCAGTGCCCCTCTGCCATCCCTGCAGGTGAGGTCAGGTCAGTGGGTGTTCTGCGCTCTCTTGAGTGCTGCCAGATCAGCCAAGGCCTGATACCTGATGGCACGGATAACATCACCTGCCAGCCCCGGCATGGTTTTGGTGCAGGTCCCAGGGAGTCTGTAAGTGCTGTCAGCCCATGCTGGGATGCCCAGCGGCATCTCCCTTGCCAGCAGGCAGCTGTACCATGGCTGCATCAGCCCAGCAGCTGTG
The DNA here is from genome assembly GCA_016584745.2 of Phylloscopus trochilus trochilus. Taxonomy (NCBI): domain Eukaryota; kingdom Metazoa; phylum Chordata; class Aves; order Passeriformes; family Phylloscopidae; genus Phylloscopus; species Phylloscopus trochilus. The sequence continues at coordinate 1,441,450 of WQNJ02000096.1, forward strand.
CCGTGCTCCCCTGCCCCATCAGGCACCCAGGGGGTCTTCTGCACCCCGTGAGTGCTCTGGACCAACACAGAGTGCCCCGCTGTGCCCTGCAGAGCACTCCTGCTGTCAGTTGGGCTTCCAGCAGCGCTGCCCTCCCCGCTGTGCTTGGATGGCACGGCGGAGGGGCTGCAGGGGGCAGGTATATATATATTACATCATCTTTTTGCAATATAGATAAAACTCTTTTATCTATATTGAAATAGAAATTAAAGAGCTGTTGGAGCTCTGACCTTTGCGGCTGGGCGTGACGCAGGTGCTGAATCTCACTGAGGGGCTGGGGTCACCAATGCCGAATCTCTCCCTGTGTGTCCCCACTCCAGGAACGACAAGCTGAAGATCCACATGCGGAAGCACACGGGCGAGCGGCCCTACTCCTGCCAGCACTGCAGCGCCCGCTTCCTGCACAGCTACGACCTGAAGAACCACATGCACCTGCACACAGGCGCCCGGCCCTACGAGTGCTACCTCTGCCACAAGGCCTTCGCCAAGGATGACCACCTCCAGCGGCACCTCAAGGGCCAGAACTGCCTGGAGGTGCGGACCCGCCGCCGCCGCCGCGATGAGCCGCCCCCGCCGCCCGCCGGGCCCCCCGGCCTCGACCTCTCCAACGGGCGGCTGGAGGGGCTGCGCCTCTCCATCGCTCGCTACTGGGCTCCAGGGCAGCCCGAGGAGGAGGAAGAGGAGCCGGAGGGTGAGGAAGGGCCACAGCCAGATGGCTCCGTGCCGGTGGAGACGGCGTAGGGGCCGATGTGTCACGGCCAGGCGTCGCGCTGTTCCGTGCCGAGCTGTGCCGTGCCCGCTGGGGTTTCTGTTCCTGTTTTTTTTTCCCCCCCACCCCCGTCACAGTTCATTCCTAGTTATGCAAAGGGGGTGACTCCCCTCGGCCTATTTGCACAAGGGGGTGGGGGGGCCCCTACCACCCCCCCACCATTCCCGGGCCCACCTGGTCACGTCCAGTGGGTGACACTTGGATGTCCCTCCACCAAACCCCTCGTGGATAAACCAGGATCGGGCAGGGACACCCATGGACCAAGGCCCCCCCACCCCACCCCACCCAGATGGGGAAAGCCCCCCCAGCCTCTCCCCAGCCGGGGGGAGCGGGGGGCACTGCCCTGCGCTGTGCATAGCTTGTCCCTACCTCCCCACTCCAAGCAGCCCCCCCCCCGGCGAGCCCCCCTCGCCCCTGCACTCCCGGCTGCTTTCTCTTGGTTGCACTATTCGGGTGAGCCCACCCGGGTGCGGGGCAGCCCCGGCCCCCCACCCTGGACCCTTCCCCCTTCCCAAACCCCCCGGCCCTGTGGGACCCCCCCCCTTTCCCTGGGGGTGGCCGGGCCCCCGCGGTCACCCCTCTGTCCTTTGCACATGCCGCCGCAGGGCGCAGCCTCCCCGGGGGTGTAGGGGGACCGGCACTATTTGTCTACGATAAGAGTTTTATCTATATTTAAAAAAAAAAAGATGATGTAATATATACCCCCCCCCCCCCCGCCTCCTTCAGCCCCTCTGCTGCCAACCACCAGCGCTGCCCGGCCCCCACCTCTGCCATGGGGTGCCGGGAGGGGTGGGGGGCTCTGCTCCCGTCATGGCTTTAAAGTGCCTTATGGTGAACTTGAATCTTTTCGGCTACTTGAACCTCTGTGGTGTCAGGAACCAAACCAACCATGGGCGGGCGGCCCCCGCCCCTCCAGGCCGCCTCTGCCTGTCTGTCTGTCTGTGTTTGTTTTGTTTTTTTTGGTTTTGTTTTGGTTTTTTTTTTTGTTTTGTTTTTTGTTTTGTTTTGTTTTTTAAACGAAGGCTGCTTGGTAATAAACGGAGAAGCAGGGACTTCCCCCGTGTCCAGCTGTCTGTCCGTTCTGCACCCCTGCCCCGGAGCAGCTGGGGACTGGAGGCACTGTGGAGCTGGGGACAGGGACATCGAGGGTCTGGGGCACTGCAGGGGTGGGGAGGGGGCACCGTGTGTGGGGAGAGGGACATCGAGGGGTGGGGGTCAGCATGGGCTAGGGGGCACCACAGGGATGGGAATGGGGGCACCAGAAAGGCTGGGGACAGGGATGTGTAGGGGCTGGAGGCACAGTGGGAGTGGAGGTGGTGGCACCAAGGAGATGGGAGCTGGGGGACATTGAGGGGCTGGGGTGACAGCAGGGATGGAGCAGGGCCAGCAGCATGGAGCTGGGGTCAGGACCATCCTGGAGTGGTGGATGCCAGCTCAGAGCAGCAGGACTCGGGTGCCTTGAGGACCAGGGGATTTGTTCAGCAGCCCTTCCCCACCCAGTGGCTCTCACTCCCTCTGCACCCAGCACCTGGAGCCGTGCTTTCCCTGCTCTCACTCTGCCCTGGCCCTCACTTCCACGAGCATCCTTGATGCGTTCAAACTGGTTCAACATTCTCAGGGCCACTCCAGCAATCCTTCAGGCCCTTTGGTTGCCCAACAAAGCGATTCCTCAGGGAATTCCTTTGATTGGGCTGAATATTTGTCCCAAAATTTTGAACCCGTGTGGGGCAAAATCCTGCTGCTAACCAAATTCCTGTTTGTTACCTTTTAGTCCTGTGAGCTGCAGTTTGGAACATCACCACGTTTTTCCTTCTCCCAGAGCTCTCTCTGTCCTTTTGATATCTTCAAGCTAAGGTGTTGGCCTTGCCTTTTTTTTCTGGGAATTCCAGCAAGTCCCAAAAAAAGTTCTGCAGGCTTATGGTCGCTTTCAAGGAGGTTTGTTCCTGGTCAGCTCCAATTAGAATGTCATCTACACACTAAAAGAAGAACACTGTTGCTTTTTTTTTTTTCTTCTTCCCATTTTTCTACTTCTTTTGCCACCAAAACCACCAAATAAAGTGGGCTTATTTCTGAATCCTTGAGGGAACACTCTTGAACTGCATCTTTCTTCCAGCCACAGGATTCTCTCCTTTGTAGGCAAAGATTGTTTGGGCTTTGCTTATCTTTTGGGATAGGAGAGAAAGCATCCTTTAAAGCCAAACCAGTAAAAGAAAGAGTTTGTTCCCAGTACTGAGGTTAACAAGCCAGAAAGGTTTGGGAAAGAAGCTGGGTGTCCATCTGTGCATATCTGATTGATTGCTGGTAAACTTGTACCCATCTGCACTCTGGAGAACAAGGCTTCTGTACCTTGAAGGCATCTAAAAGTCAGATCGGCGTTGTCTGAGGATGCCAAATGGTAAGAATGTGCACGCCAACGGCTCCAGACCTTTTTGTGCTCCTGTCTTTATAAGATATTTATTCATTTTTAATGGCTGAACTTTTGATTCCGGGCTTTTTCTCTTAACTGGAGAGACATTCTTTTCTTTGCCTCCTTTTCCGTGCGGATCGCTGCCTTTGCAATGGCATCCAGAACATTTTCTACAACCTCCTCCAATGGTTTACACATTAACAAGGCAGATCTGAGCTTTCCAGCCTGTCTCAGGTGGAATGTGAAGGGAAAGGTTTTTTGTGTTTGAGTGACAAAATATATCTCACCCCAGCAAGGGAATTATGGCATCTATAGAAACAGCTGAGTTATTTTAGTGTCACCAACTCTACCTGCCATGGGGGGTAGGAGTGGTTACAAAGCTCATTTTCCTGCTGCCCCACACAAATCTGTGCTGGAACTTCCTTCAGCGGGTTACTTCTGAAGGTGTGGCTCCACCACGATACAAAAATCCAATGTTTCATTCCCCAGATGTACTGGAACCGGAGTTATCAACTGGGTACGCCCGGGGATTTTCCCCTGATCCTACAAGAAATAAAGTGGTTTGTGGAACCCTTTTCCAAAAATGCTACAATAAACACGGGGTAGGAACCCCATTTCCAGGAAATCCTACAGAAAATATTGGGTGGGATCCCCTTTTCCCAGGAAATCCTACAATAAAGGTTCAAGAACCCTTGATTTTCCAGGAGACCCTACAATAAACAAACCGTTTATGGGATCCCCCCCCCTTTTTTTTTTTTTTTTTTTTCCCAGAAAATCCAAAAAACAAAGTTTGTGGGATCCCCTTTTCCAGAAAACCCTACAAAATTCATTCCCAGCTCCCCCAAACCCCATTTGCATTTATGGGATTCAGGAAGGATCCGCCCCCCCTTTCCCCCTAGGGGTAAAATTTATAGGATTTGGGAAGGATCCGCTCCCCCTTTTCCCCCGGCGGTTTTTAGGGTCAGACTTACAGGATTCAGGATCTGCTCTCCCTTTCCCCCGGCGGTTTTTGGGGTGGCAGCTGTGTAGGGTTTATAGGATTGGGGAAGGAGCCGCTCTCCCTTTCCCCCGGCGGTTTTTGGGGTGGCAGCTGTGTAGGGTTTATAGGATTGGGGAAGGAGCCGCTCTCCCTTTCCCCCGGCGGTTTTTGGGGTCGGCCCCGCGGGGCCGGGGCGGGGCCCCCCCGTCCCCGTTCCCGATAAGGGCCGGGACACGCGATCCGCCCCTCCCGGCCCGATAAAGCGCTGATCTCATGCCCTGCGCGGCCCCACAGCTTTGGGATCGGCCCCGGCTTTTGGGATCGCCTTTGGGCTCGGCCCCGGGGCTCCGGGCATTTGGGATCGGCTTTAGGATCCGGCCCGCAGCTTTAGCGGGATCGGCGCCGGCGTTTGGGATCGGCCCCAGGTACGGCCCCGCGTTGTCCCCAAGGGGGTGGTGGCCTTGTCACCTCCCCCCCCTCCCCCCACCCCCTTCCTGCCATACAAATTTGGGGATTTGGGGGATCCCGGAGCCGCTTCCCAAAGGAATTCCCAGGCTCCGAGGGGGGTGGGGCGGGGCAGGTGAGTCCCCAACCCCCCGCCCCCCGCTTTGGGGACACCGCGGGGTGTCCCTCGTGTCACCCCAGGGGGGGCTGGCAGGGCGGGGTGTGACCCTGGCAGGCGACAAAGCTTGGGGACACTTTGGGGGTGTGCTCGGTGTCCCCAAGCGCTGTCCCCGCAGAGGGTGGCACAGACGGGTCCCTCGGTGTCCCCAGGGGGTGGCACGGATGGGTCCCCCCACTGTCCCCCGTGTCCCCAAGGCTGCCACCCCCACTGTCCCCCCGTGTCCCCGCTGTCCCTCCATGTCCCTGCTGTACCCCTGTGTCCCCAGGTGTCCCACGGTGTCCCCAGCACTGTACCCCTGCTGTCCTCCCACTGTCCCCCCGTGTCCCCCCGTGTCCCCGCTGTCCCAGCACTGTCCCCCCGCTGTCCCCAGGTCCCCGCGGCCATGACGCCGTACCGCCAGGAGCTGGAGAAGTACCGCGACATCGACGAGGACAAAATCCTGCAGGAGCTGTCCCCGGAGGAACTGGCCCAGCTGGACGCCGAGCTGGCCGAGATGGACCCCGAGGTGGGCACGGGGACACCCGGGGGGGTGGGGGGGACCCGCAAGGAGGGGACCCCGCGGCCAGCGGGAGGTGACACGGGCGGTGTCCCCAGAACGTGCTGCTGCCAGCGGGGCTGCGACAGCGGGACCAGACCCAGAAGAGCCCCACGGGACCCCTGGACAGGGACGCGC